>QVRM01002566.1:72500-397500 GCA_003439945.1 Dermanyssus gallinae | reverse complement strand
CACATGAGGCGTTGCGCCTTATGCGGACCCATTTTTGTGGACAAAAAACAAAAAAACACAAACTTGTTTTTAAACGCAATATATATATATATATATATATATATATATATATATATATATATATATATCCAGGTAGCAGCTAAAGCTTATATGTGTGACAATTTCAAAGGTGGACTTAAAATCCAAGTAAATGAAAGCTGACAAACTGACGGTCCAAGTCGTTATAACGAATGAGGGACGTCTTCTGGCGTATTACCAAACGTCGAGTTTAGTTTTTCAAGGTGGTTGAGTAAGTTTTAGATATCATTAAGCACGTTGCAAGATGAGTAAACTGGAGAGGTACTGGTCTGCTGTGGTACTGGTTGGCTTAAAGCACTAATATAAAGACACTTTTTTTTAAAGATTAGTTTTACGATTTGCGCCTTTCCCTCATCGTTTGCAATAAGTGTGCCATCGGCTCGTCATTTTGAAGGCCAGAGAGTCGCGAACAACGAATCTCTGACGTATCTGTGAATCGAGCCGGCAATCCTACGGCATATTATTTAAGAGTTCGTTGGCGAGTGCAAGTTTTCGTCAGCGTTTTCTGAATCTTTCAGCCCGTGAATCTTTTGTTTCTGCTCTTGAATGGCCAGAGCATCCTGAAGTGTCCCTATGCTTTGTGGAATCCGTAATGTTGAGGTGCGACTTGATATGTGCAGATGCATAACATGCATTTAATTGCTTGATCTACAGCTGTGGAAAAATGTGGTTAGCTACTTTGTCATGTTGAGGTTTAGTTGCATATATTTAGAGAAGGTTTAAGAGATAAAAGTCAGCATTCGATCTATAGTATGAAATCACAACCAAACCTGTTGAAATTTGAATTTGCCGCTAACGTAGCGAGACGGGAGAGACGCATGTAGGTATTAAGTTATCTAACGAATCGAACGTTCCGTGTGCGGGTCAAAAACAGTTTTAGTTGGTATGGGACGGTAATCCCCGGGCGTGCCTCTATAACAATGCTAGGCCCGTTGTTATTTTTCATACTTATTTTAGATCTTAAAAACGTTATACCCGAAACTATTAAGCGCAAATTCTTTGTAGATGATACTAAACTTTATGGACCAGCAGGCACAAAGAACGAGAAGTACTGCAGAGAAAAATTGATTCTGATATTTGTGCAAAAAGGATAGGATAATTTCGGTCCCTAAATGCGCCGCTCTGTGACTGAAAGAGGACTATGTTTACACACTTGATGCATTGAAAAGATACCCAGAGTAAACCGTATTTGCGCCATTGTGGGTAACAGGGCGGGTAATAACGTAATTCCTTTGGGGTAATAATTACTTAGTAACACCAGAGCTGGATTGCATTTACAGCACGCAAACTATTTAATCTGCTAGTCGTATATGTAATATAATATTTCGTTGTTTTATTATCAAATGTCCAATGTTTTATGCCCGCCTTTATATAAGTCTTATAGTTTTCAAATTGATTTACAGCTGTAAAGACTGGTGGCCGTATTTTAAGAAACAATGATTAATGCAATTCAAAAAGTTTAGCCCAAACTCCTTCAACGTGTTGCATTGAGATGTAATGGTAGAGTGTAGCAGTCTCGACCTAATACATCTATGACAACGGCCTCGAGAGCAGATTTTAAAATGTACGCATGAATCTGTCAGTCTAATAAGCTTGCCATCCTGTTTAATATTCGCAAGAACAATCTGTGCAGTACTCAAATCATATCGTCACAAACAGTTGCACGATCTGACCGAATCAACAGCATGTGTTCGTGAGACATGGCGAGGATGCTGACAACCATGAGTTTGTGATATAATATAAACTGTACCATTGTATATATCGCGAATTCTATTATATGTTAAGCGTATCCGCGCCTCTTAAATTGTGCATTGTACACATATTCAATTTAATTTCATTTAAGTCAAATGCACCTTTATTTTGTCAAAGGGGAGCATTATTTACATTTTACATGCCGTTATCTAGGTACATACAGCAGTCAGTTGACTTGTGTGCCGACATTTGCGCTGTTAGTGTTTTAAGTTCTCAGCGCTCCGGCCATCCGCCACCTAAGGATGTTATTTACACGTTCTGTTTGGCAATTTGTTTTGACGAAATGATGTGTTACCGCTCCTAGGATTGTTTAAACGCATGCTAAACTAGTTTGATGTATTTGATGAGCTTATAATATGATTGTACATGCCATAATCCGCTCTGGACGGCAGTTTAGAGCAGAATAGAGCTTATCACAATAGAATTTCGGGCAATGTTACACCTTAATGAGACACGACGGAAGAATTCCCTCCGTACACTTTCTATTGCTTCAATGTGTGTGTCTAAATAAAGCCGCTAACGCACACAACAATAAACTGGAGTAGGTACAGCCAAAATTGTCTATCATTTGAAAGCCAAAACGTAACACTCGAATCTTAAAAACAAGACATTTCCGCTTAAAATCTTACTTTTTAAATCTCACTCTCACTTCTAAACAAGACATTTCCGCCCCCATTTTGTTCAAAAAAACATATTTTTCAAGCAAATTCTACTCCCCCTTATAATAAATGTACTAAAATTAGAGACCTATATACTTCTCTTTTTTTATATATAAATTTACATATATATATATATATATATATACACATATATATTTATATATATGTATATATATATATATATATATATATACACATATATATTTATATATATGTATATATATATATATATATATATATATATATATATATATATATATATATATATACACATACATATATATATATATATATGCGCTTCCTTGAGATGCGACGATCACCGACACTCTCGTCCCCTTAAAGGAGAAGTGTAGTGCATACGCCGCTGGCTTCGCGGCATGCAAGGCTAAACCGCTCAAGGCTAACGAATGTGCCCAGCTCACCAACGAGTTCATAGTCGTGCTGATGTTCGAGACACTCGGGGATCTGCCCTCGAGGCGTGGTCGCTCCTCCAAAATATTGGCAAATGAATCGAGCTGGCGACAGGCAAGAAGAGAGCTCTCGACTTTCTACTTCAACGGTTATCACTTGCTGTCCAGCGCAGCAATGCAGCAGCAATAATGAGCACAAGGAAAAGTTCGACTGGCAGCTTTTCTCAAAACCCCTTGTGTAGTAAGTTAATAGTGTAAATGTTCAAACTTTCTGTGTTTTGCTACAAAGCGTCTATGTACATTACAACTATATATATATATATATATATATATATATATATGAGGGTGGATTCTAGTAATTTGAAATTAAAAATATTTAACCGAATAGTGTAAATGTTCAAACGTGCTGTGTTTTGCTACAAAGTTTTCATGTGCATTACAACTATATATATAAGGTTGAATTCCAGTAATTTGAAAGAAAAAATTGAACCAAAGCTAAATTTTGCGGCAAATTTTCCGCGGTGACGTTTATTGTTTGAAATTGGCTCAAAGAAGTGAAGAAAACGAGGTTCGACGATTTTTATAAAAACGGAAATGGAGCAGCAAGGAATCTGCATCAATTTCTGTGTTAAAAACAAATCATATGTTCTAACGTGGTAACAATATAGTAGTACTGTATATACGTAATACCGTCGATTTCCCGACGGACGTGAAAATCCCGAAAATAGCCCCTCGACGTCAATTACACAAAAAAATGTTGAAAAAGTCTGTGATATCGCATTAAACAATTGCCAAATTACTATTAGGGACATAGTCGGAGAATCGGAGATGCGGTTGAAGAAAAGGATAGATCTTATGGAAGCGTTGTAACGGTCTGAACCGATATTTTATACGTCAAAAGGCTGGCAGCAAAGTTCGCTCCAAAAATATTGAATTTATAGCAAATAAACGCCCGTTAGGAAATGCATGAATGGAACTTTCGGGCGGTAGCAGAAGACCCTAGATTCCTTCAAAGAGTCACTACAAGAGACGAGTTACAGGTATATGGTTTTGACATTGAGACCAAAGCACAATCCCCAACACGAATGTCCTTCGGACTGTTTCTTTTCGACTGCAAGGGAATAATCTTCCACGAATTTTGCCACCTGGTACGCCAGTTAAGAAGGAATACTAACGCGAATTTTGAAGAAGATCCGCGAGTAATTCCGACCCAAGAGGCCCGATGTCTGGGCAAACAACCCTTGATTGCTGTATCACGGCAACGCACCGGCACACATCGTTACAGATTTCAGATTATCTAATGAAAAATACGATTTATATGCGAAATCCGAATCCGAAAAATGCGTTGCAAAAATGTTTTGAGGAATCGTAAAGAAGGTGACACAAGTGCACTGCAGTTTGCGGGAGCTATTTTAATGGACACTGACACATTTTAGACGATTAGATAAATATTCCTTTTTTAATATTTATCAGAACTTTTCGATTCCGCTCTTATATTCCGCTATATATATATATTTATATTATTTAGGCATTTTATTAAAACGGTACGAAACAACACTGTGGAATTAGTGCTGCTCAATAAAATAAGCGCACCTTAAGGGAATTCAATTCGAGTAGAAAATTTCTAGAACAGTAACTCGATCTATGATTGCAAAATAATAACGATCTAGCAGTAAATATGTCGCAAGTGAGTGTACGCATAGAGTTACAGGTATGACTTGCTATACCAAGTGTTTCACTTGTATAACCTTTCTGAATAATATGCAACAGTTGGTGTTATTATGTTATTAAGAGAACTGCTTGATACAGCAAACGCCCGTTCTAAAGCACGTTCTATAGCTATTGTGTGTATTTAATCGCATGCGTTTAAACATGTTTGACATCTCGCGAACGATTCCGAGCTGCGTAGAACACGAGACTCTTTAAGTTTAAGACATTTGATAAATCAGGAGATCGCCTCAGTCATCAACGCATCATGCACATCATGGGTGCGCCGTGTAGAACATCTTTCTTTGGTGATTTCCTACCGCAGCTTCGTTGTATGTTGTCACTCAATCTTGTTGGCAAGGTCCCTTCAGTATCTGCCAAAGCTATATCGACCGTCGCCGACCAACCAGCAACCAGCCGGAATGGCGACCCACAGCAGCAGCGAACAGCGATTCTCCGCTACTCCATCTCGCAGCAGCACCCAAAAGCCACCACCAACGACAACCGTCGAAGCAGCAGCAGCAACAACAACAGCAGCTTCACTACCACCAGACGACCGGGGGTCTCTGGGTCATTCTGAATGCGTGCGAATGACCCTGTAGATGCATTGTCGTTTTCATCGCGTTTCACCCCACGTCTCTTTCGTAGGCGCCTGTCCGGCTTGGTCCTTTTCCCGCCCTTTTACTCAGGCTGGCGCGTACTGCTTGGCCACCCGTTTGGCCGAGGGCGTTATGTGCCTGCGGATTTTCATCCACATATACCTATATGCCTATGTGTGCATATCTATATATGGCCAGATTTGCGAATTTGTAAATTACTATATGTATATACGCATGTCTACACCCCTATATATATATATATATATATATATATATATATATATATATATATATATATATATATATGAGTTTATGTACCTTTATTTACGCCTACATGTGTCTATACGTTTATATGTGTAGCTAGACCGTGTTTGTGTACTTACGTATAAATGTGCATTTTTGTCTATTTGTCTTTTACATTTGCCCCCGTTTTTATTGTTCCCCTCTCTCAAATGCCCTGTGGGTGTAGATGCACGTTGATATTGTAGTATTCGCCTTGCTCCCACGGGTCCTCACATTAACGATTTGTTTTGGAGTGCGCTCTCTTTATCAATCTCCTTTTTCTCTGGTGCTCTTCCGTCTGGTGCCTCGATGGGGGCTTTCCTCTGTATCTGCTGTTTGTCTTTTTGTTTTCCTCAGTTGCCCTGTCCTTACCTAAACCTATAGTAGCTTTATGTGCGTCGCTCATCTTCACTATTCTCTTCTGCGCGGTGCCGCTGTGCTAGCAAAGCACGGTCATAGATCCCCCGTAAGTGCCATCTTTTCAAATGCCGTTTGTTTGCAGGTGATGCACCGGGATCCGCGGATTTTACACTTTGTACTCCCTCGTGGACTTCTGAAATGCCTGTCTTGTTACCTGCGTTCCATTGTAGTTCACCTTGACCTTTGTGCTTAGTTTGCCACGAAGCAGGCGGCGCAGCATTTGGATGATTGTCGCCGCATTCCGTATAGTGTGACCTCGGCGCAATTGGAGTATTCTAGTGCATGACCACTGAGACAAATCAACTAGGGTCTTTTGCGGCTATAGAACATCTGGCTCGTTTACTTCTATGGTCAGTCGCTCTAAGTAGTTACTTCGTTACTCAGACTTAGAAAGTGTCGTTCATCTGTCTAGACAGAAGGCACTTTTGCGTGTGCCAAAATCAGCGCCGTCTCCACACTAGAGTTGATACAAGACGGTGCAGTACAGTCGTTAAATTTCGCGATTTGCTGATCCCGTAAGAGTCGTGTCGCTTGTATCAGCTCCTGCTTAATAATAATAATAATAATAATAATAATTTTTTTTGTCTGCTACGTTCGGACGAAGGTAGTCGCATTGAGTTTGAGCTCCGCAAAATTGTTATCTAACAAAGTGCAAGCGTATTCAGTGATAAGTGCAAAGTGACTGAGTGATCACCCAACGCTTGGGATCTCTGATTCACATTACCTGCAGTTTTTCTGTGAGCGACGCGACTAGCACTTCCAAATTAGCCGTGGCCGATAAAATTCAAGAAGGCAAAGTGTTCTATTTCACCGCCGGCGGCTCGCAGCCGCCAAACAGCTCTATGGATTCCGGTGCACTGCACGTCGAGAACGTGCAATCTAAAAAAAGCGCACGTTCACCGTCTCCAGCAGCAACGTGCAAACGAGCCGAATGTGACAGTGAACATCGCTGCTCAGCAAAGTGTCGCCCGTCAAACAAAGTATCCGCAACAACAGCTGTGGCTGCCAAACTGGCGCTGAGAAGAGAGAAAACATTGGATAGCTTAATGGAATCAAATCAGAAACGCGCAGAGAGTAATGATGGGGAAAGTTTTCAGAGAACAAATTATGGACAATGACGAGATCCCAGATGACAACAACGCTGACTGGCAGTACAAACCTACCAGAGCAGATCGCGCCGTATATTCCACGTCAAAGCAGCCTAGAGATAATTTTTGAATGCCGAAATGATCCTGATGCTTTGAAAGGGCTGAGCGTCCTAAAGATATACACAGAAATAAGGCAATCTATCCCTGGCGCACACGCACGAATTACGTCGCAGGGCAGATTAGCTATCCGTGCAGCCAGTCAAGACCAAATAGCAGCTGTCAGGACATTAAAGAATATTTGCGGAGTAGACATTCAAGAGCTCTCTAATACATCAACCCTCTGGGAAAGAATTTCCGGAGTAAATCCTCAGTTTTCTGAAGCAGATCTTCTGGAATGTCTTAAAGAACAAGGCGTTGAAGAAGTCCGCAGAGAGAAATTTTCTGCGGCTGGCATAGGGAAGGACAATACCGTAGTGAAAGTAATGAAATGTTCAAGCAGGGTGAGACTGAGGTTCAGCAATACCCTGAGGGCTGAAGTAGACATAGTAGGCGAGGTTTTCAAAGTTACATTATGTCCCGGTTCACCACTACAATGCCTCTCGTGCCAGAAGTTTGGACATAAGGCATCCGCTTGCATAAAGAAAGAGGATCCTACGTGCAGGAGATGCGCACGTCCCGGCCACCAAATGTGGGAATGTCGAGAAAAAGCTCGGTGTGCCAACTGTGGTGGCGCTCACTCGGCTACCGATGGCCGATGCGAAGTAAAAAGAGTGTATATGGAGGCGGAGAGACAGAAACTTTACACAAAGGTTTCTAACCATTTTTCGAATCTAACACACATCGATTTTCCCAGCTTCGAGCAAACGTCGAGCACGAGCTCAACCATCACGAGCAGGGATGGGCAGAAATCATACGCCGACGCAGCGAGGCCCGCCGGCCCACAACCGGTACTTGACAAGAGTGGTAAAACATTGTGCCACCTTCCGCCCCCTATTCCACAGAAGAAAACAGCGGCCAAGCCCACAAGTGGACATAGAAATGTCACTCGGCAAAATCAACAACAGCCGTTGCCTTCTCAGATTTCAATCATGGTTGACAATATCTTAAAGATATGGAAAACTGGCTAGAAGAAAATCCTGTGATTGCGAAAGTGCTCGACTTTTTAGAATCCGAGCCTGGAAAGGCACTTTTGATATCAGCCATAGAGGTTAAAGAGACACCAACGCCCACCATTTTAATAGAAAACCTGAGCGGAGAAGAGCATCAAAACACTACGAATTTACCATGAGCTCCCAACCTTCAGCCCATATAAATCCCGATCAACCCCAACTACGATCACAACAGTCATATACCTGCGAGATGTGCAAGAAGTCTCTAAGGTCACTCCGGGGCTTGCGTATGCATATGACGCGCCTTCACCCTACATATACCCGGTCTTCATCTAGTCAACTTATAAGAGATTCGTCGTCGCCTGCGTCGCTTTCGGCTCAAGACGACCCGAACAGGCAACTGGATGTGAACCTCGATTCAATTACGCTAATCCGTTCCCTGGCCCGGGTGCATCGAAACATTAAACAAGTCAAAGTGATACCCAGAGGAGTCAGAGAAATATGTTGCGCAGCATACGCTGAAGCACTTTCCAATTTCAACACAACGAAAGACAATGCGGCTTGGGAGAAGCTTCTAATAATGCCAATACTTATGCTACGCATCCCAGCACGGAGACACAATGACCGAACATTATGCCAAATAATCAGAAATAGTGTTACTGAATCGCGATGGAAAACACTCGCAAGTCTCCTAGACGAGTGCAACCGTAATATTATACAGAACGATACACCACTTGATACAGATCACGACAGGGGAAAGATGGCAGAGCGCAAATTGGCTGAAGGCGATGTGCGTTCCGCCGCACGGATCCTGCATTCGACCGACTCTTTTGCACCATTCAGCGATCACACGGAGCAGGAATTAGGAAGAAAGCACCCCTTTCCATTATCAGATGCAAGCGAACACCTAGGATCCCTCCAGGCACCATCAACAACAGGGAGACACACTATACATCATAAATTGGTTTTTGACGCCGTCCGATCTTTCGCCGTAGCATCTGGATCTGGATTAGATGGGCTGCGCCCCCGGCATCTCCGGGACATGCTAGACAAGTCAGTACCCTCATCCGGGAGACTTCTAGAAGAAGTCTGCTCCCTGGTAGCCTCGGCACTAAACGGCAGCCTGCCTTCTCTATGCCTGACAATCTTTTACGGGGCAAACCTTACGGCCCTAAAAAAGAAGGACGGCTCAATCAGACCCATAGCATGTGGCCTCACGATCCGAAGGCTTGTGGCAAAGGTGGCTATTGCCATCACTAAAACTTCTATAATGAAAGCTTTAGGACCGAAGCAAGTAGGGGTCTCTATAAAAGGAGGTGCGGAGGCAGCGGTTCACGCTGTACGAGCATATATGGAAACAGACGGTCCTGTGCGGGTTCTAGTTAAACTAGACTTTAGCAACGCTTTTAATACAATACGACGTGACGTAATATTGGAAGAGGTAAGACTTCCCGTACCAGAACTCCTGCCGCTAGTATGGCAAAGCTACAGGGTTCCATCACTTCTATCCTGGTATGACAAAGAACCACTTAAATCAACAAATGGAGTGCAACAAGGAGATCCACTGGGCCCTGCCTTGTTTAGCCTAGGAATCTCCAGTTTAGTGTCACAAATGAGAAGTCCGCTAAACATCTGGTACCTGGATGATGCTACATTAGGAGGACCGGCAGAAGTGGTGGCCGCTGACATACTCAAGGTGTTGCGATTTGCGAATGAAGAGGGGACAGTTCTCAATATTTCCAAATGCGAAGTAATAACGGTTGGGGCGGACACTAAAGAACAAGACGAGGCATACAAAACAATTGTTGCCGTTTTACCAGGCTGCAGGCGAGTTAACCCGGTCGAATTAGAGGTTCTTGGGGCTCCACTTAGTCCACAAAGTATTTTCAAGACCTTAAGAGATAAACGCCGCGCGTTGCTACAGACACGACCTCGTCTGTTGGCTATGCACTCACAAGCGGCACTATGCCTTTGGAGATATAGTCTAGGTTCCCCTAAATTCAACTACACACTACGCACTTCACCGACAAGCCAATGTCCCGACGCCCTACAATCGTACGACGACTCTACGAGGGACATATTGAGCGAAGTTCTCAACATTGACTTCACGGACAGTACGTGGCGAAGAGCAAGTCTCTCCATAAGAGAAGGTGGACTGGGTATTCGATCAGCAACAGAATTGGCCCCCATTTGTTACGTAGGGTCATTATTGGAATTTGGCCAGCTGGCGGAGACGCTAGTTGACCCGAGTGCTCACCACCGGCTGTACATAGCTAAGCAGACGGCAGAGTCACTGGTCAAACTGAGATTGGATCCAGGCCCTTGGGAAAAACGTACAACGCAGAGAGTGCTCGACAACTACAGATGCAAAGTCATAGCTCGTGGGATCATCGAAAGCCTTGAGTCTCCCACAGAGAAAGCGGTCTTCTTGGCCGCACGAGACACCTTCAGTGGCGGATTCCTCAGGGCTCTCCCGTCACCGCAGCTCGGCACTATGCTGGACAACATCTCATTCCGCATGGTGTCGGCCCTAAGAATCGGCGGGCCGATATGCGAACCGCACATTTGTAAGGCCTGCGGAAAACCAGTGGAGAAGGATGGCCTCCACCCCTTGAGCTGCATCAAGAGCCAAGACCGGGCCCCTAGGCACACCGAAATAAACGCAAGAATTCAAAGAGCTCTCTGAAGAGCAGGAATACCTAGCATGCTGGAACCCAGACTTGGACTTCATGACGATAAAAGGCCCGACGGTGTGACCATTCCGCCGTGGGAAAAAGGCAAATGTCTGGTTTGGGATGCGACAGTATCCTGCACGGCCGCACCGTCTTATTTATGCCACAGCGCGACGGAGGCGGGATGGGTTGCCGAACACGCAGAAAAAGAAAAGTGGCGTAAATACACAAAGTTAGAGCCTAGATACAATTTCGTGCCGATTGCAGTGGAAACAATGGGCCCGGTCAGCAGAAGTACAAGAAAATTTATAAAAGACTTAGGTGATCGAATACGAGCAAACACCGGGGATATACGCGAAGACGAAGTTCTGAGGCAGCTGCTTTCACTGGCAGTTTGCAGAGGAAATGCCGCGTCGATATTAGGTGCGATGGGCTGAGAACAGATAGATGGTAACCATGAAATAACGAGGATACACATTCACACCTCACAAATGTATTGTCCTAACACATATTAATGAAAATAAATAATAATAATAATAATAATAATAATAATAATAATAATAATAATAATAATAATTTATCGACAAAACCTGCTGTTGTGCTGGCGTGGCTTCAAGCGGCAGACAATTCCTTATCAGTGAGGTTGCTGCACCTTCCAAAAAGAAGGCACTTTGCACTGCCCCCTCCGTACTAAAATTGCCGAACTTTGACCCTGCTGTCATCGACCAAAGTTTCATTTTCGACTTGCTTCGACGGCTCGCCGGATTTCTCACTTTTCATGTAGACATCCTCTCTTGCCACTGTCAAGAGGTTCGTCGTCTTTCCAAAGTTCCATGTTCAACGCTTGGTGTGTACTGCCGTTTTGTTGAACATCGTGCCAGCCTGTCATTGCGCCAATTGAACATTTGCCACCGCTGTCATATTGACCGCCGTGAGCTAGCCAGCAACCGGGGACACAACTGCGACCTATCGCAAGAGCCAGCGGTGGTCCAACACTCCACATAGCAATGCCGGCATACCGCAGCCACCAACGACAGCAACCATGGAGCCAGCATTCACGGCAGCACGACCGCGCTCTGGCTGCCACAGCTCCGCGTGCGCGAAACTGACCGAAAGATCGGTTTTTCGTCTTTGGGGAATTGCGTACGCCGCGTCTTTCTCGTCGTCGCCTGTCCAACCATCATTAATTTGATATTAAAAAAAGTACACGTTCCGGTCGCGAAAGTCTGCGTTCGATGATTGTGATTGCAAAACTATTAAACGCTAAAACAGAAACAAAGAATAAAATGGTTGATAATTGTTTCTATATATATATATATATATATATATATATATATATGTGTGTGTGGCAGTGTGCTCTAGGGGGCTAGTCCACTAGTTATGGTTACCATCTACCAGGGTGTCGCCGGTTTGATCCATCATATTGGTCAACATTTTTTTGGCGATCCTTATTGAGAACAGATGATAAACCAGACCACTAAACGTTAACGGCCATGTTGCTATAAAGACTATTAATGAAACCATAGATATCGCAACCTGGCCACTTATGCTGCCTTCTGCTCTAAGCGCTTCTGATGTTAATACCTGATACATATTAAGTATCTATGTCAAGCGAACAATATAATGTATAGCAAAAGAGAGGAAATACTTACACTCCCGCCCTTTAACCGCGATTTAATACGCGCGGACCCGAACGGGAGTGCCCACCAGCCGAATTGACAGGCCGGCAGATCCCCACCCTCCCCCCTATCGAGGTTCGGAATGGGGGTACCACACTACTCCACCGTACCGATTAGACGCATTCACCTCGCGATTCCGCGTTACACCCCGGAATATACCTTCCCCCCGAAGGACGTCGGACCACTCCAGAGCAGGGGTTCCCCGTAAAATACGGGGCCAGAAGGCCCTCTCGACCGGTGGTCTGCGTTCGTGTGGCCACTTCTCACTCATTTTGCCTATTAAGCCAAGGCAGCAGGCGTCCCGGACGGTACCACCGAGTGTCACTCGGGGCGTTAACCGTCCAGCCCGGGGGGCTTCTATGCAGCACAAGCCCCCCGTATTGGCAGTAGCCTTAACAGCCCTCGAATGGGCCACGACAGGATGACAATATGAATTCGTTGACACCCAAATCTATCGTATGCCTTGCCCCCCGGTTAGTTCTTAAAACACGGGAGTGTCGGTTTCGAGAGTTTGTACCGTCTGACTAACTTACAAGTGGGCCAGTGAAGGTCCCCGCAGCGCGTGGCAGTCACGCACCAGCGGACCAAGGCCGGTAAGAGAGTCATAGTTACTCCCGCGAACTCAAGCGAACAATATAAATGTATATATATATATATATATATATATATATATATATATATATATATATATATATATATATATGTGTGTCCGCAGAGCTAGGAGAGGAACAAAAGCGTATTACAATCCATCGATTAAAGCTAGCATCAACCACTGCCAAGCAACCACGCAAGCGGCAAAAGCAATTGGAAAGAGGGACGCGTTCTCATCGTAACACAACCTGCTAAGCAGGGCAGGAGAGGCGAGGGCGTAACGAGAGCATTCTGGGTAAGGTCTAGAGTACCCACAAGGAGATTCTGGTGCTGAACACTGCAGTGGAAATTGCTGCTATAGGTCTGCTAAAGCCCGGAAATTCTGTTAGAGCTATTTGCGTTATTAATCGCCCTACTAGCGTCACTTTTTATAGCAAAATCAGAGCGTTAATTATCGCGTCGGAGTTGGAATGACTTGCAACAGACTAATATACTGTGGTTTTGGTTGCCAACTCTAATTTGCCCCATATATGCTGGGATAACCGCTTAAGCCGACCTCGGCCAAACAATGTATCGGAAAACGTACAGCTAACAAAAAACGCAATCTGACCATTTTGCGCTACCAATGATCATCTACAGGTTGCTATTTTAATTAGGACTGGTTCGTGATATTTAACAAGAGCAGTGTTAAAACTTCATGCACCTACGAAACTATAATGCAGGCAACTACGATGCAATCATCTGCAGTTTTAAAGCGGTTTATTTTTGCCATGCATGTACATGATATACTTCGCTGGTATTCAAATGTAGTGTTCATGCAATATCTTGTCATTTTCCTTCGGATAAAAGAAAACAGCGAAAAGTGTGATGCAAGTTTCGAACGACTCACCGTAGGAATAAAAAGACGAAAAGGAGAAACGGACGGGAGAAGGAAAATGCGAAGCTACAGAAAAGACTACATGGAATGCTGCTCCGAAAACGCATCTTCGATAAAAGTAGAACCGTATAAAGGTAACAGATCACACCCGAATGATCAAGCGTGCTGATGATATCAGCTGACGATCCCCAAAAAGCTGAAATCCTAAAGGTCACCAGCGTATCCACTTCCCGATGAACTGGCGATACGCAACATGGACCATGTCAAGAAAAGAAAAATGGTAGTTCTGAACGATTGCGAAAAGTCGCACCTCAATCTCCGTCGACACCTGAAACGTCTCGCAAACAAACGTAGTTGTCTACACCGCTGTCGAGTTATGGTTTGCAAGTCTCTTTAGCACAGACAAGGGGGCAGGTCCAAATAACAAAAGTCCTGCCTGGTTGACCTCTGTTTCATGCAAGCTGTTAGATAGTTTTATTTTATGTTTTTAGATAAAACACATCAATTGAGGCCATCTACCACAGCGCTAAACAGCATCATATTTAAGTAACAATTGCAGATACTGCATTGTATCTGCAGTATCAATCAAACGAACTGCAATTGATACAATTGCAGTTCGTTGTTAAGTAACAATCGCTTAAACATCTAATCACTCTGCTAGAAACTTAGTGAGCCAGCTATCACACCGTACTCGGGTCACCCCCAAATACGTAGGTTAAAAGTACGACGGGCGTTTAGCGGATTGTGAGACACACACTGCCGTCATCTTAGTAACGACGCCCAGTGTAATGGTAGTTCAAATATAATGGGTTTCCGTGATTTAGTGTGATAGAACACTCAGTTTAAGTTTCTAGCAGAGTGATCAAATGTATATGTATATGTTGTTACTTAAAGATGATTGAAGGCGCTCTTGATTAGTACGGTGCTAGATGGTATCAGCTAATGTACGCACGGGGCAGATGGAACGCGTGTGGCACTTGCCTGTCCTATAGAGACCCGCGAACTATAGTTAGGCAGCGGTGTGGACCCCTACGTTTGTTTGCAAAATATTTTAAATGATGTATGTGATTGAGATTCGACGCATCCAGATTGTTCAAAATTACAATGTTCTTTAGACATTTTAACTCTGGTCTAGGTTGCGTATCGCCACTTCATCGGGAAACGGATAATCTGGTTGGTGGCCGGCCCTTAGGGTTTTAGCTTTTTGGGATCGTCGGTTGCCATCATTCCGGTATGATCCTATAAAGAGATACTGGCCGGTATTCATAAAAAGTCTATTAAACGTGCTGCATACTACTGTAACATCAACGAATACGATATAAAATGCGACAATATTGTTGAATTATTAGATAAAACTAGCAAACGCACATTTACCCGCATATCTAGACGATTCGAGCAACCAGTGAGATTTTGTAGATAGTTACCACGAACACTCTCTCGAGAACCAATGTCCAGGCCAACATTGTTGCAGAAAAAGCGATCGTTAACAAAGTGGTTGCTTGGTGCTTAGTACGCAAGCTTAATCATGTACGACTCGATACCTATGCCGTCTGAAAGCCCGCTTGCAATAGCTTTGTTCTGTGACCTCAATAAATCCCCCTGCTAAAGGCTGTATGAATATGCACAAAGGCTGTTCTAGTACATAGTTCGGGTTTTCGGAGGAAATTAGAAGGAATTCAGAGAGAAGTAATTAAGTGTTCATTGGCGTGCCGTTTTAAATGTAGCAGTGCGTTTCTTAAGGGAGAGGATGTAGTGTCAAATTTGATTGAAAGACAAGTACAAATAAGCTTGGATATGGGAATAAGCTAGGATTGTAGTAGAATTAGGGCACTAAACGACGGAAGATGACGGGTTAAGAAAATTTAGTAGGTAAAAACCAATAGGGTAAAGCCAAAGCGAGACTGGAGGGTGGAAATTGCGGTAAGGCAGATAGGAATCAGCAGTAAACAATGGCCAGATTGTTGCCCACTGGATGCACTTGCTTCAGTGCATCCAGTGGGCCGATCAAAAGTAAAGTAAAGGCAGCATGCACACAGAAGGCGGGCAGCACTTATAAAGAAAACAAGTACAAAGGAAGTAGACGAGAATATAAAATCAAAGAGGGCGAAGTAAAATGGTTATACGATAATACAAGAGGCAGTAGGCTGTAAGCGGCTGCGAGAGCAGGTGAGTTTGCCACAAGGGTGCAGCGGATCTGCCACGAGTGATTAGCAACAACGATTTGTCGGATATGCGGAAAAAGAAAGGAAACGGTAGATCATCTGGTTATGGAGTGTAGGAGGGATTAGGCAAGGATGCAGCAAAGAAACAAGTCAAAATTACGAAGCAGAAATTATCCCGATGAAAAGTGCCCCGACAAAGCCGAGTTGCAGAAAGCAATTGATTCTGTGTTACTTTGGACCCATTTGAATAGAATGGAAATATCAACTTCAAAATGTGCCGTACTGAAAACAATAAAAGATAATACTGCATATTTTATGAACGGCCATAGTATACCCGAAGTGTCAACATACAAAGACCTAGGTGTTACATTTGATTGTCGTATGAAGTATACAACTCATATTGCCGAAGTTGTAAAATCTGCGTCTCGTCTGTGCAATCTCATTCTCAGAGCGTTTATTGTGCAAGACCCTGCAATGTACATAAAACTCTATAATACGCTTGTCGTCCCAAAGTGGACATACTGCTCACACGTATGGACACCTTTCTATAAAAAAGATGTAGAACTGCTTCAGCGAGTGCAGGATAAATTTGTTCAACGAGTCGCGTGGCGCTGCAGTGTAAGACGTGAGAGTCTCGTACTCCCAAATGTGAGCGAGTACCAGATGCAAGTTGACCTCAGACTTTTTAAACAACTAATCCGTAGTAATAAGTACCTTTTTTACAGTACGTCCAAATAATCTTCGTAGTGTGGTGTCAATTGCTCCACCGGAAGTTGCTAATGTCGATGTGGTGAATAATGCGTTCGCATGGCGAGTTTCGCGACGCGCCCATGTGTGTTAAGACTACACTGTGATACCAACACCCCTTTTTCAATAAAGGAGACTTTGTATTGTATTGTATTGTATTGTAAGCAAGACAATCAGAGGAGTGCAATATAAGCTATTGGCTTATAGTTGTTAGCCTCGCTCACATTTAGATAAATCAGCCTTGAAAATTGTGTGTAATTTATATATATATATATATATATATATATATATATATATATATATATATAGCAATTTCTAAATTAAAAATAAACAAAATTCTAAAACAGTAAATTGTACGTTCTGCTGAATACCTTCGCCTCATATTAAAAAGCTGCTTAGATAGTACGAAATTAATGAGCATTTATTTGCCTCATAGACTAAGGTATGAAGAAGCCGGGGCATAAAACAATTTCAACAGATTCTGAGCATATTGAATACATTTTCACGACGGGTTGATTGGTAAGGGGATAAGCTCGACTCCTGACCAGCATGCATAACGTGCATGCGCACACTAGCAGGCGTTAACGCTGCCCAACAAGACGTCATCTGGCTTCATCAAACAGACGAGATTTGGCAGAAAAGCACCCCACTACGACGTATGAATGCATGCGTACGACTGAAGTGCGTTTAGATCGTTCATATTGACATTGAGGGCATTTTGCTAAAGTCTCAAGTAGAACTCGTCTAATAGCGGCCCGTTAATTAAAAGTAATAACACGCCCATGCATGCTCATTTGCGGACTGCATACAAAAACTGTAATGCTCTTAAACATGGTTAGGTATTGGCTGTCATCTGCTAATACGTTTGAAAAACTTTCACCTCGAGAGGAACGCCGCTCCCTCGGTTGTTGATGTTGTTGTTGTTGCTGTTGTTTTTTAATGAAAATCGCGGCGGCAAAGAAGCTCCGCAAAATGAGTCCGCGGAGTTCAAGGGTTCAACACGCGGCTCAAGATGATTACTGCTGACGAATGAAGTCGCGAACGTATAGAGAGCTCTCTTGATGGGAGAGCGCGGTGATTTAATTTCCCTAAGCTCAACAGATTTTACTAGGTAGTAAACAGTGCAACGTGTAGATGTCGCGCGAGAAGCAGGGCAGAAGCAGCCCTGCGTGCGGCCAGTATTTGCCGTGCACGCAGGCGACAAACTTACGCCGCCAAAAGGTGCGCATCAAAATTAACTGTGCTCGCAGACCTTAAGTACATGGCCTTTTAATCGCACCTCCCTCCCTCCCTCCGTGTCTATCACTATCTATCACTATCTGTGGCGGCAAGAGCCCACAACACGCTGTTGCGGATCGGATGCACTAATTGAGTGCAGTGGTGGGAACACTAATTAATCGCATCCTCCTAACACAGCCGGCAGCGACTCTGTACGCTTGCTTCATTGAAGCGACAAGCCATTGTAGGTACGATAGGTTGGTTGTTATTTTTAACAATTACTCAAATCAATAAATTCAATTATAATCATTTGCCTCGTACACACATATATATATATATATATATATATATATATATACATGCCTCATACATAGGCTCTGAAAAGATGTATTTTTATATCTCGATTTTTAAAAGTTCAATTTAAAGCGTATGGTAAATGCTCCCTCTCACTCGGAAAACTAGGCGTTACTTGCAACATGTTTATCTGTGGTTCCTGGGAACCGCGTTCGTGTGAATTATTATGGCATAGTACCAGCGCCAATTCTTTTCACGTAGTTTTAACTTATGTGTATGCTTTCAAAACTCGTTTTACAACTTTAAATATTTCTATTAGAGATGCAATATGGTTTTTGTTGCACTATTTCTTGCCTTTACAATGATTATGTAACTTTCAGGTAAGGTAAATCTGAATTGTTCAAATCACACGTGTGCACAATCTACCAGAGTTGATTGGGCTATCCGAAGACATATATATATATATATATATATGTATATATATATATATATATATATAGCTGTCCGTCTAAACTAGCGCGTAATTTTTCGCCTTTTTCTGAGCCCGTACCTAAATGAAACTATAATATACATATTGTTTATTTCGCAATAACTTTGCATTTCAAGATGGTACATAATTACAATACAATCATCATTATATACAATTTTAACACTTCAGCGACCGTCCCACCGGGCAAGAAAGTGCAAACACCGCCGATGCGACTGGCAGCTCGCTGCGTGGTATTTAGCGCATACCTGATGAATAATGAAACTATATGTTCCGATGAAACTTTTTGTATGAGTCGATAAGGGAACTTTTAAACGAACATGGGTGTAAACGAAGACGGTCTACAGCTTTGTGCTTGAAGAAAGAGAGAGCAAATGACATCGAGCAAGTTGAATGGCTTTTGTGGGGGAAGTACTTGCCTGACTTTTATGACATAGAAATTATACCTGGGGTCAGGCATAAATCTGTACATGGTTGTTATGGCCATGTTAGATTCACGCACATGCCTTCTTATAAATATCGAAGGATGCTCAGAAATTCGTAGCTGGACTGTGTCAATCAATTCTTGTTAAGTTCTTGCTCTGCACACTCTGTAGTAAATCTTTATTTTTGCTGTGTAGGAACCTTGTTCTGTTTATTTTGCAACCGTGTAATCGGTTGCAATCCGCTAAACTGTTGAGCCCGGTGGCGTGGTGGCATGCGTCTGCGCCTCGCGACCGGAGAAGACACATAGCAGGTGCGCGGGTTCGAGCCCCCACCGTTGCACATTTGTATTTATGGGGGTCCGTCTATGAAGCAATGTGAAAAGCAGTCCCATGGACGTTAAATCTTGGCTGAGAGTCAGCCCCGAAATGAGTTTTAATCCGCTAAACTGTCCGTGGACTAATACCAAAAAAATGTGTGATCTTGGCGCAGATCCGTCAGGCGCGAAAGGCACAGACAATAGCTGCCAAGAACGACGCAACATCTACTGTATTGGTTAGCACATATTCGTGCCCGTCAGAACATGAGCTTCTGTGTGCTATCATCAACCAGATGAGCCGATTCCTGTTTCGATGGAGACTTACACCAAAAAGTGTGCCAATTTTGACGAAACATCCTGTATATATATATATATATATATATATATATATATATATATATATATATATATTTATATTCATGCATATGCTTGTTGGCATACTGTTTAACATCTCAAGAATGTGTGAAAGCTAAATAAAAACCCACAAGATAAGCTTCATAGTTTACTATTTGGTACAGCAAGTTGGGCCTTCTTTTTAAAAAGAAACCTTTTGACTTGAGCAATCAGACGTTTGCAAATCTGACGCAAATCTCAAACCTAATTTAGTCAACCTAGTAGACTTATATATATATATATATATGAGTGGCAGGAAAAGTAAACTATGTAAAAACATTTGTCAATATCAAAAATCAATTAAAGATAGATGTCGCTGTTGGTGTACAAGTCGTCGTTACAATAAATTATATTTATAGATCTCTGTTTTTTCATGTATGCACAGGATACCATTTTTAAGAGTGTTACGATTTCTCACGAGTATAGAAGCATTTGTATTTTAAACAGAAAAAAACATAAGCAGGACTCCGTATACCTTTTGAGTAAAATGCGGTTTGTTTAGAACAAACCAGAATTTAAGCCGTTTTGCTGAGATTGGATCTAAACACCGCCATCGATTGACATACATTGTGCAACTGATGAATGGCGATTCTGAGCAACACAAATTGGAAACTCTTGGTGGTTTCGATTTGGCAGCCACCCTTATATATATATATATATATATATATATTTACAGGGTCATTCATATTGTTATGTACTTATTTCGAGGTTTGGTAGAAGTTGGCAAGAAAATAATATTTCCCAAATGGACGGAGGACGCTTTTTTTGCCCTCGACTTTTGTGATGATAGCTCCGTCAACGATTGTGTGTAGTGAATGATTGACTGGATAGTGTGTAGTGCACGCACAGAGACAGTTTGGTCGCGTCTCTAAAGAATCGGACTTCTTCTGAGCCCTCCGGCTGATCGAGTTTGATTTGCTAGTGTCATTGGATTTGCGCGTAGTTGCGGCGGAAGACGTTGTACGAAAATGAAAACCAAAAAAGCGCCCGCAGACGTTGAGGGATGCCGACATCTCGGCGTAAAACGTGCAAGACCAAGTAGCGACGCTCAAAACGTGGAGCCATGCATCTTGGCCTCTGTACTCACGCTCTTACAGTAAAGTACATCCCGCTAGCAACCTCCACGCACTGCTTTGAAAATGAGCGGCGTAGACCATCACGTATCGCCCGGCAGCGGTCAAGTGGCAGAACTTACACCAAGCCTATAACAGAGCGATATACGCACAATGCTCAGCACCATAAAGAAAGTAAACCGACATCTAATCAAGGGCGTTCAAAATGTTCCAAAAGCTGAAAAAAATATTTTCGGGGATGACTCTCAGCCGAGATTTAACGTCCATAGGACTGTTTTTTGCATTGCTTCATAAACGGACGCCCATAAATACAAATCGGTGCAACGGTGGGGCTCGAACTCGCGCACCTGCTATATGTCTCCTCCGGTCGCGAGCCGCATACGCATGCACCCACCACGACACCGGGGTCGACTCGCTCCGAAGGCTGTGGAGGACTAACTGGATGGTCTTGTCGCCAGGGTGCGTCCTAGCAGGTGGACTCGCTCGCAGTTCTTAGCAGTGCTGCAAAATTGCTGAGCGGCCTTGACCCTCAAGCGACCAGCGCATTTCGTTACCTTGCCAACTTTCTGCGTCCAGTCGTTTGGTTATTATCCGCTTTCTAAGTGATAAGGCCCGCCTCTGGAAATAGGGCCGAACCGAGTCACATGGGCATTCCCCCCCCCCTAGGTCGATCGCCCATCCAGGCTCGGGCCGTATACAGAGAGCCTAGCCCCTGCTTCGCTCCGCAGCAGGTTATTTGAACGTATTGCCAGAGGAACTTCACAAAGTGGGGGAATCAAACGGCGCATGAAGGCTGCATATTCGCGCACCGAATACCCGCTTTTACACCCCCCCCCCCCCCCCTACCCCGTCAGAAACCCCGCCGACGCCATAGATGGCGCTCAACTGCGCGGCAGACAGTACACCTACATAGACAAACAACTGGTTTGCCACGACCGATGCAAATCATTGCCAAGGTGGCTTGCAAAATATCCCGATCAAATGTGAGCCGAAACCCTACATCTTATTGCAGTGTCGCAGGTACTAGACGAGTCCATGGTGAGTTTGACACAATGGGAAATATGCCGCGCACGTACGCCTTGTTCAGGGTGAATTGAAAAACATACAGTTGATAGAAACAAACAACGGAATTGCTTTTCTTGACTACGACGGAACGATGGCACATGGCGCTGCTGCTGCAGGATAGCCTACAATCCGCCAGCCAAGTTGTATTTCATTCAGTCAATAGTAGGCAGCCAATATATAAGGAAATGTGTCCAATTTCATTTACTAGTACAGCTAAAAAAAACGATAGCACGTAACAATTAAGGTGTAGGATTTAAAAGCGCCGCCTGTAGCAAGACTACACAAGCCCGACAAGCATACGACAAGTGGCGTCGGCGTTAAAACAAAAATTATTGTGCTAATTATACTGGGTTCTCTCAGCGTTCGGACAGACTTTTTATGCCAGTAAAGCTGATCATATACCGCAGATACATTATTCCACACGGAGTACCGTACATAAAAAAAAAAAATTCTTCGAGGAGCCTAGGTTAGATCTGAGACTGAGTTCCGGATGATAACAGAGCCTTGCCAATAGGCTTGCGAAATCCGATCGAATGTTGGGCGATACCCTACGTCTCATTGCAGTGCCGCAGGCGGACATCGACCTATCCTGTCGACATCGTCAACACCATATCAACAAGAACTTTTACTTGCCAAGACAGCCTTTATCGACGGATGAAGCTTCAATGCATCTCCGCCCAGTTGTGCAAAACGTTTGCTGTCCAACGCACTCGTCACTAATATGCACTAATTTCAAGTGCTGTAACTGCCTGGTGTATATTCAACGCTGAGAAAAATAAACCGACTTGCCGACCATCCGCGATAGTAGGCTGCCCCAAATATAGAACTAAAATACAGCTCCGAGCAAGAGATAATAAGTCATTTTTGAGTAAGAGATTTGCAGTTCTTTAATATCTGCAAAAATCTGCAAACAGATGGAACTTTTTTTACTCTGAATACATTTTTATATTTGAACACGATTAACGATAATTTAATTCATTTTAACCAGCAATTATCCTCTCTGACACTTCCATATGCTTGCGTGCCGTCTTGCAAGCTAATAGCCAAATCTCATAAGTTTACAGATTGTTACCTATATTTTACATACATGTAATGTAAATAACCTGCAACAACGTGCATGTCGTGTCAAATTGTTCGTGCCGTATAACATGACCTACACTTGGGTATATATTTATATATATATATATATATATATATATATATATAAACTCGGCTTTATAACATATTATTGGTATAATGAATAGTCCCAAGATTTTTAGGCTAAAGTGACTAAGTTTAGAAAACCCTTAGTGTTGAGCAATAAGGACTACTGACCATGTTATATTTAAATCGAATAATAGAACTTAAAATCGCATTTACAACAAGGTTTTTACAACGAGCTTACAACGGTGAACGTCGTCAAAGAACCATACCGGTCTTAATAATCAGGCTTAATGAAATTTTAAAGCAATATAAAACATACCTTTAATTCTACATAAACATAATCCCTCTCTATCTCTCTCCTCATACACATTAACGGTCGATGACGGTAGCGCACTTTTCTTTCATTTTGGCGCTACTTGTGGTCTAAGTGCGCATTGTGAGCTCTCGCCAAAGTTTTCCAGCCCTACTTTCGGAACGTTGTTATATTCTAGCGTTTTTGCTAGAATTCAATATTGTGCATTTACTATATTTGGCATTCCAAGTTTTAGTAGCAGCTTACCGCGTAAAAACCGCGTGTATCACGCGCGTTCATTCTTGAAAGTGTATCGGTCCAACAGAAGGGTCTGTTTCTGAGTAGAGAATGTACTGCGCGGACGCCTGATTCGCGCACACCAAAACGTCTCCGACCTAATTTCTTTTCTACGTTTCCAAAAGAGTAAAATATTGCACGGTGCTGGGGTAAGCAACCGACGTGACGACAGATGCGGTAGGTAAAGTCTTAGTGTTTTCAGCCAGGCGGTTTGACGCTCTAAATCGGATTTATTTAATTTTGACATGTCTATTTAATTTTGTGGGAGTTTTAAATAATTTTGTTTAAGTTAATTTTTTTTAATATTAAAAATTGTTATTCCAATGTTAATATCAGGGGATAATATGTTATGGAAATATGTTCAGAAAAATATATTTTTTAAATCATACTCAAATAAAGCTGAAGGAAGCATCGCTAAAGCACGCCGTAAGGGGTCTTTTCTGGTGAGCGCTGTGACCATTTTCACCACAACTTCACCCCTGGGAAGGAAGATGGCGACCATTGCTTTGCCGTCCGACCGTTGCCGCATCACTTTGGTGGGAGGAAGCGCTCTAACGCAAGAATACTGCGAACTCTTTAACTTGAGTAGAGGGTCATAAAAATGTATCTGTAAGTCACATTACCTATGGCAAGTTCAAAAAACAAACAAGACTGGCTCATGTCAAATATTATCAGAAATATAGTAAATCCAATTTTTAAAAATTTGCGTTTTTTTAAACGTTATTTTTTCATTTTTGGGAAAAAACATGTGATACAACAACAATGACAAAAACAACACAAGGCATGTTTGCCGTCGTGCAACATATCAACTCCTGCAACCATCTTTACTGTTATAACTACACGTAATAATCTTAATGCAACCAAAAGTGCAACGGCATACGACCATCAACATGAAATGGCAACAACAAGAACAACAGCAGCAATAACAAAAAAAAGTAAAAACAACAATAACAACAACAGCAGCAGCAATAACAAAAAAAGAAAAAACAATAACAACAACACCAATAAAATACACGACGGAATATTCTCACTGTATCAGCGACATTGCGTTATTCAATGATACTCGGGACTGTAGCTGAGTGGACATGCTATATTCCCTTCCTGCTTCCCGCTTACTTTCTCTCGCACGCTCTCTTCATCTCTCTCTCTCTTGCTTGCTACTCCCGTTCTTCTAGTGGAGTCGTGGCACTTTCACCTGTGACACTCATCTACCTGCCAGGTGAACGTCGGAACAGGCCAGTCCAGTTAAAGGCCGAGGCTAAAGATGAGCAAATGATGCATACAAAGCACATACGAAGTGGCCGACGTCTTTTTGGCTCAAGTGGACGGCCGTGCCTTACATATCCGATGGCTATAGTAAATGGAGAGAGCAGCAGAAGCCGCAACAACAACAACAACAACAGCAGCAGCAACAACAACAACGACAACGAAAACAACACAACAAACCCAACGACACTCTAGTAGTCCCCAGAGCCTCCGCAATTTTGCAGTGACCACGACGACGACGACCATAACGAACATGAAAAAAAGGAATCTGTAACCAGGCCATTCGCCACTATGTTCGTTAGCCGCCAACACGACTGGTTTACTTTGTGTCAACTACGAGTTAGCTCAAGTACGGCTACTTTTAGTTACTACCGGTCCTGCTACTGCTGCCACTGCACTCTGTTATTTATGATGGCACAACAGCATTAGAGGCAGCAGCAGCACAAACGTTTACTAGACGAAACTAACTGATTGTCTTTTTAGTCATTAGCCGGATTAGAGTGATTACAATGATAATGTTGATGCCGATGCACTTTTGCATCGGACTGTGCTGATTTCAGAAAAGAATGAATTTCTCAAAGCGGTGGCAGCGTTCTCAACAAGTACGTGAACAGAACAGAGAGTCGCGGCTCACTATGCTCATTATAATTCAGTTCAGCATTAACTGCAAAGAAGCAAACGACACCTTAAATGCCCGCAAAGAGAATCTGAATATCGATATCATCCTCATGCAACATGTGCACCACCGTATGGTTCATCGAAACGTATATTCGTGCAAAGGAATACCAGAGGTAACTGGCGCCGTTGCAAAGGCGATCTGTCGAAAGGCAGCCGTTTTTTTAGGAATGCAATTTAATCCCAAGAAGCGGACCGAGGGGAAAGCGACCGGAGGCGAGGCGAAGAAGCACCTGACCCCGGTGAATAACCTAATAGTGGCGTCGAGCAGGTGCCCAAAGACGGGGCTGAGATTTGCCAATGACAAACCCCGCCGACAAGAACGGACACACTGTGCGCAACGCCCGCAAAATTAACAAGATCGGGTAGCAGAACACCCGCAACCCCCCTTCGAAGGGCGTTGGGGTCGAAGTACACCCGAAGTACACCCGGTCACCGCAGAAGGCGCAACTGTGCGATATGGTGGCAGACCTGTTGAACATAGCAGGTCGTCATTGGACACACTGAGAACCATATAGTGGAACTGCGAAGGTTCTGGCCATTCGTTAGGTCTAATGCCTACCTCAATGCTGAATGGGATCGACGTTCTAGTGCTCACGGAGACTTAGTGTATGGCACTTCTACAGAGCAAGGATATTACGCAGCCTACTTACTGTCTTGCTTTTCTATCTAGCACCTTGGAACGTCCCAGTGGAGGTGTGTTAGTCTTCTACAATAGCCGGCTATAAGACATGAAAGTACTCCTGTCAGGATTCAACTGCGTGGAAGGTCGAAGATTGAATCTGATTGCTATGTATGTGAAGCCAGCAGCAGCTGAGGACAATTTCACACTTATAGAGAACGTTTCAAGGTGCGCGCAAAAGGTAGACCGTGCCCACTTTACAGTGATTTTGTTATCGCAAGACGGAAGCCACTCTTAAATTGATTTGCATGGTTTCCGATTTAGACAAGGTATATGCTGGAGTGGATTAAATATTAGCCATGACATGAAAAATTCGTTCACGGGCATTAGCCTTACGGAAATCTAAAAAAAATGGCTGCTGGGTAGCGAATGACCCGAGTTTGTCAACATTTAAAGGAACCTAGCGTACGATGACGTACTCCGCCAGGATAAGCTTCCACAAGGGGTAGAGATGATCGCATACGCGGATGATCTGGCCATCACAGTTTAGGCAAAGTTTGCAGAAGATTGGAACTTAACGCTAATAAAACACTAGAGTCCACGAGAAGGTAGGTGGACGAAGTCGGCTTAGCAATTACTCTGGAGAAAAGCGAGGCCATACTGCTAACGGGACAGAAGAAGGTGGGTCCCATCAGACTATACCTAGCAGGACAGCAAATAAAGCTGGTCAAGGAGGCCCGGTACTTGTAGATTCCCTTGGACAATAGCCTTACGGGCCTTAGCCACCTGATGGCCAAGGCGGCTAATGCAATTGCAAGAATTCTGCTAAAGATTCACGGACCAAGAGAATGCAGGCGTAGATTGCTGATGTCAGTGGCCGAATCTATAGCGCTATTCGGATCCCCAGTCTGACTCAAGGCTTCTTTTAAAACAAAGAAAGTGAGAGGGATCTTTGGAGGCACTCAGAGGGTGGCGGCCCTTAGGGTTATCCAGGCGTATTGCACGGTTAGCACAAACTCTGCTCTCGTGCTGGCAGGAGCGCTTCCCTGGGACCTGAAAGTGGAGGAAAGGCAATATCTCTGGGACAACTACTCGAGCAGCAGTAAGGAAGTAGAGCGACAGAAAGCAATGGAAGCATGGCAAGCCGAATGGTACTCCATTCCTTCTGGAGCACCGGGGCACACTCTCCGATCCCTCATCTCAAACATAAAAAAAAATGGATTGAACGGCCGGGCGGAGAACTAAACCATTACCTCACGCAGATCCTCACGGGACATGGGGACTTCCAGACATACCTCTTTCGAATTGGAAAAGCTCCCTCAGCGAGCTGTGTTTACTGCCAGGAGGGAACGGAGGATGATCCGACCCAAACTCTCCTAAAGTGCCTGGTGCTGGAACCGGCTAGAGTCACAGCAGTCGCAAAAGTTAGAAACAAATGGATTAATGAGGTAGACGGAAGAGGAGCAAACATTCCCGATCCCCCCAGAGAAACCCATAAGGAGTTCGTAGACTACATATGCGGCACGACTTCTGGATGGAAGCTAGGAGTAGCTATGGCTACGGCGGTGCTGAAGGAGAAAAGAGCTTTGGGAAGGCTCAGGAAAGCAATATTTCCGCCGACTGTACTAGAAGATCACGCGAGTCCGAATGACGCGACTTCGCAGGTGTTAGTACAGGACACGTCGAACGTTGGGGAAACCCATGAGTAACCCCGGCCAAATGATCCAAGTGGCACTCGCCACTTCTCCTGATGGCCCATAGTACTGTTCTATGGAGATTTGGGCCATCAGAGAGTGAAGCGTAAGGGGGGGTGGATTTAGTGGGTATGGGTCTTAGCGGGCTAACATCCATCCGCTGGGATTGAGTTCCACACTGATCGAGATAAGAAGTGGGGCCTTCTTCTTTTCTACTCGCAGCAGTAGTACGTAAAAGTATTTAACCCTCCTCCTCCTTCAAATAAAAAAATTTTATTTGTTACAAATATGCCAAAACTAAATGTGTGTTTTGTGGCAACAGGTCACCAAATGAAGGAAGGACGACCTGACGGCGCATAAACCCGTTGGTCTAGACATCGCGGTCCCAGCCCACCATGAGCGACCGCAAAAACCTGGCCTTGCGCCCCCCCCCCCTTGTTGATGATCTTTATGTCAAAAACGCAGTATTTTCGAATAAGATTCAAAAGGTCGCGTCTAAGGGCACCTAACAGGCCTGATGGCAAGCTCTTCCTTCCTTAAGTTTAGTGTTTTTTTTTCACTAAAGATTGCTTGTAAGGCTCGTCGGCTGCCACTACGGAGCCGTCAGTTGACTTCGCTTTGCGCTCAAAAAAACGCTAGATTTTCGAGTAAATATCCTCACTCACGAAATTATTGCACTAGATGGGGCGTTTCATCATTCAAAACACTCGTTAGACAATTTAACTATTCAACTTTATCATTGAAATTGGCCTTCTGCGAAGTTTGTTCAGTCTCATTCTTTCTTCATCTCTCTCTCTCTCTCTCAGTCTCACACCTGCATTAAAACGCATTGTTCTCATAAGGAACTTGCGTTTTTGTTGGCCGATCACTCAGTGCACGTTCGCGATAGGTTTATTATTCACCCTAGCGTTTGTTTACATCCGGCGACCGTTGGAATTTGGGTTTTGGCTTGTAACAAATTGCACTTATTTGATCGCTGCGCCGAGATAAGGTAGTTGTTTAGTGTATCCACCAGAATGTCCGCGCTTAAAGTAAATTTAGCGGTACTTTTCCGGGAAAGCGACACAAACACGCCCAACCAGAACGACGGCAACACTACTACTTTTTTATTGAATATGTTACAACCATTTTCACCGGAATTACTTTTGTTTTATTTCGCTACTACTATTACACTACTACTACTACAGTACATTGTGGTATATGACCTGTTGCTATTAGCCTGCAACCTGTTGTGGTCGTCTTTAGATTAGACATCACAACAGGTTACGCATCGCGCTCGCATGTTGAATGGGGGAACCTATGTAACACTTTGCTTTGTCTGACTCTTTACTACACGATTTGCACGATTGATAAACTTTTCAACATCGTGGCCAACAGACGTAGACGACGAAATATTCGGATGGGTAGCAGAAAAAGCCGCTGACAGATCATCAGCGTAACACAATCCTTCAACACAATTCCTCAGTCAATACATTGTGGAGCTCGACTGCGTCAGCTGAACCCCCGTGCCAATGAAGACTTTCACAAGCCAATATGTATTTATGACTATACGCTATACGCTACGTATAGGATTGGCAAAATCATCCAGTCGTGCGGAACTTGCCGGCCAAGCGTAGTCGCTCTTAATGTGGTCGGCGGGCGGAGTCCCCAGAAGCAGCAGCAGCAGGCTGAAAATATCGATTATTTGGTTGCGTTAATGAGCAGCAAGTGTATATTGGGAGCGGTGGGCGTTTTTATTCGCACTGGATAAACGACGCACATATTCCCTCTTCCCTCGCGACCGAACGATCGAACGCCGAGGCAAAAGTTCAACCCTTAGCAGAGTCTGCCGAGTTATGGTTCCTTTCTGTTTACGCATATAGTTACATATGCATATATGTATGGATGGATGTATGTATTAAACAGACAAGTGTAGACTCGAATACATGTATGGATGTATGTATTAAACAGACAAGTGTAGAATCGAATACATTTATATGTCGACATGGTTGTAAATGTAAATATGTTTTTGTTCAAAAACTTTTTTTGACGACGGCCTGCTTCAAGTAATTGAGCGACGACAGCAATTTTCATTGTACCCTTCTCTAATCGTTTCGTTAATCTGCGGAAGCTCGTAACCACCATGCCTTTCCTGTTCCATCAGACATACAGCATGGTCTCCATAGCATGAGGACATATTAGTTGGGCCTGTACGACATTGATATATCGCCGCATTTCGCGTACTCATGACTAGTTAGGGGCAAATTAATTGATCCGAACGACGAATTTACAATGTGTGCAATCTCTCCGAGTATCAAATGTGTCCTACAATTAACTAGAGCAATTATGTAAACGGAACCGAACAGGTGGATGGGGCTGTTTCTGTATATGTAGTCTTCACGCGCGTCCGCACATCTTAGGCCAATATTATTTTATCACCTACAGCAGTACCTCACTTGTATCATCGTTGGCCCCAATCGATTATGGCATTCAAGTCACCGCGGACAATTACCTTGGTCAGGGTTATCCTCGAACCCCCGCATATCATCGCTATGCAATTCCTTCCGCTCAAATTGTTTTGTAAGAAGTGCAATACGAACCAAGTTAAACATGTCATCGCACATGCAAGATCCATTGCCCCTCTTAATTACCTCACCGTTTTAGAGAAGCACTCGTAGAAGTAGGCTTACAGTTCTAAAACTGATAAGTCACCTACAGGACTTAGACCGCCAGGCGCTATATTATTTTCCTTAACCTTACTGTCGCAGGGAACGTCCCTGCGCCAGCGACGGAACAGGCTTCCTTCCCTTCGGCCATAATTAATTTCTGCAACAGTTTGCGTAATTTTCGCCGCATAGTCGTCGACGTCTGCGTTCTTCTTCGGTTATGGGTCAGCTGTATCTGCTATCCCAATGTTGTTGTCACTGTAGGCGGCGATGTTCCTGCGCCCTGTCGTTCCCGATCTCAATAACAGTGCCATTTAGGTTGCCACTGTCATTACTCAACTCTGCGGAAGTCGAGCTTCTCTTGGCGTCTGCGCGGTTATTTCTGTTGGACTCTCTAGAGGGCTCTCTCGCTCTTGCTTCGGCGGCGTCACCGTCTTCTCCGCTGTCCGCTAGCCGCGTTTTTTCGCGGTGTCCGCGTTTCGTTGCTTTTCTTTGCGCTAATGTGGGTTTTTTTAATAACAAAAAATATTTTAAATTACAAAACTCTCCCTTAAGAAATATATTTCAAATTACAAAACTCTCCTCGTGATTGTAAGCATAAAAACAAAAATATAATAAACAAACGGTTTTCGACTGCCTCGAAGTTGGCAACCCGCTCCTGCATTTCCGAGTGTGCTGAAAACGGCTTTACAAAGTTTCACTGTAGTTCACTCAGTCAGCCGCTCAACGTCTTCTGGCTTAGTTCCTGGGGGTCACAGCCTCGAACACGCAACAAGTCATATAGTATGTAACAAGCGCAACAGAATGCGCATCAACGAGGGGGTACTGCGTTTAGACAACCCCCGTGGAACACTTTTAAGCAGCCTTGGCTGCACACCGCCATAGTACAATAGCACCTGCTACGTTTAAGAAGTATGGTGAACTCTCAATATGTTCCCAGCCCAGGTCGTATATCTGTCGACCTGGGCTGGGAACTATCTTTCGACCTGGGCTGGGCTTATCGCATATCACATGGGTTCGTGCGTTGTCTCTGTGAAAATTTACCCTTGTTTACAGGTTGTGGACGCGCGTGGACAATTTTTTTTTGTGAACGTTAGAATTGCTGGCAGTAGAGTCCGTGTTGATTATTTGGTTTCTACTTAGAAGTTCAAAGTGAACAATGCTACCGAAACTACGAAGCACAACATAACATTATTGGTAACTGCCTGCGCCCTCTAACCAGAATCTGTACCTGCTTACATTCTCATAGAGATGATTCTTTTTCCTCGCAGGTCACCAAATGAGCCAAACGAAAGAAGCTCGTCTGTGACCATTGAGGTGAAAGGGCAGAGGCTATGTGTCGTAAGTATTGGGATAGTATGTGCCGCTTAATACGTACCTCTGCACTCCGTGCCGGCTGTAATGTAAATAGAAGACGTATACGTCGCTGGGACAACATCACTCACATTACTAAAGTGCAGAGTACACACACGGGCACGCTGCATTAAGTATTAATCACGATTATGGTGTCACTATCGTATATGGCTGTATGACGATGACAACATCCACGTCGGCGGTACGATGCGGTGGAAGACCTGAAGAAGATTCTGATGCCATATATATTAGTCTATATGTACGCTAAGTAGATGCATGCTAATGGCATGTTTTTATAATAAATCTAATACTAAATACAGGTCAAAAACCTCCAAAATCACACTTTATTTATATATATGTTTAATAACATAAGATTAGCTTATGCTAATCTCTCTCTCTCTCTCTATATATATATATATATATATATATATATATAATATTTGCTGCTTTTTGTTGTTTAGTTTTCCATGACGGTGGTACCGTTCAACAACAGTTTATAATATTACTATATCACGAGTGCATGGTTCTCAACATTCTCGCCATACGTTAGGAACACCTGTTGTTGATTCAGTCAGATCGTGCATTTGTTTTCGACAATATGGCTTGAGTACTGCGTAAATTCTTGTTGCAAATACTAAGTAATGATGAGTGGTATATTAGACGGAAGAGACTCGTGCATACATCTGATATGATGCTTAATGATACTTTTTGTAATCACTTTCAACTAACATCTGGGGTCACCGCCGTGCTTCGATGCTTTCACAGAATCACCTCTAAATGTTCATAAAGCGGTGCGTATTACTGAAGCCAGATAAGATAACAAACAGTATAATTAAAGCGTTGGCCTCTTTTAAAGACGTGCCGAATACCCAACGACGAAATGTAATCACGATGAATGCAAAATGGGTGGCGCATTTTACTTTTCCATATGTCTCTACAGCACGTTGTTTGAACACAAAACTGCTGCCAGTGAACCAAGCGGTCCTTGTTTCGTAAAGGCTTGCTTAAAAATAAACTGGGTATTTTAATTATCACTCAAGGGTGACGTCACCGGCTGAATTGATAAGCCTATAGTTAATGCTTAGCAACTTAATGACATGTACTAAATAACTTAAAATGCTCTCTTCATTAATTCTCAGTAAAGAGCTAAGCTATCAGTAACCAAGCACATGTCACGCTGCGTGCCTGTGTAGACGATCTCAGATTAATCTGTCAAAAGTTAGAAGAGTCATCCCGTTTCGAAAAATCTAATAGGGTTTCGAACAAACTGATTCGCGAAAACATATTAAATCGTGCAGCTAACTACATTTTTAATGTAGCAAAACTTCAGAAGTAAACTTTACCACAATGTCTTTGGTACAGACGAAGCCATTAACCTATGTTTCTCGTTGAGATGCATAACAGACAAACTCTGCTGTTACTACTACTACTACTAACCCGCTCTGAGTGTAGAATGCAAACATATTGTTAAGCTTACCTAGCGTCTACGACGAAACGAGTTCGAACGAAAAGGTCCCTAGGTTCTTTTTAGTTATAACGGTATCATTGTGGCCATTGTTATCGAGTATTGATGATAACTATTTGTTGTATTTGTTTTTATATATTGTTATAATTATCAAAGGACTACACAAGATCAAGACAGTAGGAGTCCTTATGGGAGCTATTGGTACTTCCACGCAATTTGAAGAATCGTTTGATTCACGCCCGCGCGGGTATGAATTCTCGCATTTGTCGAAAATCCTCTGTCACGTTTTGATCGCAAAAACGCTGTCGCGTGCAGCAAGACGCGTCAGGTGCCGCTTGAACCCTATTGTACCCCATTGCGCCATGCTCACGCAAGAGTGCAAAGCTACCTCGTAAAAGGTTCGACATGTGCTGGCTCGCTACTCCTTACGTAGGTTCCACGAGAAACTGTGTGGAGACGGTGTGACTTCCATGAGGCGGACGAAAGCTGCGTCTGCAGATTATATGACAATGAATGCTCTCTGTCACTACAATGAATGCAGACAACTGTAATGTAATGATAAAAAAATAATGTAAAATAGATAGAAAAAATATAAATAGTAAATAATGGAAAAAATCTTATAATAAATCAAAAACAATCATTGGCTAAATTAAATAATTAGAAAACTATTATTATTATTATTATTATTATTATTATTATAAGACTTAGGCACATGAACTTCAACACATAATGTATTCTACACATACAAAATGATATTATGTTGTCGCGCAACTAACGTAGACGAACCGTGTTGACGCGTGAAATTTCACACGTTACGGAGCAGGGTAGAGAGCATTATTTAAACAAATTACATTGTTTTATATTCTTAACATGTAGCTCGGCTGTCAAAAAACTAAATAACATTTACTCAGGCGTATACAGGATTTCATATTGCACGAAACACATATTTGGCAATTGGTGGTCTACAAGGCAACCGGGTTCTTTGAATTTGATTTCCACAACATATTTATAATAACCTATTATAGTATAATGGCATTCAGGCGCGCAACATTCTCCGTGATACATGTATTATGCCCGCATACCCTATTATATTCAAGTTCTTTTATTCACACTGTCTGTGTAATACTCTATCTAGTTAAAATTGGAGTACACAAGTACTCCGGTTAATCAAGAAAGTCCCCCCAGCTTACTCTTAAGTCTCTCGAGCTGATTCAGAGACTGTGGGTATGTACAAGTTTGGGCATGATACAGATCACAAGGGCCTTCGCAATATTTACAGATACACGACTCGACTGGGTCGTGAAACGACTCCGTTCGACAGACCACATGATGATAGCCGTGGGTCGAGAATTTGACCACCACGTGCCTGTTTGCCCGATCCGGATTCTTCCATGTGTCATCTGTCATTGCTGGCGAAGTGAAGAACTGTGGGCTCACGTCGCTGATCTCCTCTCTTTTCCTGTTCATGAAGTTCACAAATGCTGTCGTCTCTTCAAGCTTGAACTTTTTTTGGATCTCCTCCACAAATCGCTTTTCTCCCGTCAGGAGGTAAACCATACGATTTCGCGTATTTGTGTGGACGCCAAGAACTCTTTCATACCCTATTATATTGAATTAACAAGGTGTCTCTATATGTACCCCGTTTCCGTGCTGTAACGTTATTTTGTAATGGTCCTCTGCTTGTAGCACGCAAGTTACTGGAATTTTCACGAATCTAACCTGTTTTACTTTTGTAATAAGTAGCTGGGCCAAATCCATGCCAGTAGTTGCTACCCCGTTATATTTATGTATTTTCTGATTATCCTCTGCTCATCAGAGAATCGTCAGGTGAGTTACGGGAATATCCTCGAATCTAAGCCGTTTTACTCTCGTAAGGTGTGGCTAATCAATGCGATTGAGATTCTCATTAGACAAGCAGAAACCTCTAAGCGTACTGTTTAAATGGACTTTCGTATTGGAGCTGTAAACCGCCTGTAAATGTCTAGCGAAGCTGTTAGCGCCGATGTGTTGACGCTTTCTTTGCGGAAGGAGTCGATACATCGGTGTGTGAGATTCAGTAAGTCTCACACACAAAGCAGAAAAGCGGGACCTCGACAGGACCTGCTGTTCTGCTTTAGGAAGCACGGAGACAACTTACCGACTTTTTTACGTCTGAAACTACGATTAGCTGTTTGAGCGATGTAACGCTAGTTAGTATACCATTAAATCACTGGAAAGGTAAGTTGTTTATTCACAGAAGAGAGAAATGCTCTGTCCTATACTAAGCAATCTAAAGGCAAGCCTAAAGACACGAAACTTTGCGGCAGGTTCGAGCTGTTGAAGCTCGGGGCGTCTATTTTACAGGAAGACCTTGAGGACCCTACGGAGGGTAGACGCCGAACGTTTTGATGGTTTGCAAGACAGCCGCGCATTTGCATCCACAGCAAGCGTTTTATATTCTGAGAAACGCAGTTTTAGCGCCAAGGATCACTCACCTTCTACAAGCAGCTTCAATAACGAGAAGGCCCGCTTTCATTTTCAAAGAAGTTTCCTAGAAATGTATCATGATTATTATTGACCAATGAAATGATTGACGATAACTAGCCAGGCGGGAGACTTTACAAAAGTTCTGACTTCTTCCCACTAGCGGCGTCCTCATTAGCCTTTCTGCTCCGTCGCTAGCCGCCCAGCTTGCAGGCCCCGCCGCTGTTTCATCCCAAAGTTTTCACAAGTGCCCATGGTGCGAGTGCCGAACGCCCCCCCCCCCCCTCCCCCCAAGGAGAAGAGATGGTCCAGCCATACGAGCGCCTAGCATAAAGCAAAAAGAAAGCGTTGGCAGCTTTGGTACATTCAGTGCGTCAGACTTAGACCAGAAGAATGTACTCTTCTGCTGCAACTTTTCTCGTTTATGACCTCTCACGATGTCGACCTCAACCAGCATATGGGCCGCATATACCTGGCACCCTTGAGCGATCTTCTTGCTAGTCTGGCTCATCATGACATATCGGGGACCCACCGGATGAATCTGCTCTACAGGTTAAAACAGTGCCAGCCACCGATTGTTATTCCGCTGAAACAAGCACTATTTGCCCCCGCCGACACACCTCTCGAGGTCTTGGAGAGTGTGGCGCAGACAAATTATCTGTAAGCTTGGGTCCAGCTCTTTCGATTGGGCTTCAACACTCCCTACCTGCACGTTTGCAGGGGTAAGCAGGTCCGTTCAGCAGTCAAGAGGAGCCCCTCGGCACTTCACGCACCTATACCGATGCCACTCGCATCCACCCGTCTCCATGGCCGCAATTTTAACGACAAGTCAATTTTAGCAGCCGCATAGTGCCACATAAAAATCTTTGCTTGACGTAACCGGTGCTGTGAGGATATCGTCTTTAGACACAAATTTGGTGTTACCCGACGCAACATGAGTATTCGAGGAGATGTTCAATGAGCATCTTTTTGCTCATCCCGGCGGGGAAGGAAGGCTCTGCCCATGTCTGAAGGGATTTAGGATTTGCCCCTGCCCAACGACAACTTTTCCTCCGCATGTACTCCTGAAACACTGATGTTTTAGCAGAAGATCTTTCATAATGGAGTAGCTGGGGGGTCTGGGTGGCATCACGTCAATCTTCTCGCACTTACTGAGTTCTCGCCAGTCGTTCGACAGCGTCTCATTTGTGCTCTAGCGAAGATCCGTGACGCTTAAGATCTATCACACTAGGCTTAATTTTCAACTAAAAACAACCTCCTTTAAAAATGTTTTAATTTCATTTTCAGGCGGCTTAGCTGGGACAACCGCTACGACCTTGCCAGTGGAATAGAGCACAAAGTCAAGAGTTGAGGTCGCCGTCCACGCTACAGATACCCTTTAGATAATGCTCAGGTACACGGCTATCTGATACATAGAACGCTTTTAAATCCCGTCCCCGAGACTCGTTGCCTCATCCGCAAAGCACGCGCTTGAGTTTTACAACCTCACCCATTTATTTTATGCAAGACATGTGACATATTAATTTGCCGCAGGATTGGTGGATTCCGGCAATGCAATAAATTATAGGATGAGCAAGTTGTTCCACAGTGCCGACAGGTGCACTGGTCGTCTGCCTCATGGAAACCAACTTTCGTGCACACTGCATGATGGAAAGCGTGTATTGCATGACGCATAATAAGGTGGCGAGTTTCGTATTTGGCATTCTTCCATGAGTTGTTCATCATAGCTTGCGTCCGATAGAAATCCATGTCCACTTAACGCATCTTAGCTTCCCACTTTAGTAAGTGCTCTTGATACTCGCGAGTTAAATGCAGATTAAAGCCGCGCTGAAAATCTTCTGTGAAAAGTGGGGTACCAGCAGCCAGATACACCAATGGGTTGCGGCTGCTTCGGTGAACGCCCATAACCCGTTTAACATACGTTGCCTTCAGGCGGTCGAGTTCGTCAAAACTTGAAGCTCTGAGATGTTCCCAAATAAGTTCGATCGCATAGCTTGCTGTTGGGGCAACTTTCAGGTCAAACAATTTAAAAGCCGTCCTCCGGATCAAATCGAAACACCTATGCGGTGAACTATACGGCGATATAACGACGCAAAGTGGGCGGCGTGCACTCAAAGCAGAGCTGATATGACTCGTCATTACAAAGCCCTGGGAAACAAGCACACAATCTGTCCGTTCATCATTGAGACATCAGGCGTGTGGGGACAGAAGGCCATGGTCATAACGCAGACACTCGGCCACACCATCGAGAACTCAAACGAAGAAAAACTTTTTATTTATCATTACATCACCTATCATGCGTTCCTGCAGACAGTACGTTGTTTTAGGAGTTCAGCGCGGCAACGCGAAAGTGGTTCTGGCCGCACACCCAAGTCGCAGTGGCCTGGAGGAATTGGTGTATACACAAGGAGTTCAATCTTTACATTCACCGGTTGGATATATAATAGTTTGAGAACAAAATAAAGGAGAATTGTTAAATATGATTAATATTATTACTGGTATGATGTTACTGTTAATATAATTTCTGTTTAATCCACTAAAAAGTATAATATATACTTTATATGTAAGGCTCTCCTTATAATCGTTTATCTTCTTCTCCCTATACAGCGAGAGAGTAGTGTAACGATTTACGCTCCATTTATGCTGCGCATTTTACTGCGTGTGTTTGGCACACATGGGCAAGGTGGCAGATTTTTGTTATTGTGTTCCGTAGTTGATGGACAGCCTGACAAGAGATGCTTAAACTGGCTTCCTGCTAGCTTTGACAAACAAAGCATTAGCTTCGTATGTAATGGAAAACGCCTCTCAAGCTGGTTGAAATCAGACAGTCTTCGCACGTTACTTACTTACTCGTAAAGAGAGACCAGAGTATTCCGCACTACTTCGTTTCTACGCGCTGTGAATGTCGTAAAATAAAATTATTTATATAAATTATATACGACTAGATTCGAAGTCACATAGGAACAAATGTATGCTTGCATTACAGAGCAGTTGATACTAGGTATCAGAAGCCCGAAATAGATGACGCACCCTTGTTGCAAGCGCAGATTCACTTGTAACGGGACTACTGCCGACACGTTATTACAGGTTCTTTATAGCCAATCGAGGACAGTTATTTTAAGATATATTTGTTAATCGGGAATTTTATTCAACAAATCCTATTTGCCGTGACAAGACTAAGACACAACGCTGATAGATGGCGCATGGATAGCAATTTACAAGTTAGCAGCTACGGTTGGCGAACGAGCCTGCTTGCTAGTGGCAAAGCATAGATGAAGTTAGCGATGGTTGGAGGGCTTTGCCAGGGTCGAGGATTGACACATTACTATAAGTAAGGTTTTTTCAGGTATGTGTTTAGTGCTCGACAGGAAAAGAGCTCTGCCAGAAACATGGCTGTGGACTGTGCGGAGTTCCTGTGGTCCCAGCAGTACCCTATCGTCTTGCCTGCAGCAGCAACCAGGTGGGATTTTTTCGACACAAGCACCAAACCGCTGCTAACAAATTTCGTCTAGCCGGTCTTCCGACAAAACGAGAACCGCCTAACCTAGATATGACTTACGGAAAACGGCCAGATGCAGTACCACTTCTGTCCTCTAAGAAAATGCAAACGCGCTGTCGGAAGAAGTGCTAAGGAGATATGGAATCACCCTTACTGCGACTCTTGCTACCCGCCAATTAGCTTTCCGTGGGAAAATACTTTTCCATGTGTTCATTTGTAATAAACGTGGTATATGAAAATTTAGTTATATATAGTTAACTTTTACTGGATGCCTTCAGCTTAACATTTTCTACATTGATATATATATATATAGTTAACTTTTACTGGATGCCTTTAGCTTAACATTTTCTACATTGATATATATATATATATATATATATATATATATATATATAGTTAACTTTTATATAGGAATAAAAATTGTGCTACAATAGTCTCCCGAGACGTATGCACTGGCGATATTACTCTATCTCGTACAGAGTGGGTTGGGACCACTTCACCAGCGTGCCCCAGACGGACGCCGCGTTCCCGCGTTGGACGTCAAGGTCGAGGCGCTGTCTCAAGAAAGCCGCAGATCTTTTGTGTCTGGTTGCGAGGTTCAGCCGCTCACCGCTCTCTCGGAGGAGTTTGCGAGTCAAGTTGCCTGGACCGCCCAAGGTCTCGAACGCTAGCGGTTGAAACTCATATGGGTAACCTATTGAGGCGTATTTTGCGAGCTTCTTTGCCTCGGCAAGATTACCAGCGTGGCCCGCTGAGATCGCCCCGCCACCGACCATTGAAGGTGCTAATGAATCGGTGACAGTGGCGTCCTAGACGAGCATCCTGACCTTACTAAAGGGGGAATATTGCCACTGCGTCCACTAAATACATATTCAGAGAGATTCGCAACACATTTTATGTTGTTTGGCGCCCGCGATCCCTTGACCCATCAAATGTCGGCTTCTTTATTTGGACGGAAATTAACAGGTAGGTAGGCAGGAAATGATAACACCGAAAGAGTGTAATCTATAAGACACCTGTTCATTTTCGTCAGAATCTGGTCCCCAGAATATTCGCCGTTATTGGACTTGTTCGGAGGATGTCTGACATATGTGAATGCGTGCAGCAAAACCTTTACAACCGTTTTAACATTTGCATATGTAACAGGATGGCAAACGCTTATAACAATAATTGTAACAATAGAACGTTTTAAGTGATTCTATGAGTAACACGATTTCTTTAATAAAGCAAATCGTACCATCATTCATTTGGGGCTAAAATTTACCCCAAAACATTTGTCTGATTGTGTGTGTGTCTCTATCAACTGGGCGGCCACCCTAGCCTGCTTTGGACGCCTTCAACGATACCCCGGGGACTGCGGAGAACACTAACGGCAAGCATGTCACGAACCGTTTCAGCGTGCGCTACCATGAGATGGGCATTCGTCTGAATTTGTTAATTTCATAAGCGTGGTAGCAATTTTTGAATGTATCGAAACATCGATTTTTGCAAACTTCCCTCAAAACGATCGTTTTGTTCTCCCTGGTCAGTGTTAGATATCCTTCAAACGAAGCACATTTTTTTCGCAAATACGCGGGTAGTTCCAAGTATTTCTCAATTGAACGACTCGTTCTCTTGCAATTGCATATTCTATAAAGGAATGTCCTACCAGTCACATCGGTACAACTGTAATTACTAATGCTACTTTTACTCCTAAACAATACAGTCCCCCGATAAATAGAAGAAAGTGATTTTTGGGACAATCGAAAATCTTTTAAAACGTTGACGATACTTTTTGCGGTTCCCTGTATATTGCTTGCAATAATAATGCTCTGAACCCCTTTCAAGGTACAATACTCGTATATGCAGATAAAATAAATCACTCAAGCTTCTATTTTCGCCCGTTACTTAAGTTTGAACACCCTATATTAGAAATGTATGTGAACCCGAATTTAATCCACTAGGTTTACATAGAAAATTATAAATCTCCGCCATTGAGGCCACTATCGCCGACGCGACAAACACCATCTCAGTCTGGTTGCCCAGCTGAGGTTTGGTGATAACTACCAGCATTCATCACGATCGCGAAGGTTTAAGAGAGAGAGAGAGAGATAAGAAATATGTTCATAACGTTGATGCTTAAAGTCAAGACAGACTTGTTATACGAATGGCTTACAGTTTTTCACACGGGTTCATATCTATCGAATAAGCACCACTGAACTCACGGTCACAGCTTTATTTATCTGTCTGACTCCATATCTACGTCGCGTATACATTCCCCGCATGGTTTTCCCTTCTGACCGTCACACTCGCGGGAATGTCAAAGTGCGACGAAGCCTGAAAAAGCTTGCCGTGGCAGAAGGAGCAGTTTTCCTACTTGATGAGCAATCAAAGCCCGCGTCGTTAAAGGCATATCCTGATTCAGATTATCTGAAATGGGTCGTGCGCGAACGTACCCGAGACAAGCCGACACAGCTACACTCTCCGGTGACAAGAACCAAACTGTTTCCTAAGCCCAGCATTTCCCATCGTGTAAGGCAGTTTCAACCGTGATTTCGACCGAAGATGTTCACGGCCATTTATTCTTGGACGAACAGACCAGGAAGGCAAAATAGAAAAAAAAACACATTTGTGCATTTGGTTGTTTAACGGTAACGAAATTTAAACACATTTATTAAACATTAAAAGCGAACAGCACCGCACGCGTTTGCCGTGCTTTTAGGACAGCAGTGCAGGATTTTGTTACGAGATCTAGAGGGTATAGATATCTAGTAATAACGGGAGAAGACAAAAACATATTATCTAGCTTCCATGTAATCAAAAACGGATTTATGCGGCAGGCAAATGTTCTTTTTAAATAAATGTTTGTATATATGAGTGCACGTGTTTACGTAAATACATGCATTTATCTTACCTTATTTGTCTTCTATGCTTATTGCAAATAATCTCCGGCTACGTTAAATTGCACACTGTAGTTTGTTTGCAACTAAAACTGCATCGCCAAAGACGGATGTATGTATATATTCCCACTAATGTATCTTGGCTTCATTATAAACGGCAGTAGAGTCTTAAACACACACACATTTCATTTAGCATCGTTTCAGGCTGCGGGTTTTTTGCTGCGGCATGACGTTCTACAAGCTTGCAGCACGTATGTGCGTGCATAACGTACGAGATCAGATGAATTCAGTTAGACCTAACTATGCTACTTCAGTAGAGTTTTCCTTGAAGGCCCAGTTGAGTCGAGAAGCGCACGCTGCGATAAGTATGAAGCGATTCTCAGAGAAACAATACCATATACCTCCATGCTTTTGTTGAGGAGGAAACAAGAAAGAAAAGATAATGCTGGAGCAGGGCAGTAAAACGAGCTAGATTGCTGATTTGCGTGTACATAACCTTGTATTATATATATATATATATATATATATATATATATATATATATATTTACTTATTTATATAAGTTTTTCTACCAATAACATATTTATAAAGTTGCTCTGCGTTTTCTCCTTTTTCTGGCGTAAACCATTTCTAGGAACGTGTCGCCGTGTTTGACTTGTTCGAACGTCTAAAATACACGATTGCAACCCTATCATAGGCTAGCTCGACCAGGAGAAGCAATAAAAATGGATGTTTATTTGATCGTGTACGGTACGGCGGTCATGCGGCCTTATCATTGCCGCTGACGTCGCGTCCGACGTTAACGGCAGGCTACAGGATGCGGTAGTCGTTCGCGTCGTAGTCGTAGTTCGGGACGATCCAGCCGGCATGGGCGAGATCGCGCATGAAGTTACACGCCATGCAGCGCTCGTGAAATGTGTACGAATCTTCCGAAGGGCACACGTAATTCAGCGGATGACACTCCACCAACAGACACCTGGACAAGCGCGTGGTCAATATACATTTTTATATATACAGGTAGTTCAATAAGTTCTTAGAATGAAAACCGAGAATTTTCCAAATCATGTTTTTAAATTTTTCTTATTCGATATACTCCCCGAGAAGCTCAATACACTTTTCCCACCGAGATTTCAGAGCTTTCATACCTCTTGAGTAGAATTCCGCGTCGTTAGACTGAAAATAGGCATTGACAGCAGCCTTAACCTCTTCATTGCTGGAAAAACGCTTTCCACCGAGACTATTCTTCAAATGTCCGAAGAGGAAATAATCAGAGGGGGCCAGGTCTGGAGAATAGGAGGGTTGTTCAATAAGTTCGAACCTCAGTTGGGCCAGTTTTGCCGATGCTTGCCGGGACTTGTGTGCAGGAGCATTGCCCTGGTGAAACGGGACAACCTTCTTCTGCAAAGCGGGCCGTTTCACGATGAGTTCTTGCTAACGGCAGTCCAACAGTCTTGCATAATATTCTCCTGTGATCGTTTTACAGCTCTCAAGGTAGTCGACCAGCATTATTCTACGTTGGTCTTAAAAAACTGTAGCCATCACCTTTCCGGTCAATGCCGTTGTCCGCACCCTCTTCGGAGGTCCTTCATCAGGTGCACACCATTGGCAAGATGCATCTTGGGTCTCGGGAGTGTAGTGATGAACCCGGCTTTCATCGACGGTCATGAATCTGCACCAAAAATCCGACAGATTGTTCGACATCTTGGCCAAATTTTGCTGTAAAGCCAAAACAGGCGCGTCTTTTTGGCCTTGGTTGAGCAAATGCGGCAGCCATTTTGCTCTAAGCTCTTTCATCTTCAAGTTTTCGTGTAGAATAAAATGCACACTGCCTAAACTAATCCCTAATGCCTCCGCTATTTCCTTAATGTTCATTCGCTTATCTGTGCCAAGAATTTTTTGCTTTTTCTCTACGTTTTCCTCATCAGTTGCCGTTTTTTGGCCTCCTGGACGTAGTTCATCCTCGGTGCTCCTGCGACCTCTTTTTAACACATTAATCCAGTTGGAAACAGTGGCAAAACATGGCGCAGAGTCACTGTACGTCTCGTCTAACTCAATTTTTACTTGGGTCGCATTCCAACCTTTGAAATAAAAATGCTTGATAACCACTCGAAACTCTTTTTTCTCCATTTTTAAAAATCACGCCGATACGTTGCACGGGAAAAGCTATCAAACGAAATCGCAACGGCCAATCACCATAATATATTGAGTGCTAGCAATCGAAAAGTTGCAGTTCCTATTAGCGGTGAAAGCGTGCCAAAATTCGAATTCTAAAAAGCTCATTCTAAGAACTTATTGAACTACCTGTATATATATATATATATATATATATATACCGGGTCTTCATTTAGAATATGCAAAGTTTGCGAACACGCCGGTATTATCGGTTCCTTCATGAGTTGACTGATTCTCGCTCAAACATAGATTCTCCAACTATATATATATATATATATATATATATATGCAGGGTCTCCCATAACCATATAAACTTATTTTAAGGATTGGTAGAGCTCGGCACGGAAGTTATTTTTCCTAATGGAAGAAGGGAACGGAAACGTCATGTTTAGGAGTGATGAGGATGAAATTTATAAAAGTTGTTATTTTATTTTTTCTTCTCCTATATAGTTGTGCAAAACATATGTTTAAGAGAGAATCAGTCAACGCATGAAGAAACCGATAATACCGACGTGTTCGCAAATTTTGCATATTCTAAATGACAGCCGCTAGCAAAGGCAAGCTATGAGCTAAAAGGCAAATAGCGAGATTAAAGAAAGTCATACAAACTCGATATGGTATTATGTCTTACGTTAAGGCTTTCACGTTCAGAGACGCAAATGTTTGCTATTACGACCAAAAATATACGCTTAAACAACATTCTTAGGCAATAGTAAATTTAATGCCCATTATTTTCGTACCAAAGTGGTGGTGCTGCGTTACATAGTTGCCGCCATATCGAAAATGAAGGCATACATACTTGCTAGCATTTGGCCTGCTTTAGCAATGGTGTATTAGAACGTAAGAAACATATTTTAAGGTTTGATAGGACTCAGCAAGAAAATATGTTTTCCCAATGGAAGAAGGCAGCGGAAACGTCTTGGCAAAAGTTTACGGTTCTGAACATGAAAGCTTTACGTAAAACATAACAACTATGGCTGTGGAAAAAACTTAGCTACTTGGCAATTACGTAACGCAGCACCATCACTTTGGTACGAACATGATGGGCATTAAATTTGCTACCGCCTAAGAATAGTCTTTTGGGCGTATATTTTTGGTCGTAATGGCAACATTTTACGGTTCTGAACATACGAGTAAAAGCTTCGACGTAGAACATAAGAACATATCGATTTTTTATGATATGCCTCAACCCCGCTATTCGCCTTTCACTAGCTTGCGTCAGGTGTAATTTTCCGCTAAACATACCGGTATGATCGGTTCCTTCATGCGTTGGTACTCTCGCAAACGAAGATTTGCCCAACTATGTAGGTGACAAAATGGCAGATTCACATTATTTTTCTTGCCGAGTTCTATCAAACCTTAAAATAGGTACATGCAGGTATGGAAGACTCTGTATATATATATATATATATATATATATATATATATATATATATATATATATATATATATATTCATATATATATATATATATATATATATATATATATATATATAAATGAAAATTAACGCTTTGTTCTTATTATTATACACGTGTAGCACACTTTAAAAACTTGACTACGATTGTCATATCATATAAACCATGATAGCATATACACAGCTGTCCCATCAAGAGTTGGCAATCTCACTTTGGCGTCATTTCTGTTGCTATGCTTTGACAGTCAAACCTTTAAACGCTTCGATTGTAGACAATCGGCCATTATTAAAACGGATCTAATTTCAAACAACCCGTTCTTATTGCTAACTATAATTTTAAAAATGGTGAAAGTTTGACGCCACCATCTTGATGTCAAACCACCGACAGATGTTCGTACAAGTAATCTAACAGACAACATCACGGTTGTTAGCCAGAATGTACCCGTAAGTCCGTGATCATTCATTCGGCATTGCAAAAAGAATAATATTTTGAAAAGCACGATGCGTCTTAATATCACAAAAGATTTGCGTTTTCATGTCTACAGCAACCAGCTGGCTCATCAGCGGATTTTTGAGATCACTGGACCACTTTTCGTTGATGATTCTGTCATGAATGCACAACACATCAATGTTTTTTTGTCCCTCAATTAGATGGCATGATGAGATGGTATAAAGAACCCGTGATCCAATAGGACAGTACCCTTAGCCACGCACCACATGAAACAATCGCATTACAGCAAGAGATATTCCGTGGTCTTGTAACATCCCGTTTGAGCGACCAGATTTGATCGCCTAAATCGTGGGATATATCGCCTATAGCGTTTTTCTCTCGTTTTTTTTCTAAATCAAATGTTTATGTCAACAAATCTGCGACCATCTTAAGTTTGAGGGAGAAGATTAGACGCTGTATCACCGAGGTCTAGCCACAACTATGCCAAATCGTGATTGAAAAATTCGTTAAAAAAATGCAAACATGCCAGCACAGCCTAGGAGAGCTCATTTCAGACGTGTTGCTTCATACATAATTCCCATACGTCTACGTTATGAATAGCTACATACTTCCTTCTCTTTAACATACACTTTATTTAGTTAAAATTAAAAGAATTTGCCCTTACCTTGTATATATATATAAGGTATCTTGTCCAAACAGAAACACTCTCGCATATATTCAACTATAGCAATATATAATGGGTTACATTTGTGTACATACATCGATTAAACTATATATATATATATATAAGAAAGACACAAACCTGTACCCAGCTCTCCAATCGATGATGCCGTCTGGCCAACCTTTAGGAAAGCAGTACCTCTCGCGAATGGTGGGTCTAGGCGTATCTTGAGGATCGACCGTAAGCAATCGAGACAAGAAATAGTGATAAGTGCTTCTTAGCAGGTGATCATACGGAACAAAACTCTGATTAATGATGATGACTGATCGCACTATGTATTCGGGTGTCCGTACATATGGAAGGATCAAGAACACGAATCTGGCAATGGCTGCAATGCCAAATTACGTACCAGCTAAGTATCTCTGCGGTGAGAAATCTAAATCGCCACAATCATTACACTCTCGCATACCTCTTCTGTCCGGCGCTTTTACTCTCACTAAAAAAAGGTTTATTTGCATGTGTTATACAATGACTAGCGGATTGACCGAAAAATCAAGTTCGCCGGATAACTTACTTGTGGCAAACGATGACCTTGAGGGGTCATTGAATGTCTCTCCCCAGGAGTTCACCTCGGGATAGCGGACCAGACTCAACTGGTGGCTGGGTACTGCAAATAACATTGCCAAACATAAGGCGACCCGCAGCTGTAGCGGGCCCATTTCCAATGTCGGGTGTGGCAAACGCTAAAATGTGTTCGAAGGACGAATCCTCAAACAAGGCGCACCTACTAACAATAGCGATTCGTTAGAAAAAATACATATATATATATCAATAGGGTACACCACATCACGGCCTAATCGAGGTACATAAACGTACATGAACGCGCCTAAAATACATTCCATTTTTGCAATTGTCACAAGATTTACATATCTGTCATACCACAGACATTTGCTTCCGCTTCGACTTCATGACACTCTACATACATACGAGTACTTAAGACGCCCGGAGTTAAAAATAGGTAGGTGATACAAATAAATTCTGAAAGTACATGCAACCCATTGTCAGAAAGGTAGGACGTAATTCAAGCTAAATATTGATGAGAAAACGTTTTAAAATATGTGCAGATCGTTGTATAGATCTGGGCGAAATGTATAGTTTTGGGCGGCTTGTAAAAGCATAGAGCAGTACCTTCTTCAATTTTTGGAATTAAGGATTGCTGAACATCAAGACATTTCACCGCTATTGTAACAAATTAGCGTGTCTAGCTGCCCGAGTGTATATTTGATGCAACAAAGTTATGTTGTGTCCTAGTACACAATTGAGTGCAACATCGGTCTGAAAAACCATCGTCGACACGTCATGCTTCTCATTTCACAACGAACTGCTGGAAAGGCGCAGTTTTGTAGAAAAGCAGCACAGTTCTGTCTGACAATCTTGGCATGTGATTGAAAAAGCTTCTACGTACCAATTTGCCGCAACTCGCCGCAGTCGAGAAGGCCATGCAGGATAAACAAGAAGCCATCATCCTTCATGCTTGAGCACTATCAGTCACTTCATGACCACTTGGTTACCACGCATTCATTCTTCAGTGTCAAATCAACCAACCCTATCAGAAATGACACAGTACTATTTTGTTCGCGCGCTGAAACATCGTCGCCGTTACGAAGCCGTCGCAACGTTGACTCGCCTCTCATTTACGGATGGGACAGTTCAGTTAGCTGTATCTCGGTAATTTTTCTTACATTGTACGTATTATCATCATCATCATCATCAACGTGTCACCGTACGCTAGACTGGGTCGTACGAGAGACGTGAGCAAGCTATTCGAGGCTTCCACCTTTCAATGACCTGACGATATCCAAAGCCGTTCAGGCCGTTAGTAGTAGCCAATCCATCGGCGCGATTTCAGGGCGGTTTGCAAACGCAGCGCTAACCGTTGTAGATGGCTACGCTATGTGACGCATACGACGCGCCTTCGGTCATCACTGCGCTGGCTGGATGCTTGCCGACGAACAACCTTTTTTCGAATGGCCCGTTTGCAGACTATATAATGGCTGGTCATAGCAGTTGTTGAGCCCATAGGAACTGTTATGGTAACAATCATGTTGGCGCGATATTCATGTTCGTCAACGTCCTCGCCCTCACTGCCTCATCCTGCATATTATTATTATTAGCGTTAGTGTTGTTGTTGATGTTGTTAATGTTGTTGTTGTTGGTAATGTTGTTGTTGCTGTTATTGTTGCTGTTGTTGTTGCTGTTGTTGTTGTTGTTGTTGTTGTTGTTGCTGTTATTGTTGCTGTTGTTGTTGCTGTTGTTGTTGTTGTTGTTGTTGCTGTTGTTGTTGTTGCTGTTGTTAATGTTGTTGGTAATGTTGTTGTTGTTAATGTTGTTGTTGTTGTTGTCACCCTCGCTGTTTCAGCTGATCTTGATGGAAATGCTTGTTGTTGTTTTGCTTTTACTTCTTCTGTGAGCGTTCTACCGCGTGCGCATATCGCCGCTGCGCCAACCTCTGATGGCTGCTCTGATGCAGTTATTGTAGCTTGTACGTTACACCTCAACCGCGACTTCCACCAGCAGCAGCAACAGCAACAACAACAACAACAACAACAACAGCAACAACAACAACAGCAACAACAACAGCAACAACAATAGTAACTGCAACCACCTCAATGCAGCGAATATACCGCGCGAGATGTTGCCTCGTCGCCTCGTATCCTCATCATCATTAGGGCGCATTGATGTTGTCGTTCCCGTCGAATGTCGCGGGAGCGGTGCGATGCCGCCGCCGCCAAAGTCCTGGCTGTGCCAGTAGAAGCCGTCAATCCCGCAGCAGTACATGGCCATACGTCAGACACCTAACCATGACACCGACCGACCCACCACGACACGCCTAACACGGTTATGGTTTTCCGTCAGTATCACTAAAAGTATTATTCTATTTTAGTATGATTATTATTGTTATTACTGCAATTGTTGTTGTTGCTACTGTTCGCATAGCGGAGGCCTTCGCGTTCGTCGGTGCCGCTGCTACCGCCACCACCGTGGTATTATAACGGTGCTGTTAGAAAAAATTTGCAAGTCATTAAACGCCTGACCAGTTTTTCACGCTGTTCGACTTTGTATCATCTATCGCCGCCGCCTTCCTCCGTAGCGTTGCTGGCTGCGCACGATCGGCTGCGGCTAGGCCAAACAGGCCTATCCGAAGCAACGTCCGGCCATTCTGTGGTGCCATCAACGCGCGATACGCGTGTCTCTGTTGTCTCCCCCCCCCCCCCCCCCGCAGAACACAGAAGTGCCGTGGTCTGATAACAGAAGCGACGCCGTGTTATCGTAACGACTTCACGTGCCATCTGCTCACCCACATACCCACCCACCCATATATATATATATATATATATATATATATATATACACGTCTATCCATCAATGAGACAAGTATTTTGCACTATTTGATCATGTTGCCGGAAGGAGAGGAGGAAGAGGAGGAGGTATGTCTACATTTCGATCAGACATCACCAAAGTTATCTTCTCTACTCGCTGACTAACGCAGACTACAGGCAGATAAGCAGCATGTATTATGACCTCTGTCTGTTAGACTCGACTGCAGGTCGCGACAGCTGCGGCCCTTTATTGTTCTTACTACTATTACTACTACTACTACTATTACTACGGTGTGGAAAGTCACCCTCATCCGCACATACGCAGACGTGGCGGCAGAATAAAATGGTGCATGTGCCTGGCGGTAGCTGTGCTGGCGAAATATTGCAATGTAGTATATCAATCAACTAAACAATGGTAAGCGTGTTGATATACATATATATATATATATATATATATATATATATAAACACAATGTCCCGCGGTTTACCCAATGGTGGAGTTGACATGACAAAGGTGTAATTCGTTGTATGTATAAATATATGTGCTTTATTAAGAATGCAAGTGGAGAGACAATTGTCTTCTGAAAACGTATGCACAAAGAATATTACTCTTTTTCGCATAGAGCGGGTAGGCGTGCCTCGAAAGGACGAAGAAAAAAATCAAAATCAAAATAAATAAATATATATATATATATAAATATATATGTTTATTGTTTATTTTGCAATGAGTGTGCACTTTAGAATAGCACAAAATTATAAATATATTCGTTATTATATACAACTTGAACGCTCCAGCAACCGCCCCACTGAGCAAAAAAGTGCAGAGGCCGCCGATGCGTCTGGCAGCTTGTTGCGTACTATTTAGCGCACGTCTGCGAGCAGAACCGACAACGCCGTTGACCGCTGAACTTGGTAAAATTCTTAGGTCTAACAGACCAAATGAAGGTAGTCATGCATAATGTACCTTGTGCCTATCCTGATAAGGTGCACATCTAATTGCGCTACCTCTGCCGAGGCTTCGGTTTTTCCCTGCCACTTTAACAAAAAGTGCTGAACAGGTCCTGTAATAGGTAACCTAAGTCTAACTCTATTTTTTCTTGGCGGCCGCGACGCGCAAAGAACACGTTTCATATATTTTATAAAGCAGCTTTCTAGCTAGGCAAAATTTGCCACTGAGAGATGGGCCTACAACCTGCCAAGGCTGCGGTTTAATATTGGTACAATTTTAAGCTCAAAAAGACGCACTGCCGCACTCAGAGACAATCAATCTTCAATGGTCTCTCACCTGTGTGAGGAAAGAGTCAATAGCCCTCCCGCACATGGCTGGCTAGGTCTGCAATGAGTTAGAAGGCCAGTAAAAGGACAGACAACTGAGAGGGTTTTCTTGAGAAGTCCCCACGTTTTGACTCAGCTGCAAGGTGCTTCGGCCATTAGGTTTGCCTCAAGGCGGTCTTCAGCAAAGAAGCTGAAGAGAGAAAGAAATGAATCGACTAGTAACTGATGGGCGGGGGGGAGCTTTGTCGAAGGTCTTGACAGAATCAATAAATACAGCGTACAGCGATGACAAGCACGGCCTGGCGAGCAGGCGCATACAGGAGCAGACATTTAACTACGGCGTTTGCAGCCCAAGGGTTTCATCACGTGTTATGCAGCACGGAAGAATTTCACATTCCTCAGGAATGCTGCAGGTGCACGAGGTGCTCTGCCCAGTGCGATAGATACCACGCCGCAGCATGTCCAGCAGTTCAGTCAATAGCTGAACTAGCAAGATGAGAGAAGACCCAATGACGTGAAGGAATCACTAGTTGTGTCTGGTGTATATGTTTATAATTTTACCCAACCTGAATGTTAACAAACCATAATAAATACAGCGTACGAGTAGCCCCCGGCCGGATCTGCGTTCGACTGACTCCGAGGCGCGCACCTCTATCTGCAAGAGCCCGGTCGTGGTCGTAGAATAACATGAAACTATTCATTTTATTCAATAAGTCGCAGTCGCGGGTATCTTTGCCATATTGATTATTTGGTCGGTGACGCCTAATAAGTCTCGTAGGCAGTACTTATTAGGTGGTCAGTACCTCAGGTCTCTTTGTAATACTGTTGCTAAGTATCTTAGAAGCGGCTCTGTTTTGCCAGGCGTAGTTTCTGCTTTTGTCTCCATAGAGAGCAAGAGTATATAAATGTGCGTGCTGAAGTTACAGCTAGATAGTGTTGAGAATCAAATGGAGATACTAAAGCACATCTTTAAGGCCAACCCAACTGATGTAGGATCTCAACGTTTTGTGAATCCGCAATCCAAACGATCGCAGCCGATTTCATTGTCGAGCGCAAGTTCTTACAAGACAGCTATGTAACATTGCAAAAGATGATGTCGTATTATGATACGTATGTGCAAACATCTCGTTATATGATATGCAAGGTCTTTTAATGTAACCCCAGGTGTAATATTAATAGCACCAGCTGTAGACCAACCATACCACCAACAGTTCCGAACTAAGTGTAGCTTGGGGTAGCCTCATGTTTTACGATACGACAAAGGTCGCTGGTCGTCTATATGAAGGTGTTCTGTTGGCCTATGCGTCGACCCGAGGACGTCGATTCGCATCCGGCCAGCGGACGCGCTTGTGGCCAGCATGTCTTCGTAGCGCGCAATCTCTCTCTACCTCCCCCTCTCTCTCAACCCCTCTCTCTATCTCTCTCACTCTCACTCTCTCTCCGTCTCACCCCTAGATTGTTATACGCAGTCGCCTTTCATTTTTAGGTCTGTTTGTGTGCGGTTCTGTTCTGAGGATGGCAATTGAGGGGTTGCAGTAGGTTTTCTGCATTCTATTTCCCCTATCTCTTCTTGACCCTTTTTGGCAGGCGGGCAAGCAAAGGCTTGCGCGAAAGTCGCCGTCAAAGCTGCCACCCCCGGCCCGGCCGTCGCTGCAACTGGCCGCGCTCGTTGTGTGACTTGTTCGATGGTTCGTTGGTTTTTTCGTCTTTTTCGGGGGTTGTTTTCATTCTTCGACGACGACGACGACGATCACGAATAGGACACCGTCTAGGACGCCAAGCGGGACCCCCACTACGACGTCGGCGATGGCGATGGCGTCGACCAAGCGATACGAAATCATCGTCGTCGTCGTTGTCGTCGTTTGAAAGGCCTGCGGCTTCCGTCTGGCATGGGCGGTCAAGCGGAGCCTGACCGTGGTCCATCCTGCCACATAGACAACCACGACGCAGTACCTACTGCCGCCGCAGCTGCCGGCGAGATGGCGCACGAATGGTAGAACCCGTGCTAGAGTTGAATCGTTGCAAAAAGCCGCCACACGAAATACGAAAGACAGGCACACAGATAGACAGACAGACAGACCGACACGGGGGGTCAAACGACGAGAAATAGCCAGTACGAAGACGAAAAACCGCACACTAAATAGGACGAAATGTTGTTTCGATTTGACCTGGCCCATTTGAACTGGCTCTGGTTCTCAGGTTCAGAAAAGCAGTCTCCTCTTTATGGCGCGCGACGAGCGAACGCGAAGTCCAGCTTCTCTCATATAGATATGTACTCGTATACATCTCTGTACATGAGTGCGTATATATATATATATATATGTATGTATTTATATATATATGTATATATATATATATATATATATATATATATATATATATATATATGTATATATATATATATATATATATATTATTATATAATATATAATAATAAATCCGAATTTACTGAATTTGCGCCTTTCAAACTTGCCGCTCAGGCTGCTGGTGACATATGTGCATTACGCTTTGCCGAATCCTTCCAGATTAAAAACCTGCTAATGGACAATTGTGTCCGCATTGTATAGCCGTTGCCACGCAAATCGGCACTCGCTACTAAATTGTTGATTCTGTTTCTAAAAGGGGACATTTTGCAGATTTAAATCCAGTGTGTTTACATGATAGCGTATCCGTTTTATTGTTGTAATTGTCTGCATAACACTAACAATATTTGCCGCCGCGCAGTAGCCGATCTCGGTCAGAAGCAGTAAAATGCCTGATACTTTCAAGACGTGCACAATACTGGGCTATAAAATGTTTTAGTGCGCAATTTTCACATAAAATTTAACATAACGAGAAAAAGTAGCGTAGCAAAATTCAAAATCACCGTTATCGGCGGATTTTAACAGAAAGTCAGAATATAGTTGTGTCGTAAAGATAGTCGTAAAGATGGTACACTCCTGCAAGCAATTGGCAACAAACAACATGCGATGCAATATTTAAAGCTTTATATCCGCAGCGCTCTATATTTGCAGGCAAGGCTAATTCCTTAACGAAAAAGTCTAAAATGTTCGCAGTTATTTGTCATACTGCGCAGTGCAGCACCTGATACACAGACAATTGGGTGCGCGTTTTAATGCAACGTCGGTCAGGCGCTGATCTTAAGCTAGAAGATACGGCCTGAGGAAGCGTAAGCATACGAAGCAAGCATGCTCTTACTAACGGCACTGGCAAGTGGCACTAATTTATTACGCAACTCTTTTTAGTTAAGTTACCGGACAACGTCAATAGCGAACAAGAGCACACTAGAAACAATCCGCAAACATGAGAAGGTGTCGCCAGTGCCGGGTCTAGGCTGGACTCTGGCCTTCTGAAGCTATTGCTAAATATAACGGCGTTAACCATCCGGGATCAAATCTAGGACGAAACACAAAGAGGTCGAGAGAAGTGCGGAAAACAGAAATCTATATTGCGTGAGTTTTTTGCAAATAATGCGACACAGAAGGCGTAAGAAAGGTACGTACATATGGCGCGTTACTGTGTTGACGAATCTACAAGTTCACCCAGAGTTTTGAACTGCTTTAGTGAATAGTGGATGTACGTTGTATCCAGTGGTCGTAAATTATCTTCGGGCAGTTGAAGGGACGGTCAGGAGTAGCTTCGCATACACGGTGTACCTTGTGTTTTTTTTTACCCCCATCACTCTTAGCCTCAAGAAATAGCCATTTTTGTATGGATCTGCTCATGCTTAACAATGCGCCCACAGGTTTTGTCTCTGACGACGTAGCCTTCGATCAGCAAGGTTTACCTGGGTAATTTTGTTTTGGGTGACAAGCTGCCTCATTAGGTTAGTTTGACTCGATAGCGAAATCCTTTATCGGCAATATCGTTAAGGCCGAAATAAAAATGCAACCGATTAACAAATGTTTATCTCAATGTCTTTTATCCATATATATTGTATCCTATTTATTGTCTTGGAGTTCGAGGCAGACTTTAAAGGAACGCTGAACTCCTTGGTATATTTGCATGCGGTGAGGTACGACTTGCGGGGTCACAACTTCTTTGTAGTCGCACGTAAAAAGCCTAGTTTGCGATGTTACCGTCTTATACAGGGCGGCAACGTTCTAGTAGCGTCTTAGCTCAAATGAGCCTAGATGGGTTCTGGAAAGCGCAGACAGAAGCGGCAAAAGTATTTCGAGCTGGCAATAAACTATAGGTTGGTAAATTTTGCCCCACAAAGCTCCGAGTCCCATAATCGTGGGTCTTATACGTTTCTGGAGGATATAGCAAGGCACGTAAAATAATCATCAACGGACAATTAATTACATTGTTGTTGAAAGGAATACTGTCTTTTTTCTGCACGTATGACGAGCGCGGCTTTGGTTATAGGTGTAGTGGCCGCAACACTAAGCGAACAATGTAACTGTAACAAACATCTGCACTTAATAGTTGTTTTAAATAGAAATAACAAGACAAGACAACAAGAATAATTGTATATAATTGCTGGTAAAATGATATAAACAAATGCTGAATGGCTGTAAATTGTGCGGAAGTTCAAGAAATGTGTTGATGTATGTACAATGTGGGCATGTATGTACAATAAACATCTACAAAATAATACATATCTTCAGTAAAAACATAACTTAAAAAAAGGCAAAAACTCGATTAAAAATCGCATTTGACTTGATACTTCGGGTAGCAGATTCGAAGGCTGTATTTAAAATTGAAACCTTCAAAGGTATTGTGCGGCGGCAAATTGTTCTATAAAGTAGCTACAGACACCAGTATAGAATACACAGCAATATCCAAATTCGGGTCAAGACGCAAACTGTGTTCGAGTACGCGAGCTGCCTGTGATGTATTTGTCGCATAACCCATTGAAACTAACTAGGCTTCTGATGTACAAGTTCTCCCTTAATGCCAAGCAAAGTGCGTGCATGGGTTTAATGTATACATGAGCTTGAATCTATATATGAATATATATATATATATATATATATATATATATATATATATATATATATTGTCGATATTCACCATTATTGGTAGTGTTACTCCCAAGCATCTGAAGTTGTTGACCAAATATGGCCACCGTGACCATCAGCTATTCCTCTGCTAAAGCGCATCACATTTGTTTTTGACACGTTGATGCTTAGCTTATTTTCTCAACACCATCGTGCAGTTTTATCCAAGTAAAATTGGTGACGCTGTCTCGATTTTCCCATGATAACTAAGTTGTCCGCGTAAAACACGTGAGGAGCTCTTACTTCTCAAGGGCACTTTCCTAGGCTAGTCGCGTACAAAAACTAAAAATGGGCTAGCTGTATTACGCTGTGGCACGCCAATTGTTTGAGAGACCTTCTTGGCAAATGCGTAAGCTCCATGTTGACCGGCTAAAATATCTTAGATGAGGTTACACGTTCGGACTTTAATGTTAAAATCTTCACGGAGAGTTAGTAAAACCCGATCCCTCAGGACTGCATTAAAAACTGTTTAAAGAGCACGCGTGTAAATATGTTAGGCATTGCCCAAAGAGCGTCAGCAGCGTTGAATATACGGGCGACCAGATCTTCACGCGACTCAACGGGGGTTTCGTAGGCGACACTCTTCCTGTAGCCCCACAAAAAGTCGGGGCTTGTTAAATCGGGCGATCGAGGTGGCCAAGCAATTTACCCGCCTCGGCCGATCTACCGATTCGCGAATATCTCGTATCAGTATTCCCGAACCGTAGCAGAGTTGTGTGGCAGCGGATCATTATGCTGGAGCCAGACTTTCCAGGACGCCCTCCATCCTGCCGTAACGCAGGGCTCAAGAACGTAGAGGAAAGTATGCGAAGGCCTATAAGATAGCCGCCCACTATGCCCGCCCAGATATTAACCGAGAAGCGATCCTGGCGTGTATGCTCACGGGTTATATGAGGGTTCTCGTAGGCCCACCAAAAATGTTTGCATTCAACACACACAATCTTGGCTAAACGAAGCGTCATCCGCAAACAGGGCAAGTGCAGAGAACCTATCCAGTATGTTCACTTTTTCCAAAATGCTGTCGACACTATTCAGTGCGTAGCTGGTAGTCACTGGGCCGCAGAGTTTGAATTCGTTGAGACCCATATGAATGCAGTTTTTTGTCGGCCAGTATTCTCTGTACAGTAGTGGAGCTAACTCCGGCATACGCGGACAACTGCATAATGCTTGCAGAAGGTCGCTCGGTTAGTTCTTGACGGATGAGTTGTTCCGCATCTGCCGGTCTCGTCGTCCGCGGCCGCCTGTTTATATTCGTAAACATGCGACTGTCAGGCATGCGTCTAGTTGGAAAACGCTTTGCGTACAACCGTATATATATATATATATATATATATATATATGTATCGGCAATATCGGCTTTTTATGACTCTCCTTAATCCGGCTATTCGTCTTTTGCGCGCCGCTCAGATTTTGCATACTTTCCCGCCGAACACGCCGGTCTGATCGGTTCCTTGACTTCATCGGCGTCGACTGGTTCTCCCGGAAACGTCAATATTGCAAAACTATGTAGAACAAAAAAAGACAGAGTGGCTACTTTTAAAATTTCATCCTCACTTCTAAACAAGACGTTTCCGTCCAATTTTTCCATTAGGATTTATTTTCTTGCCGAGTTCTACCAAACCTTAAAATAAGCACATGCGGTTATGGAAGAAGACCGTATGTATGTATATATATATATATATATATATATATTCAGAACAAAATGTTACTCCGTGCTAAATAGTTGATCAAAATTCCGCTTGTCGCCCGCCCGCCTGCCGAAACCTATAGGCTATTGGCTAAAATTAAAAACATGTTTAAAGAGGTTGTTCTTAATTCTAGACCATGCTCCATCCCCTACGGGCTTGGAACTCATCGTGAGGTATAGCTTCAATGCACCGAGGGTCGGACGGATGTTGAGAATCTAGGGTTTTCCCAACAGTTCTTATGGCAGCATGACTGCTGACTCTCAGCGGTATGGTTTATCATCTATTCTCAATGAGTATCGCTCAAAGAACGTTCGATCAACAACAGGGATCGAACCGGCGACACCCTGATAGATGACAACCATGACTAGCGCACTAGCCCTCTCCCACGATAGGAAAGAAGGAGCGTCGACAACGTTGGTGGCCGGTATCCGATTAGAGAACCGATTGAGAGAACCGTTCGAAGTGCTCGTAGCGGGCATTGGGCAACGAACAACCGCCAGACAATCCGGCACGTAGATTTAATGGAACTTTATTTTCTGCTCCTGCAGCTACTGCTGGTGCTGGTACCGTTGTGTTTTAAATAGAAAATAATATAAGCTCATTTTCAAAGAAATATAGGGATTAACGAACTAAAGGGTGAGGAACGACTGGTCTTGGTACAAGAGATCTGCGCAATCGACCTGCAGCGACCGGAGTAGCGACCGCAATCGACCCTTGATAGACTTTGAGTGAGCATCTCAACAATGCTCCTCGGGTACGCGCTCATCGCTATCGTTTTCTTTAATATTAATTGTTACAATTGTTACAATATTTCAACAAATTGTTACATTGCTTTCCGGCTACGCGCTCCTAGCTTTCGTTTATCACATTTCCGTTCTTTGCTATCGCTGTCACGTTGTACTCATCACCACATCATCATATTATTATTATTATTATTATTATTATTATTATTATTATCTTCATAATTCTCTTCATCATAGTCATTATCAGCGCTGCAATTTCAGTCGCGCTTGGGACGACCACAAGACGCATGGTCGTCATCATTTGAGCTACACAACACGTCGGCGGCGACCTGACGTTGCAGGCACTGCGGGCCGTACGAACTGTATTCTGCTCCTGACTTCCGCACCGCACTTTCCGCACCGAGTTACCGAGTCGTAGCCACGTAACACCGAGCCGGTCACGGAGCCCTGACGTGCAATATGACGACAGCTTCTGTACGGCGCTGCTGCTGCCCACCATTCCAGATGGATGAAGGTGCGCTTGCCGTCGAGTCGCCGAGTCGACATGACAGGTTGGCGTAAGCGATCACAGCCATTCAAATGTCCGCACGCAAAATACCTGGCGGCTGATAGCCATCTATCGACGTAAACATCCACTAGAGATCGACGACACAAAAGGCCATTGCGCACAGGTATACGCCGACGCACTGCGACAGGACAGTAAAAAGAGGGGAGGCGGGGGGGAGGCAGCAAGAGAGAAAACGAGAGAGCTTATTGGAAGGCGTATATGTCGTGCTCTGAGAACGAATTCCCCATGGCATCCATGGCCCATATCCCCCCACCTCCAACGACTCACCCATTCCAGATACACGCCAAACAGCCTTCAGTCGATGTACCTTGTGTATGAACATGAACTGCTCTCGAAAAGTTAGCCAACCAGTGGTGACGCATTTGAACACTCGCCAACCATAGGAAATTGCCGTATGATGTAGAATCTTCTGCTCGCCTCCAGCACAACCATTGGCAGTGCTCATAGCGATTGTGGAAATATCGACGACGACGATGACATAATTAAGCGGCAGCGTTAGCATAGCCTCGCTCAGTCTACCGCCAGCCCCCGGCTACCCGACTCAGACTCGGATGTCCAGTGCAGTCCAGTTTATGGCCAGTCAAAAAATGGCGGCGTGCCTACGAAATTAGAGTGCAGTACTTCTCGTGTGCTCGATCTATTTGGTGTGCTCGAGCTCTTTCGGCGTCCGCAGTACATATATATATATATATATATATATATATGAAGTTTTTGAACAATATGACTGCTCTTTTCGATGGTGGCGCATTTAGGTTCTGTGTATGATTGTTGCACGCTGTCACATGGAGATGTTGTTACTAAAAAACTTACATAAAAGTGCAACATTTTTTAACATAGCTCAAAAGTAAGCGACCTGGGACACACAGCGTGGAAAGTTTATATATGGGCAAGCTCTGAAAAAACGCATCGCTGTAAGTAATTACCTAAGAATTAGTCTCAGAGGATCACGTACATACACACAGTGTGGGGACTGTCCGACCATGGTTGGTTTGAAAAAGAATGTATATATTTATTAGTTTATGGTAAAATGGAGAAGTGTACGTGTCTGTAACGTGGCTCCTGGGTGATACACCATTGGCTCAGAGCTGAAGACTTCGCTTGTACGATAAAAATGCAACATATTTATATAGTTATATATATATATATATATATATATATATATATATATATATGTGGTAACCAATCACTACTATTATAACTAACAGACGCCTCATAAAGTACTAAAATAAGAACACTAGTATCCATAACATAGTAACTGCCGTGTGCAATAGACACATATGTAGAAAAATATTGGCTGTTTTCTGTGATGATTCTACTGGTTAGTAAGCTCAAGTTTATTCAGCAGATCCTGGTAGAGGCAAGCTTGCGTTGTCAACAGCGTGTGGTCTGTGCGGTGGCGAATGGGCTTCTGTTAAACGTATCTCGATGCGACAGTGCTGTGTTTTTGTTGAGTAATGGAACAGAGGCATCCACAAGAGCCCATTTGCATAAGCGTGTGCTTTACCACTACAGAGACCAAAGAACTGAGAATGCGACTGGGACTGCCGGCGGCAAAAATGTGCGCTGTCTATGGGCCTGAAACCATTTACGACCGTAATGCAATGCGGCCAATCGTTTTTGTAGTACTCTATCGTTTTTGTAGTGAAGATTTTGATATTAAATTCACCGTAGACGGTAGAACGTTCTACAGTGGATGCTGACAAAACAACTGTTTTCGCAGGATGAGAAAGTCATGTGACATACGACAAAATCAGACATCTAGTGAAAGCATCGCATGGATCATTTAATTCGTAGCTAATTCGTTCCTAAATTCGTGCTATATTCTCGCAGTCGATCCCATTTGCAACTCCCCCTTGCGACCTTGCAGCATTACGTTCATCGAAACCAGTTGGAAATAAATTCGTACCTAATTAGCGAGTTAGGTACGAATTCGCTAGTTTGTAGCCAATTGCCACGTTGCCTTCACGTTTTACGTACCCGTATAATCAGTTACGTAAAACGTGACAATGCATTGGCAATATGTCAGTAAAACGATATAATAAACCGCCTGAACACCAGTAGTAAGTTCTTGCTTAAAAAGACGGAGGCATTTTTTATTTTTTGGGAGAAACTTGATTGAAAAAGTCATCTATGCGAAGACATTTTTTCTCCGGTCGGCAAATTTATTTAAATTCAGTAACTCCTCATTGAGCTTAAAATTTCCATAATTACACCTTTTCAACAATTGTGACAATTAAGGGCGTTTTGCAGAAAAGGCTATTTCTTGTGTCTGCATATATATATATATATATATATATATATATATATATATTTTTTTTTTTTTTTTTATATATAAATCAAGTATCGTTTAAGTGGGCAATTGCGACGATCGCACAATTTTTTTCCGTAAACGGATCCCCGGTAGAATTTATCTCCGAGTTTGTCTACCTTAGCGTTATGGCAATCATCGTATGTCTTCACAAGGTCTCCATCAAGACGGCACCCACTTCTTCCCCTTTAACATGAAGGTCGCACCTACGCAGGTGGCTGCAGGAGATATGACCTCACATTATCTGTCGGTTGCGCAGCTGGACAACCTGGATAAAGTAAAGGCAAATTTCCTCAAATGGAACCTTGGACTTTCTAGAACTCGTCAGAAAAGCCTTATTTACTGTCTCGCTTATCGGCACCGTTTATCAAGAGCCTGACGTATCGATCCAAGCGTTCTCAGACACCAGCAATTTGACAGTGTCGCAACCTATACGACTGGGAATAAGACCAATCTCCCTGAACTTCTACATGATGCCTGCAACGCTAGATTCAAAGATTGTCCCTTCTCAAGAGTATCGTAAAGCGCTATTCGATGCACGGGTTTCATCATAAACTAGGCAAAATGTACTCCACATGCCCAACCCCAAGTGATTAAGGTTGGGCTTGTGGAGTTACTGCGAACTGATGTACTCCAGATATCACCGCTAGTCATACAGATCCATGGCGTCGCTCTCCGTACGGCTATAGATAATTTAGTACTGTGTGGTCGTGCTCCACTCTAGGAACCATATTTCCAATTGTATTATACTTTCAATTGTATTATACTAGATTTTTAATGCCAAATGTTAATATCAACAAAGTTAATATATACATAGTTGTCGTGCTTGAATAATATCGTCTATTTAAAATAGGTTACTGACAGAAAGGTTGCAAATTCGTGCAGATTCACAGTATATGCGCTCTAAATCGCTTTAATAGACGCAATTGTTCGTATGCCGTTCTTAAGCAAAGGAACGCCTACCATACGCAGATGTCGTCAAACAGTGGGTGCGGACTGTTCCTGAAACTCGGCGGAATCTAGCATTTGCACGTGCACTAAAGCCAAATCAAGCTATGTCTCATTTCATAATAGTAATCCCTCGTAGACTGCACCTTATTATTAAAGCTACCACCTGTAGATTTCGCCACAAAGGCCGGTCTGGATTACGGTTGGCTGCACTGATACGCGTACGTGTCGTAATTAGATTTGCAAAACTCAGTTACCAAACAGGCTGAACCTAATTTTGCGGTGGCAGTGAGATCCTGAGGGAAAACCAACGCTGCTACAACAGAACCACTTCAAATCCCCTTACAAGTTCCGTGATCATTCTGCCGCATAGCCAACACGCTGCTTCCAAATACAAGTCGTTATCTTGGCTAAGTAGAAACAGGCCTATCTTTGGAGAAGCGATATTTTTTCGACCTACTTACCCATATATCCGTTCTTATTGCCGTTGCCCTCGAACTACTATTTCACAATCTGCTTTACATTCTAAGCGGCAAGGCCATGAACCCTCACGGCGCATTTCAATAGGCCAGCATAAACAACTTTGTTCTTAGGGAACATTTTTCACATACATTGCGTACGTATATTAAATATGCATAGGTAGCTATTTACTATTTAATTATTTCCGTTAAATGCATACGTGGTATCGATTGATTTAATGGCATTAAATTGTGTAGAATTTTAATGACACCGGAGGCTGGAGAGAGTACATTCATTTGAAACTCTCCCGAGTGTCGATCACTAGAAATATCCTGCATAGATTTCGTTAACATTTCAGAAACGTGTTAATAGATATGCACATCGTAAAGAATACCAATTGTTATACATTTCCTTGTCAAGAGTAAGATGTTCCTCGAATTCGTTTGCCTTGCTATACAGGGCGATTAAACTGAACCATGATACTGTCCCATACCACGCCACCACGAGCTGGTCGCCGGTCCCTTAGTGAGATTGTTAGCATTCGACTGGTACACACCACGCTCTTGGGCTCAGGTGGGGATTATCCTTCTGCCTTTTCAGGACGTTCGTGATTATGTTGTTAACTGTGTTGTGTCTCGCGAAAGCAAGACTCCTAAAGCAACATGATATGTCTGCACAGTTAGCGTTTATAATGAAAATGAATACTTATTATTATTATTATTATTATACGTGCGCGCGTATTAGTTAAGCTAGACTCTTGCAATGCATTCAATACAATCCGACGAGATTTACTTCTGCCCCGGCCCTTTGGAAGATTATCTATATCAGCGCAGACTAGACTGATGTAGTAGCAGAAAGCTAGCAAGAGATATATATTCAAGACTCTTTTGATGTACGCGTCGTGAACAGGCGGTTTTTCGTGTCGCCCGAGATGTTTCTAGTGGAGGCTGGCTTAAAGCCCTGCCATCTCTACATTTAAGCACTATGCTGGAATTAACCACTTTCCGCATGGCCGCCGCTGTCAAATTTGCAAACTATTTCCTTGCGCAGCATTCGAAAATTAGGTCGATGCCTACGGTCTACACCTACTAAGGTGTCCAAGAAGGCACATGGAGTTAAATGAAATCATCAAAGAAGCCCTTAGGAAGGCAAGGTTGCAAAACTAGAACCACGGGGCCTCGGACGGGACAACGACAAGAGACTTAACGGTGTGACCATACCATTATGGTCTCACGGCAAGTGCTTGGCCTGGGATGCTACAGTGTCCTGCACCGTAGCTCCCTCGTATATCAGCCATAGCTCCATTAGCACAGGATAAGTAGCAGAGCACACCGAATAGAAAAAGAGACGCAAATACGCAGATCTTGAAAACAGTCTTCACTTCGTACCGGTAGCTATGGAAACATTAGGATCCATCAGCAGTGGAACAGCAAAATTCATTTGGGATCTGGCCAGAAGAATGGTAGCAACGACGGGGGACCAGCGCGAGGGAGAATATCGCAGTCAGTTTTGTCTTTCGCGGTGTGTAGAGGCAATGCCGCTTCTATAATCGCCGCCTTGGGATGAGTAGCTAAATAGCACTTGCTTGAATCGACTCGACACGTTCAAACCTCACAACTGTACGCCGATAACACAATTATGAATAATAATAATAATAATAATAATAATAATAATAATAATAATAATAATAATAATAATAATAATAATAATAATAATAATAATAATAATAATAATAATAATAATAATAATAATAATAATAATAATAATAATAATAATAATAATTGTAACTTACATGTTTTTGTCCCTAGTTTGCTAGACGGAGGTGTAACTTTATAAAAGCCGCTGAGCAATAAAAAGTCAAGTGCTCATTTATATCGTGAGCCATGTATTTTCTTTAATGTTGGGACATATCCGTTAATTGGCCCTAAATATATTGCTCAAATAAAAGCTAGTGGTGGTAGGATTATACCTAGATATGTCCTTTAAGTACGCGATTCGTGTTTTCATTGAGTCCGCGATCTTATGTGCACATTTGGATATGGATTCGTAAAGCTAACTGGTTACCACGGAACGCTCTGTTGGACTGAATCAAGCAAAACTTTTATTATTGCTAAGGCCTCATTAAACACACTTGTTGGTTGTACATTTAAGATACTCAGACTTTTGTAAACGTCCGGGTGCTTAACGCGTATGAGCAGAGTGAAAACAAACATATGCCTCAACACACACGAGGTGCGTTTCACCGCCTTCTATGTTTTATTCCTCCTAACCTGCTTGACAATCGCTTGTGCAAATATTAAGAAAAACGACGCAAATAATATGCATGCGTCGGCCACCTCAGATCACATTGTGTGGTCTTCAGACATCCGGCTTTCGGCTATGTGGGGGAACAGAATCAAGCAGTCACCATACCTTGTGCTGGATATACCTGTGCCAAGACACAAAGCGTTGCATAAGAGACGCAAACGTGCGTATATATATAGTGCGTGCACTAAATCTTACGACTAGTTATTCTACAGGGTATTCGGGAGCGCCATCTACAAGTTAACTTCGAAACTGTTGAACCAGTAAGCAAGGGTGTGTCAAATGTCCTCGTTATGAATTCCAGCAAGAAATGCCAGATAGCGATTAATTTCTGACACAGTTTTTGGTGATTAAAGCATATAAATATTTCGAAGCGTTTTACTTGTTTGTCCTATCTAACAACTATACATTCATCTATAATCGCAATTTTAGAATACAAATTGAGAAATCCAGTGTTTTTTCTCTTTATTCTATCCATTCGTCAGGCGGGAGACGCGTTTTTGTGGCCGACACCGCAGAGCACTTAACAGGCCTGTATGTGACCTTTGAATCATAGGAACTTGTTGAAGTCGATCTTGCAGGGCTCGGTATCCACCTAAATACTGAAGGCCTCATCGTTCTAGCCTCCAAATATCGACATGACTATCTCGGGTACGATGAATATGTCACGCAGATGAGTCTTGACCACGTCAGTCTTTTCCAGTTCCCTTGTCTCATCGTTCACATTATGCAGTTTCCTGAAGACGATCTGGTGTTTTCTTCTCAAGCGGTCGGAAAGTTTCCTGTAGACACGAGCAGTCAATACATTAATAAGCTCGGTGTTTGATACGTTCATTAGCTGTAACTGTGTTAAAGATGGTTCCAAAAAAGTGTCTTCCACTAAATTAACCCAAATTCCGCCAATCAGTAGCAGAGACTGTACAGCCTGGCAGGCAACCGTGTGAGCTTAAAGGGGACGTATGTTAGATAATAAACAATGAAGTCCGTCTTTTCGTGCAGTTATATATATATATATATATATATATATAGCAACCCACTAGCGATCACCTTTTTATTATAATAATAATAATAATAATAATAGTCTAAATACGTATTCAATAAGATTCCGTTCATAGAGCGCAGCCCCGCAGGTTTTCATATCGATGTGTGACTGAACTGAAAATCCTCCCAGATACACACGTAGCACTAAGCCACGGCCACCCATACAAAAATTGGCTAAAATAATGCATATAGTTTCTATATAAATTTGAATCTTCAGAAGCAACTGGAATATTATAGTAAATAGAAAGTGTGAATATTTATTAGACACTACAATAGACATATTATTTACCAACGGCGTTCTTTTTGGTGCGACATGCCTGTAATGAATAAAAATGCAGGACACATTTGCTGCATTCCTATGCTATCGAAACATTAGTAACATGGTATTGCACCTGTTTCAATCCAAGCCAAACAATTATAAATGTTTATATATCGTTTTTACAGGTCGTTTTACGTAAGTTTGCAAACAGTGACACTTTAATATGTACATACCTAGGTGATACATATCCGAGAATGCATTAAAACCACTGACTAGGCTGGTATGCGTGTAGGACAGATCGTAAAACCTTTTAATCTAGCCATTTTGACTTCAAGGCCTCTAAAATGTATTTTTTTGACAGATGGTATATTTTACAGAAATATTTATGAATTTCCCTAGAACAATAAGCTTCAAGATTCTACTAAAATCCAGAATATCAGGTTAGATCAGAGAAGTTACTTCTAAAACGAGTAGCAACTAAAAACATTTATAATATTTTGAACTTTCGTAACTTTAACAAAATTGCAGCCTTTGATATACAGCCAATGAATATATTATTGCGTAAAAAAGAAAAAAACAATATATATATATATATATATATATATATATAATTCAGGCGTAACTGCAAACGTACACAGATATCTAGCATATGGAATAACTTTAGGAGTACCCTTATTATCAATTAAATCGGTTACGCTCTTCCGGAAATTACAATAATAATGGGGTACAGTAATGCACCATCGAATTAATTTAATATTTTTCGGTCACTTTACGTGCCAATGACAGACTCTCGTTTATTTTCTACGAGATAGGTGCTCGTTATTTTATACATCTATGATTCCAGTGTATAAAATTATACGTGAAAGCTCAATTATGTACCTTTATCAAAAATCAGTAGTCTATGAGTAGTATAGTCGTTCAACGGAGCTGGCCCTCGCCCATTTATGGCAGTCTGTCGTGGATTCAGTAGAATCGACAAAAATATGTCTCGGAATTTTCCTGAATGTAGCCGCTGCCTTCAATTGTCTCAACCACGCATTCCTCCTACACATGCTGCACGTAATAGGGTGTTCATCGGGTGCAATCGACTGGCTCCGCTCGTACCTAACCTCAAGAACTCAGGCAGTGAGAGTTGGTACAGTCGAATCTGCATGGAGACCGGTAGATATCGGTACTCCCCAGGGTTCAGTGCTCGGACCTCTGCTGTTCTTAATCCTTATCAATTTTATCCTCTTAAATATCCAGAAAGAAAACTTGGGCAAACCGATCGCTTTTGCTGATGACACGACGTTACTTTTCGGCTCAACGCTTCCGAAATCAATTCGGAGTTGCCTTACCTCCTCTCACAAGTGGAAACAGTTATTTCAATCTTCAATAAATTTGGTCTTGCTGTTAATACCAGCAAGACAAACGTTATTTTATTCCGAGCCCCCCAGCTAAGGATGCACCTTAACAGGAAATTCTATCTAGCAGGGAATGAGTTGGCCTTTTCTGACACCGCAAATTGCCTCGGGCTTATACTACATGAGTTCATGAGTTGGCGTGCCCATCTGGACCATATCAGGCCCAAATGCTATGCCATAATCTCAACGCTTTTTTGCATGCGGCTTATCGGAGTGTATACAAAACACTGTTTTTGCCAGTTCTCCTCTACGGTATTCTTATATGGGGTAGTGGGTTCGAGGTAGTTCTTCGTAGGGCGCGTATAATACAAATCTCTAAGAGCTGTATTTGGCAGGCGACGCAGAGACTCCGTCAGTGATCTCTATGGGGCACATAATCTCCTCACGATCGATTCATTATATTTGCTGAAGGTTGCCGTGCTGGGCTTTAAAATTACTCGAAATATTATTCCCTACGATGTTTCTTTTCCTCTTGTTCCCTTATTTCGTAGAACCTCGAGGCGTGCCACAACATTCGTAGGGCCATTAGTTACTAAGAGATGTAGTCATCAAGCTCTTGCTTCTCGCTTGCCCGTGATATGGAGTAATATACCACAGCGCATTCGCCGCATCACTTCCCTGAATTGTTTTACACGTGAGGCCCAGAAATGGTTACTCACTAATGGGTGTTGACATGGCGGAGGCACACGTACTATTTGTGTTGTGTTAGGATGTCTGATTCTGCAAGGCTGAACAAACTTATTTTATGATTGTCCATGGCTGACAGCAAGATATCTTAATCCTTTTATTATTATTATTATTATTGGCGCCAAGGAGTGCGGACGTTTGCGTATGGAGCTCCGAGGGAACACACCTACCCGTGTGTGTGCAGGACGGTAAACCCAGCAAGTGACATACCAGAGTGATGAGTGTAACTCAGTGATCATTTTGGTGTACTGTGTGTGGCCGTTCGACGGAGAAGCCAGCGGCTAAGACGCTGAGAAGTTCTAACTATGACACGATGAAGCAAAACGAAACCAACAGCATAACGGCCCGGAGGCTCCGAGCGGCACGCCGCTGCCATTCAAATTCGAATTCTAACGGCTGCCCAACCAACATTTTGAGTTTGGAACATTCAAAAGCTCACCGCGCCGACAATAAAAACGGGATTTTCACTTGGAACCGCAAGGCATAAGAAGTGGACAGCCGCAGCAAAGCCAGCAACTGCTCTGTTTCAAAGGAGAAGCAACAGCAATGGCTAATGAGTTTCAATGTCCGTGGTGTTCGATGTGCTTTCCTACAAAGAGGGGTGTGCAGATTCACGCTGGAAGGACTCATAAGAAAAAGATAGCCGAGTCTAGTGCGCCAGCAGTGCTTCAACAGGCCGCTGCCACTCTTAGCAGCGTCTCACAGCCGCTGCCTTCTCCGCACGCTTCACTAGTAGAACCCTCTCCTCACACCGTCAGCCAGTCTCCAGTGAACGGGGGCCCGACACCTGATGATCACCTGCCGCCCTCTTCTCCCCTTTCTCTTCACAAGCTACTCGCCAACGCGAAGATGACACGCAAGGTGCTGCGCAGGATCCCAAAGGGAGCGAGAATACCCTTGCGCGGACTCCTCCACCGTCTGCTTAAAGACGTCGTGAAAAAGAATGACGAAGCGTGCTGGACCGCGCTGCTCACCCTCGCCCCAAAAGTCCTCCACGTCGAAAAAGAAACCCAGGGAGGCCATAGCTTGGCCAGCGTAGTCAAAGAAAAGGTGGCCCTTTTCGGGAGTGCCGCTCTCACTTGCGTGGAAGCTGAGGGTCGAGGCAAACGTATATTGACGGATAAAGCTCGCGCTCAGATCGCTGCTCACAAGCTTTCCATGGATTTTAATGTGCGGAGCGCTATTAGGATCCTGTCTTCCGATGACACGATTGCGCCCGTAACGGAGGAGTCGATTAATGAGATGGTGGCAAAACATCCTCCTGCTCCTGCAGGGGACGTGGTGCCACCGTCCCCTTTCGGCTTGCCAGCGGTCGGGTCGTGCTCAGGCGAGGATGTTGCCAAGGCACTTCGCTCCTTTCCATCCGGTGCGGCGGGAGGCCTCGACGGCCTCACGCCTGACCATCTAAAATGCCTTCTCCCTGCTAACGGAGACCACAACGATGTACTGGAAACACTCGCCAAAGTTTGCGACATCATACGTAACGGGCAAGTTCCGGAGGCTGTGAGAAACGTGATATATGGAGGGTGGCTTATCGCTCTGAAAAAGAAAACCGGAGGATACCGACCCATAGCCGTCGGCTGCACTCTGCGAAGATTGGCCACAAAGACCCTGCTTCCCCAGGTCAATGTGAAAAGCTACCTGCAGCCACGGCAGATGGGGTACGCCACTCAAAATGGTGCAGAAATAATTGCTCACACAGCTCGCACCTTTCTCGAACACAACCAAAAATGTTGCCTCCTAAAATTAGATTTTAAAAATGCGTTTAACTTAAACAAACGAGGACACCTCTTGACAGAGATTTCCAAGCACGCCCCGGCCCTCTATCCAATGATGCACCAGGCATATAGCAAACCGACTCCCCTAATGTTTGGTGAGGTTGAAATTAGGTCATCAGCCGGTTGTCAGCAGGGAGACGTAGCGGCTCCTCTTGCATTTAGCCTGCTTCTGCATCAGTACGTCAAGCAGGTGGCATCCAAGGTTCCTTTGTTTTACCTCGACGATGGGACCCTTCTGGACAACGATCCTTCGGTGTTACTCAGAGAATTCAAGGATCTCCGAGCGTTCGAGCAATGGAGCGGGCTGCAGCTTAACCCATCTAAATGCGAGCTATTTCTACACGGTTTTGAGGACGAAGAGAGACAGCAGGTGATCGCTGAATTTAACAGCAACCTCCCGGGCATCCTTGTAAAGGATCGATGTGATTTGGACCTGCTGGGTACGGCGGTGTTTCCCGACATGATCGGTCCGATACTAGCCGAGAAGGGAGAACAACTTTCCCGGCTTTACTAGAGACTGGGCCATCTCGGTAGACATCAAGCCTACTTCCTGCTCCGGCACGCAATGGGAGTGCAAAAGGTCCTGTATGTACTACGGACCTCACCTGTCTTTTTTCTACCGTCAGAAACTCTGAACCTCGACGACCAGGTGAGGAGAGCCTTGGAAAACATCCTTGACCTAACGCTTGATGATAAGGCATGGACGCAGGCAAGCTTACCGGTCCGGCTGAGTGGAATAGGCATTCGTTCGGCCACGGACCTTGCCTTACCCGCTTTCCTTGCTTCGTCGCACAGCTGCGCCTCTGCAGTGGCCGCTACTGCCGTTGGACTCATCAGCCACCAACAAGACGCCGCTCGGATCTGGGATGCGCGTCAGTCTGGTCGTCCATCTGAGGAACAGGTCACTTGGCAGAAGGGGTGGGACCAAATCGCCACTCAGGCTACCCACTTAACTTTTCTGTCTGCCTGTGAGTTAGATATAGACGGCATTAGACTGAAAGCGGTTTCATCCGACGCTGCCGGAGCGTGGCTTGACGTGTTTCCGTCCGAGCTAGTCGGCAGTAAACTGGCTGATGACCACTTCCGTGCCGCCAGTGGCCTCAGACTTGGCATTACCATGTTTGAGACAGAGGCATGCCCGTGTGGTGGAACGGTGGATGAACGTGCCCTGCACCGACTTAATTGCACTAAGCTGGCTGGGCTTACGCAGGGCCGCCACGATGCCATAAATGACATCCTCGGGCGCGCTTTCAGTCAAGCCGGCTACCGCGTCACACTGGAGCCTGGTGGACTACAACAAGCGTCGACCGGACGGCCTTACCAGCCGAGACTGGGACCGCAATCGGCCGCTGGCATGGAACGTCACCGTCTCCGACACGTACGCTCTCGGCTGTCGTGCACTAGCCAACGCGGGCGTCGGCAACATTATCCACCAACGGGAGATGCACAAACGGCGCCTATACGCGCATCTCCTTGAGGACCACGTTGTAATGGCGTTCGGCCTCGAGTCATCTGGCGTTTGGGGCAAGGATGCACTCAAACTGACAAAGGAGCTTGGGAAGAAGCTCTTCGAGGCAACAGCGGAGCCAGAATCGACCGCTTTCCTCCGACAGAGAGTGTCATTAGAATTACAGAGAGGCAACGCCAAGATGATGTTGAGTGGTCACCGACACTCAAGCCATAAGAATAATATAAGCAATATTGTAGATATTATATAAGTAATATATTGATAATTGTGATACATGTACATATTGATAAAATAAACCCTTGTTCCAAAACAAAACAAAAAAATATATTATTATTATTATTATAAATGAGAACTAAAGCATTGTATAATGACCACCACGATTTGAATCTTGAATCTTGAATCTATAGACCTCCAGAACGAAATCAAGTTGCGGCGTCTATTATCTAGGTCTATTAGAGCAAGGGAAGTGTAGCGTTTGCAAGACAATTCGGAAAAACAAGCTCGCTTGTAAAGCATAAGCTATACATTTTAGAGATGGTGGTGGAGGTCAGCTTGTATCATGCGGTATTGTACTAGCTGTACTTTAAAGGTACATCGTTTATTTATAGTGACGTGAACCCTGATAGTCGTGATATAGCTATTAAATATTGAGATTAGACCTATAGTAAACATCGCCTGGTACAAAGTAAATAGGACTCGTTTATCAACTAAACGATCAAAAGCGTTCTTTTCCGTTACAAAAGTAAACGTCAAAAAAGCTTTAAGGTTGAGGTCATAGTTGTCTTAACTATTGAAGCTTTCCGTGGCGGCAATCTTTATGAGGGATCCATTCGTAAGGCTGTAGGTAGGTACAGATGGTTGCAGAAAGGTTCACTTTGACTTTTGGTCCAGGTAAAAGCCTGGTACATTACAATCTTACAACCAAGGCATATGAGCTTGATGCAGATGAGGGCTTTTGTGCGTACATGCGACAAGATTGTAAAATTTTGCTGGCAGTAATTTGGTCAAATCAAGTCCAGAAGCTTTCCATTACGACGGGCTGCGATTAGTATGTCCCTTCACTTGATTTTATCGAATCACCGCTGAGAGTCAGCGGCCATGCTGCCACAAGGACTGTTGGGGAAGCCCTAGATATCTTAACATGTCCGGCCCTCGGTGCATTGAAGATATACCTCAGGTTAAGTTCCAAGCCCGTAGGGGACGGAGGATAGTCTAGAATTAAAAACAACTCCTTAAAAAATGTTTTTAATTCTAGCTACATTAACCAGACCTGGCGACAAAGTGCAGTTCAAATGAGACATATCATTCAATGGAAGGAAATGTATCTAGGTCATATTGAAGTAGACCCAAGCCATAACGGTTGCCTTACTATGCAAGCCATAGAGTAGTACAAGGAAATGTTTGATCTTACAGAGTTTAAGGGACAATCCTAGTTTTGGTTAATTTTTTTGTATCCGCTTTATTGGCTTTTCAAACTAGGCAAAATCTTGTATCCGCTCTATTAGCTTTTCAAATTAGGAAAAATCGTGTATCCGCTCTATTAGATTTTCAAACCAGGCAACAGACCACCAGATCCTAACAAGCACGGCAAACGCGACGAACCTTCAACTCATTTTTTTTAAATTAAATGTGTAAACTTTCTATAGTAGCATTTCCTTGGTCCTTTGATCATAGAAGGCAAGGCATACGAGATTATATGGCAACGAGTTAATATTGTCATACTGTCTTGGTCCATTGGAGAACTCTCAAGGCTTATTACTAACACGGATAGGTGACTGCCACTGACTCCGAACCGACTGGTTGACGCCCCGGACCTAGTCAACCAGGGTTACCGATTAAGCTACCTGCTGCCTTGTCTCAGTAGACATAGTAAACAAAAGTACACAGTTTTAACAGCAAAGTTGTTCTATTTGTGGTGAAGACTGCGCTACAAGATCTCAAAGTATATGGCGCAATAGGATGGCTATTGGAGAAGCTAGCGCGGAAGGGGGCGCCAGAATTTAAGGCAATCATGCTTAACAAATGGCATAAAATGATCATGATCGCACAGCTCAAGGCCGAGCAGCTACTTCATCTACTATTAAATGTCTACTATGCGACGGGCGATACCCGCGACGTGGCCTAACAAGGCATATATCAGCTAAGCGCCCGACCGCCACTGAGGCTTCCTCCTCCACACCGACCACGTCTAAGCCCCCTCGTTTCCAATGGGCGCAAATTTTGAAGGATAGTAATATTATTATAGGACAGATCTGGCTGATTGTAATTGTGCTAAGATCAGTCAGGGGGCAAGTGGCCGAGGCTCTTTTCCGGCTACGCTTAGCAGTTTCATCTAATAACGATTTTAAAGCATGGTATGGCCTTTTTTTGTTTTGCTCCCGTGGTCATTCACTATTAAGAACTCTTCCAAGAGCTCCACCGCAGAGCTAGACTTTATGAGACCCGGGTTATTAATGGACTTTTTCCCCGTCCCTCGATGGCGTCGCCGCCAGCCTGCTCTCCGCGTTGGCAAAGGTTGTAGACGTTCTTCTCCAACCATTGCGTCTCATTGCGTGTTCGTCTGCGCTACGCTAAGCTCGCCGCAAAGATTGGATGCAACCACAACAAAGCCGTTATATCTCATGCAACTAGTGCACACTAATTGGCATTCGCGGCGCCGGCGGAGGTAGCCATTACACGCAACCCGTTCCCTTCTTGACTTGCGCGAGCCCGCAGGGGTTCTTGTGAAGCTCGATTTCAGAAACGCTTTTAACAGTATAAGACGCGATCGCCTGATGAAAGTCGTTGTATCCCACGCCCCTCATATATTACACCACGTTTGGCTGGTATATCGGCATCCCTTGCTTCTGGTCCTGCCTGAGCAAGTGATTTTGTCCGCCACCGGACTGCAGTAGGGGGACCCCTTAGCACCACCTCTGTTTTGTCTGGATATCAAGAATCAGGTAGATTCCTTGACGGTCGCCTTCTAGAAGCCAACGTTTGCACAGTGGGTCAAGGACATTCGATGGGTCCTTAACTTTGGTGGTACACTAATATGTATTTAAGGACGATATGGACGATAGCTCCACGGATGACCGTTAAGGACGATATAGAGCTACTAGGTGTGTCAAATTACCCCGAGGGGCTCACAGCAGCAATCGAGCGCTGGGGATTAAAGCTGGAAAGTGCCGCCGCGCGTCGCTCTCTTCTGGGGGACTCTTGTTATAAAGGTCTTCTTGCTCGTCCCCAAAACTCACCCACCTTCTTTGAGAAGCTGACCTATCTAATTGAGCCGACGACTTGCAAACGCTTAACGAGTTGACAATATCTACTCTCGAGTCCCTGCTAAACACATCTTTACCACCCAGTGCACGGCAACTAGCATTTTTTCCCTTCTCTAAAGGGTTCCTTAGGGTCCCAGAGTTACTAATCCTGACCGGGTCTGCCGTAGTCGCACCAATCCTAAGCACAGAAAACAAGGAAATTTACCTTTTAGATACAGCAAAAATTGGTGAATTTAGCAAGCGCTCAGTCTACCTTAAGGAGAACCTTGAGATCCGGTGCGGAGATAGGCCCGACAACGTACTATTTCAACGAGACTGGAGTACCCCCTTGCACTATGAGGTACAGCGACGTGTCTTCACTGAAGCTGCAGTGGACACTACCAGAGCGCGCCTGAACGGCGTGTCCGCAAATAATTCAGGCGCCTGGTTGCACGCGCTTTTCACTGCCCCTATAGATATTCATCTTGATGAAGACACAACTTGCATAACCATGTATCATCGTAGGGCAATGCCCTAGACATGCCTCGATTAATAGGGCCTTCATCAAAGCACTTAGGTCACGGCGTCCGTGCATCTTTAAACACCCTCTGCGCAGAGGACGGCAAACGGCCAGGCGAGATGACACTTACACTTTTCGAGCGCGGCAAAAATGCTGGTTTGCATGCAACCAAGAATATGCTCATCAATCGGATCCCCACAAATTCTGCCCTCCCGCGTTCGAAACCTTGAGTGCTCCTGGCGTTCGGACCAGGCTGCTGATCTGCAAAATTGACATTTTGTTGTCTTAGGTGATAGCAGGTCGTCCTTTTTAAGCAACGCCTGGACCTTGACATGCAACACGGGAACGCTGCTTTCGTTTGGGGCACACTTCTCTAGTAGTTACGGCCTGGCCTAAACGCAACGAATACGTAATAATGACAATACGGTCCTCTTAGGCACGTTGGCTTTGCTAATCCTTCGTGATATGTGTAACATATACATAATATAATATACGGAATATACATGTGTACAATGGAAATGCAATGTGGGATTCTCAAACTTACTAAAAACATGGTGTTCCCCTAATAGCCATGACGGGGATGTACTTGTGGTATGATTTCAGTGCCAACATGTGGTATGACGTCAGTGGCTGACTTACAGCAAAATTATAATAAGCAGCCTAAATCCTTACCGAACTCAGACCTGCTTAACAACCTGAGAGTTTTGAACTAGTCGATAATCTGTTCTCATAGGAAAGCCAGTTGTACGAATCTCTTACAGACTAGTACGCGGGGTTGCTGGGCTAGTGATTTCACAGGTTAGAATCCCACATTCCTCAGGCTAACTCACTAGAAACCCGGTGTGCGTAATGAATTTTTTTATAATTTTTCAATTACCCCTTAGAAAACTTATATATGTTAAATTGTTCACTACAAGCCATGTTAAAAGTTCGGGTCGTGACTATAAGCTTGCATAACAACGTAATAAAATATTCGATCCAATAGGGTAGTAACTTTACTAATGTTCGTCATAAATGCTTTTATTGCATTTATATACAAGATATATTGTAAAGCAACACGTCAGATGTGCCCCAACAATTGTAATAAACCTAAATCTTACAATCATATTAAAATATACTGATTTTTCACTACAGTAACATCTGCTTCACTTAGTAGATGCTATAATTCTGAGCTAGAATTCACCTAATGAATGAGAGCCTCGTTATTACGTCTTTAATTTTGCAAACGGCTACGTTGTAACAGAAGTAACGTAATGTGTGGCCACTGTGGATGCTCCATTTTTTGGGGCGTAACCTGAGTTAAATTAATTTCTTCCTACGCCCACGTGACAGTCTGAAGGCCAGACTTCTAGGTACTCCATTCTGTCTGTGAAACTTTTTCAAAACTGGCCGTCTTTTCTCCTAGATTCGCCAGCTTGCTTACTCGTCGAACGCTGAACAACATGAGTCCAAGGGTGGTACTAAAGGCTACCACCAGTGCCAATGTCCAGCGCATCAGTGACATTGGGTCCGACTCGACAGTAGATCCCAAAAGGAACGCAGGTGACATTGTACCGAAGCACGACGTAATCTGAAATTCCCAAACGGACCAAAAGTCATTATGCGTCAGTATATACTTGACGTAACACGTTCAATTGCCGTTTATATTGCTATATGAGTCTAAGCGTATCATCAAGAGTTCAAGCCCACGTGTAACTGCTAAGTAATTGTTGATTAATAAAAAAATTGCTTTTGTAGAATGCACGGAACGCGTGTCATCAAAACTGGTCACATCAAAGTATACATAATACTCACAGTAGGAATATTAAACGTATGCTTAGTAAGAGCTTTTAGGATTCGCGAAGTAGGTCTTAGGTATAGTACGTGTCATAGAAGGCCCTCCATCCGGTGCGAATCCACATATACTCGTATATCAATTTAGTACTATACAGTGGTTCAATACAAAACTAAATATATGTGCGTACACTCTTCGGGACAAAACATGTACAAACACAGTGCATCATCCATTACATTCAACTTTGGCATATACTCCCAGTAATACCGCCATATTAGAAACGACTACACATTAAAAAAAAAAAGTTAAATCAACATTCGAACACAATTCAAATGTTGCGTTAGAAACTGTGTTCATGTGTTTTGGTTTAAAATGTGTAAATAAAGTCGGTCAAAAAAAGCTTTGTCATACATTTTTTGCTTATAGACGAATGCATGATTGAACTGCTTATTTAAACTGCAAAATTAGCTTAAATGATTGGCGTTGTACGGCTTGACATTGTCGTGCATGAAGATTAAGTTTTCAACAAGAGAGCTTGCGCACGTCACCACGTAAGGTGTCAGAATCTCACGAACGTACTGATAGGCAGTTCACCCTCTTCTTTCATGAGAAGCGTGGACTTAAGAAACCTCCACTAATTCCCGTTCCTTTGCTTAAGATTTTGTATAAGGTTGCGCAAACCGCTCGCCTATTCGCCTCTGCACTCTAGAGAGACAACCTGGTCTCATCCGACAATAGAACAGCCTGTCTTATTAATCAACTGTCATTGGTAGGCGGCTCAATTATCGTGACCTCGCGCAAACCGACATCGCACATTCGTAGGTTGGCTGTGACCAGGTGTGGACATACAGCACTGCGCCTGTGGGACCTAGCTTATTCGTGTTTTGCACTATTCGTCTCACAGTGCGCGCTCTAGTTGCCACTGGGCAAGCACTGCAAAGCTCTTGACTAAAGTTGACAGCAGCAGCAACAGTAAGTCGGCGATTTCGTACAATATTCATTGAAAGGGTGCGGGGTTGTCTTAATAAATCGTAGCTCGGGCCCCACCCCCCGCAGCTAGCCTCCGATAGAAGCAAGCTGACCTGTGTATTGATACTGTGCGGAGAGTCTGCAAATGGTGCATTTGTTCACATTTAGTTGACGAGCCAAAGCTCACGCAAAGCAACCATCTCGGCGGCTCTCTGTCTGACGTGATATTCATTTTCAGAACTCGTTGTTGGTTCTTGTCACTGAACAACGTCATTAGCCAGCTAACTAACACGAAACACTTTTACTAGACACTTCGTCATGTGTTTGATACGACCCACCTGTCAAGTGGACAAAAGTGCCCAAGTTAAGATTGCTAGATATCCAAGCGTCTGTTCAATTCACGGCTTTATAAAGTTGAAGAGAAAGGAGCGTATTGCTTCAGTATTCTGGCCGTCCGTAAAGCAAATTTAGTTACCTTTGGGGTAATGTAATGTAATTGTTAATTATGATGTTACTACTGTGTGAGTACAATTCGTTTCTCCTGCTACATATAATTATATATATATAATAAACGTACCATTAAGAAGCCCATATGGTTGTGTTGAAGCTTGACGTACTGAACGGTCCAAGCGATCGAGCTTCCGTACAAAGCACTCATGCCGAGGCCCAGACCGATCGTGGCTACCCAAAGACACGGAGCGCTGAAGTCACCGGCGACAAGCAGCGCTGCAGCGGAAGCGATCAGGACGGCGTGACTTGAGACAAGCATTTTCGACAACGACACGCAAAGTGAGCATGGAATAGCCACGACTCGGCCCAACGTGAACGCTGTCCAGAATCCTGCAGTGAGATACGAGGCGGCACTTTTCGAGAAGTGCAATCCGGAATACACTGCGAACGTCGCGATCATTCCTAATCAAAGCGAACAAACATATTATAATTGTAATGTAAGAGCATGTGAACAGTCTACTCGGGGCATAACCCAAGGCGTTAGGTTCAGGTTTGGACTGGTCCACCTAGTCGGGGTACCTCTCACCGAAGCGGCGTTCCTTCTGTGAACTCTAATAGATAGACGTTGCAGTAAATATTCACCCGCCCTCTTGTCGCCTGTAGCAAGCGCTTTAGCAAAATCTTCTCTTGTTGAGCAGCTTCTTCGTGAGCAACCCGTTCCCCCGCTTCCAATGTCTCGACCGCAAGTAGCGAAAATAATTGTGGATAATCGACTTTAAAATACTTTTTGTAATTAGCTGCTTCCGCTAGGGCTACTGCGTGTCCAGGGCGGGCTACGCCCGTACCGACCATGAAAGGGGCTAAAGAGTCGGTTACGATTTCATACCACACCAGCATTTGGCCCGCTCGAAGGGAACCAGGGTCATGCTATAAGGTATCTTTCCATAACAAAAACCGGAACGTACTAAACCGGAAAGCTTCAAAACGCATGGGTAGCAGGTTGATCGTAGCCTTCTGCTAAATGTCTCATTCAAGAGAGAGTGGCGTACGATTCTGCCTGAACTCTGGGGACAGGAAAGTCCACGATGACCCAAGGTGTCGACCTCGTCACCGCATCTGTACCGGTGAGGGAAGACTAGCTCTGCTTCCAACCTCAGCCCGACTAGTATTCGTATAGACTCGTCGTCCAAGTGGGTACTCAACTGAAGAGTCAAGAGGGTGGGCAGCCAGGCACCTGCACTCGGCAAGGAAAGTGCCTGTAACCTCGTTCTGTTAGCAGTTGTTGTTGTTCGGTCCCATAAGTCGCTCCATCGACCGTGGTTTGCCAGTTCTGATCACGCGCGCTAAGGAGAAGGGGTCTCCGAGGAGACACACAAAATGCCGTGACGTCATCCTGAGTCCGCTAACGCGTAGCCCGGCAGTTTGCGACCGCCCGGGGGTCCAGGATAGACTCAACGCCACTAGTCGCTGAATACAAGAGAAACTGCTTCAGTCCACCTTTGGCTACCGGTAGAGGACTGAACTAGGAGGTCGTCTCGCAATCGCAGGGTAAGTATAGATTCCAACACGAGGCTCAACTTCAACTTAATTTTCTCCAACCGGGCCGAGAAGGCTGAGCAATCGGTTCCCCCGAACAGGTAGTTCATCCTCGACGCGAAAAAGCATACGCGTCGAAGGTAAGACCCCCAGTGTGCACCCAGCTGAGAAAGGCGATTCAGATCAATCTCCCTCCTGCGTTCGATTGTCGGGCCAAAGTGACGAGCGAACAGGGGTATCCCAAAGAGATCCAGGTCGTCGCTTGTTACGCCACGGATTCTATATAACAAAGATTTCAGCTGTAACTGAGCCAATGATATGATCCTCACACTTGATTGGGTTCAGCTCCAAACCATTGCATGTGGCGAAACTTGGTATCTTCTTTAAGCTTTTACAGACCGCACTGATATTACCTTTGATGACCCCGTCGTCCAAATACCAAAGGTTGAGTGTTCTCTCGAGTGAGTTGGTCAATCCTTTAACGGCAAGACAATTGGAATCCAAGTTTAACAGGGGGTCTCCCCGTTGAATCCCTACAGCCGAAGTGTGTGCAGTGCCGAAGCGAAGACCAAATGCAATGTACCACCGTAGGACAATTTCTTTTGAAAATAAATGGCAGGGGCCTCATCTCTAATCATCTCAGCAAATGATCCCACCTTACTGCGTTGGATGCGTTCCTAAAGTCAAGTTTAACTAACACGGATGAATCGAGCTGATAATCTATAGAAATCCTGGTAGCGTGAATCATTATTTTAGCACCCGAGAAAACCAACTGGCGGAGTAACCTAACTGGTGAGGTGCAACGGCTAGGACCTCTCTGCCCTAGAACATCGCTAGAGTGCCTCACTGCCAATTTTGCCGCGACCCTACGTAGTACCGATGAACAACGGATTTGTCTAAATGAGCCGTCTTACTTCTTCAGTGCAAGCAGCCTCGCCCTGACGATAACGGGCCACTACTTTGGATGCAAAGCTGTCCATCGCAGTAAGTCGATTGCCGTCGCTAGGGCCTTACTAAGTCCATCGGATGAGCAGCTGAGAGTCAGAGAGAGAAGATCCTGTAGGAGTCAAGGTCTCATAAAGTTCAGGCCGGCACTCTTTGAAAAGGATCCAACCGCATAACGAATATCCTCGGTTGACGTAGAAGTTGTGAATGGGGGAGGAGACGGCTAACATAGGTTCGGTTGCGGGAGGTGTTTTTACGCAACAACGGTGCGGCGACTGGCTCATCAACCATAACGTTGTTAGATAGAAGAAGGCGGGCTGGCGCGTCCCCGTCCAATAACTTGGCCGACACGGCCCACGTGATCGATTGATTTCGCTCAGCATTACCGCCCGAGTCACCCGCGGTAAGCAGGAGAGCCAGATCTGTAAGCCAAGCATCGCGTCGGAAGTCCACCAACTTCTGCCAGAGAGCGTGTATCCCTCGAATCAAAAACACATTAAGGAGGTTGGTTTTAATTCTAGACCATCCTCCGTCTCTTACGGGCTTGGAACTCACCGTGTATCCCTGCCTATCGGTAGCATCAACACGACTGAAACGAAGGAGAAAAATCCAAGCCGCGTCCTCATTGTCCAAAGCAACCTTTAAGCACACCTCTGACAATGCTTCAGCTACCGATTTTCTTAATACTTTAGGCAGGATGCGAACCAGCTTTCTATTTTTTAATGAAGGCCTGGATTTGGTCCGTGAAATTGAGAATGGACTCTTCATGGCCTCGTTATGGATGGGTATGGTTCCTCCGCTCCCATATTTGACTGTGACATCTCTATGGAGGCCTCATCTAGGAAACGTCTGGCCGCATTGGTAACAGGTAACCTTGTTGGGCCCCAAGGGTCCTAGTGTAGCAGGGTTCTGCCCAGACGCAAAGCTTAGGCCGGCACCTTCTGAAGGGTCCGGCGAAGTGATCCGTATGGGTTCTCTCACCGTCCTGCAATCGTTGTGATCACCCGTCATTAGAAGGCAGAAGGAACTGCGTCTCCACCAACCGCGATGCCGTGCACCACCGAGGCATCTGTCGCTCCTCCGGGAGGGAAGAGGCTGGTCCAGCGACACTTAAGCTCTGTTAAGAGGGTGCAGACGCTGTCGAGGCTTCGTTGATAGATGCAGCTGAGTGAGTAGCACTGAACTGGTGGAGGGTTCTGGCTTCCATCAGGACCCGATTCCTTTCCGGGTGGTTGGCGGTCGAAATTTAGGAAAACCTTGGGCAGATTCGCCTGGAGAGACGAACAGTCTTCAGGAACCTGTTACACTGAAGTTAAATAGTTCCGTCACGACCTTTTTTCGTTAGCGAGTTGCAGACACCTTGAATCCTGGCCATAAACGAGGCAAAACCCGGGCAAGAATCAGTTACCTGGATATCATCTACGAACCTTAGGCGTGAGAGCTTCTGAGCCACATTGGTGGAGACGCTGATAAATATGCTGCTCTTATCGCTTAAAATTCAACCCTCCGGCACCAAACCGGAAGGTTGCCTTGAATAAACGTAACATCGAACCTTCCTTAAAGTTGACCAAACTCCCGTCAGGATTATCCTTGTGTCTAAAGCAAACCCTGAATGCTCCAAATGCTTCTGAGCTGATTTCGATTTTCAGCCGGTCTAACTGTTTCTGCTTCCGCGTCACGGTGTTGTTTACTCTCGCGCTTGTAACAACGGCGAAACCATCATGACCCAAGGGCTCATCAACCAACGAGTCAGCATCGACGCCCTGTCTTCTTCGTTTAACACCCGCAGATTTATTACTCATATATATTTATATATATATATATATATATATATATATATATAGTGCCCCGAGCGGGCTGTGCACATGTTCTTACATCACAAATGTATATCATAATACACATAAAGAAATAATGAATTTATATATATATATATATATATATATATATATATATATATATATATATGGCTTTGTGTATATGTCCCCAGTGCCTTGTATATATAAAATCACCAAGGCAAAGTGATTATTTACAAATGGTCGCACCAAATGTAGGACGCGGAATCAGCCGGCCGCCAGAGCGGCTCCACGGTCTAAATGGACGGAACTTTCAGACTTGAGGGTTTAAGTCTTTTCATTAGTTCCATTATACGCCGTGCAATTTATTTGTGGTTACTGCACTGTGGAAGGCCGTCATCGACGTCCCTTGCGCCTATAATAACAACGTATATGTTGTCAACATCAACGCTGCCATTAGGAAAGGAATATATCTATGTATAACACACATTAAGTTGTCATCCAATGTTCTAGGTGTATATATATATTTTTTTTTCTCATCATGTAGAAAGTATTTTTATTCCACCTAAAGGGACGCGTGACAATATTACGGTGTGATTGCAGTGCACATAACTCTAATTCATTCTTGATGAAAACATCATAGATGTACATTATTTGTTAAGAACACAAACTGTGCTATTTGGTCCGTCTTTTTTGCTCAGCAAGTGATGGACTCGCCGCCATTTCTACAGATCATTAACATGATTGTTTCTCGCTTTTTGTCTATGCAACTGTGCATGCATGCATAATAAGAATCAATACGTTAAATTCAATAGACCATGCACCACAGCAATGCCACGGCAAGACAATATTTTGTTACTCTTTTTTTGTCTAAGATGTTGTTCCAACGTTTTAGGCCATACTAAATGATCGAGTCTCTCCTACCAGAGACCGCGGTTAGTGTGTAGGCCTTACCGGCAAAGCAGGACTCAACGGCGACGTCGAAAAGAATGTACACGCCTAGCAGAAAAATAAGCCACAATTGAATTCTGGTTTCTCCGGTCGTCTGCTCAGTAGATGAAGCGGCTGTCTGACAGCTCTGCTGCTCAACCGCCACGATATCCGTCGGGTTTAGCCAATAGGAAATCAAGGCCGATATAACGACGGCCATGAGGAAACATCCGATCATAATATACGGAACCTGCACCTGCGACTTGCTCACCGTCTGCTGTAATTTAACAGTGAAAAACACACGTTAGTGTTTTCCAGAATGTCTATATATATATATATATATATATATATATATATATATATATATATATACATTCTGGAAAACACTAACGTGTGTTTTTCATATATATATATATATATATATATATATATATTTATATATATATACAATTGTAGAGCTCGTTAGAGCAAATGTTTTTTCCAATAGAACATGGTCTCTGAGAAGTCTTGTTTCGGAGTGAGAGAGTAAAATTACTACAATTTCTAAACACTGGTGTTTTTGCCCGACATAGGAGCACAAAATGTGCAATTGCGAGACAACCAGCTCCTATACATCCTCCTATACAGAAACTAAACATACCGACGTGTTCGTGAGCAAATTCTGCTTCTTCTGAAAAATTATTAAGGCCGGACAGAAGATGCAACATAGTCGCTTAGAGGAGAATTCGAAAAAATAAAGTTCGTTATTAGCTTTCACGCCAAATACCTCAAAATCATTACCCTACGACCACTCACGGCGCTTAAAACTAACATATTCAGGCAAAAATGCGCATTTCATAACGATCATTTTGGCACCAAGCTTATGGCAACGCGAGCTGTGGTTGCGGAGTAATTACGATTTTTTGGCCAGATGTCGGGATTTAGTGCATGCAAAAATTACTTTGTTCCAGGGAGATTTGAAGAGCGATATATGGAATTGTAGAGCTCGTTAAGGGTTATTTTCTAATAAAACATGGTTTCTGAAAAGTCTTGTTTCGGAATGAGTGTGATATTACTACCATTTGTGTCACTGGTGTTTTTGCCCGACATAATAGCACAAAGTGTGCAATTACGAGACAACCGGTCCTCCTATACAGAAACTAAGCACACCGTGGTATTTGCGAAAAAATTCTACTTCTGAAGAAGAACTTATAATATTGCCTAGAAAATGCGACACAATCGTTTAGAAAATATTTAGCCAAAAATTAAGTACTTTTTTAGCCTTCACGTTCAATTTCTCAAAATCATAACCCTACGACCAATCACAGGGCTCAAAACTAACACATTCAGGCAAATGCGCAATTCGTGCCGATAATTGGTACCAATTACATAGCAATTCAAGCCGTGATTGCGGTGTAATTGAGATTGAGTGCATGTATAAATGATCTACTAGCACTCTAGGTCATTTTTGCATGCACTCAATCCCTACATCTGGCCAAAAAATCGTAATTACTCCGCAACCACAGCTCGCGTTGTCATAATTTTGGTGCCAAAATGATTATCATGAAATGCGCATTTGTCTGAATATGTTAGTTTTAAGCGCTGTGAGTGCTCGTAGGGTAAGGATCTTGAGGTATTTGGCGTGAAGGCTAATAAAAAACTTTATTTTTTCGAATTATCTTCTAAGCGACCATGTTGCATCTTCTGACCGGTCTTAAATATTTAGAGGCAGCATTTTCTCACGAACACGACGGTGTGCTTAGTTTCTGTATTGGAACTGGAGTGGTTGTCTCGCAATTGCACATTTTGTGCTCCTATGTCGGGCAAAAACACCAGAGTTACATTGTAGTAATTTCACTCTCACTCCGAAACAAGACTTCTTAGAGGCCATGTTCCATTGAAAAAACGAGCTCTACAATTCCATACAATGCGCTTCAAATATTCCTGAAACACCTTATATATATTTATATATAATATATATATATATATATATATATATATATATATATATATATATATATATATATATATATATATAATATATATATATATATAAATATATATATAAAATTATATTATATAAATATATATATATAAATATATACACGGATGTTTTTTGTATGCGTCTCGTCAATGCCGTTTGCGCTGTTGTATCACAACAATAGTGACACTAAACGTCGGTAATGCTCATATGTCTAATCGGAGAATCTAATGTATGGCACCAAAAAGCGCTTATGGCAGTATAAAGTACCAATTATTTAGTTAGTCCTCTCTCACAAATGTTCAGTTTATCACTAGCGTTGTCGCAAACGTCGTGTGGCTTGAAGGAGCCATCTAGCTGATCAAATAGCTGTCGGGTATCTTGATAGACGCACAGGCCTACCGTGCTACTTGTTTGTCACTAAAGTAATACAATAACAGTGCTCACAAATAAATAGGCACGACAGGGTACAACTGCCGAACAAGCGGCCGAATGTGCTTTCGATCACTGCCACTGAAAAAAAGCATTCACATAATGACGTAATGATGCGTTGCTCACACAAAAAACAGACGTTTATTTATTGTCCATGAGCAACGCCTCCGATTGGCTCATTATATCAATGTTGTGTCTAGGGTCTTTGTGCAATGAAGTACTACGGACGTATATATATATATATACATATATATTCGGGCTCAAACTTGCGATTGTCGGTATTTTGTTAATTATAGTTGCCATGAAAACGCCCCGTTTCGAACGGTGCGGCGTTAGCCGCCTAAGCCACCGCCACTACCGATATAGTTTTGTAATTATTTTCACGTTCAATTATGAAAATAAGTCTTCTCAATCCATTATAAGTATATGTACATATGTGTAGTCTTGCGTATAATAATATCCATTATAAGTATATGTACATATGTGTAGTCTTGCGTCTAAACACTGTGTTTCTCTAATTGTATGTATATATTCTACTTCTCTTGCCCAGCGAAAAGACCGTGAAAGTGTTTGCAAAAGCGGCCATGTCAGCACAGACGAAGGCGTTCACGAGGAGTACAGCACGTACTGAGCCCTCACGTACCAGAGTAAAGTTCGCACCAACGGACTCCTCATTAATCGTGCTGTGGTGTTGACTGAGGAATGGTTCCGCAATAAGAGGGGCAATTACCGCACCAAGACCAAACGAAAGCTGGTACACCTGCAGATGCTGCGAGCTCTTCTCCTCCCAGAGACGAACCAGCCAAACACAGGCACCTGTTGGATATATCAATCGGTCGGTTCGTATTTGTTTGATATCGTTGGATATCGAGCACCTTAGTGAGTTATGTCAACATGTGAATCATCGAATAAAAAATAATATATATTTCCTTGCAGTATAAGCGCAGAATCCTTTGTACCATCTATGCTACGTTGTTCATTAGAAATGTATTCATCATAGAATTCAAAAATCCAATAATAACACAATAGTGTGATCTAACAACACCTTATAAAATCTGGATCTTAGGGAGGCGGCTTAAACAATTCCCGTACAGATAGACATGTGGCAGCGTCCAAGATTGATTTTTTTAAAGAAACTGCATACGCGTCATTCAGTGTTGAAACGGTTCGGTATTATGCACATATCATGATGATACCCGTGCAAGATTTTATTTTTAAGCAGTGAACTCGAGCAACATATTTTTTCTCACATAATTTTGTAGTCTTATTGAGGTAAAACTGCAGGCGATCTCGTAATTTTGCTAAAATGACAGAATAGAATGCGTTTGGGTCTAAAAATCACGAAGTGGACCCGCGAGACCAGTTACATACAGAAAATCAGGAAAGGGCTAGCTGAATTCCCCTGGACCACCCTGATTGTTTGGATTACGGACTCCTCTATGTAGTGGTCGCCACTTTTATTGCTATAATGTTGTAGGCTAAAATTACATGCCAAACGTTAGAATTGCACCTTTTATACAAAACCTTGAGCGCGAGTGTATTGAGGAGATAGTTTTCGGGGAGGCAATCAAATGCAATTAGACAATCAATAAAAAAAAAACACAATTTACGCAAACCAGCACATATTTGTAAAGGAACGATCGGTGTCAGATGCGGTTTCTTAAACCATGTATGACACTACATTTCCAACAAGTAAAGGACATACGCTGCTTTTATTGACTTTCCAACTGCCTTCGATTGACTCTCAAGAGATTGTTTACTAAACACGTTACTGACAAAGTTCAACATGAGGGCGCACTTTTTAACCGCGTTCATAATATATTAGCGTACAGTAAAGTTTGGGTAAAAACAGCGACTACTACCTAGGAAAGTCCGTGACGCCAACTAATGACGCAGCCCAAGGGGACTCGGCTAGTCAATTGTTAATTATTCTGTGCGTAACTGAAATTGCAGATTTACTGCGTATCCTTTAAGCCCACTTAGCATTTTGCTGACGACTTTGTAATGCTAGCAAATCTCGTAACAATACAGCACAGTTGTACCTCAACGGATCTGCAAAATAGTATCAAGAAAACGGGCCTACGACCAATGCAGAAGAGTCAAAAGCCGTACGCATTAGCAGAGAACGGTCATAGGCGGCATCAGGGATAATCGTTTAGCAGTATATTTACAGCCACTTTGCGTATCTAGGCGTCACAATAACGCCAAGGCACATTAGGAAAATACAAGAAAAGGTTACGTCTGCAATGGGTTAATTTGTCAATATGCATGATGTAGACCAAAAGACCGCTCTAAATAGCTTTAAGATCAATGTACAAGCTGAAGGCCTGCTATGTTAAGCCTGTATTAAGTTCTCGGGAGCACTTCCGCTAGAAACCCAGCACTTAACAATGTACCGTTTAGCGCGAAGGGCCTAGGCCTTTGTCAAACCTACAGAGAATGTAAAAATTTAAATTGTATAGTTGATAGCTAAACTGATGCGGACATTTGCGGAACGTTTTTATCACCAAAAGCCAACTAAATATTGTGGGATCGTGCTAACACATTGTGAAACATAAATCCACCAACTACCAATTTCATAGTAACGTAAATAATGAATATAAAACTTAATAAAAACACCATATGGCATTTCGCATTCGACTGCTGTAATACATGTTTCAGTACAAACGAGGCGGTAGCCGACGTTCCGACTTTTCTCCGTACGAAGCCATGTACGGGCCTCCTTAAAGACATATATGGACCTCCTCATTTAGCAAGTGCTTAGACACAAGCTACCTTTCCGACGCATGACTGGAGTGCACACTGACGGTGATCGCCGGGAGCAAGAGCGATCCGACGGACCGATCGTTCTGGCGAGGAATTGCAAAGAAGAACCGCCTTTCCAAGGTGTTTTCAGGCGTGTCGTGTCTCCTTCTTCTTTTTTGAAATGCAGAATGTTATACCGCAACAGCGGTATAGATTCCGTCGTGACCATTGGACAATGACGGCGAATGCTCCGAAGTGCTTCAAGAGGTGAAAACCTCAATCAACGTGGAGCATCTGCCACTATGTGCTGTTCTCGTTGACTACAAATCGGCATCTGACTTAGCACCGCGGCTCGGCAAATCGTCATCGAGATGCTGGCCGCTGCCAAAGTGGAATGATGGATCCTTCGATCCTGGTCTCATCGATACCTCGGGCAAACCAATCACACTGGATAATGAGTAAACGCGCAGTACCGCGCCTTCAGCATACAACGGGCTACCCGCATAGAGATGATTGGAGCTGGGTTGCTCTTTGTAGTTCTCCTGACTGTTCCACCAACCCTCATCCGGTTTCTCATCCCGTGCGCGCACGTTACGCTGTACGCGGATGACTTTGTGTTTACATCCGTGTATACGTTACGCACCTCCAAAAAATGTGTCTCTCGCCTGGCGTAACACGCACGCCTAGCGGCGTCTCTTCCGCAGCCCACGTCTTCAGTCTGGTCAGCAATAGCACAGCCGCTATGGCATCCACCGCATCTCGCTATCAAGACGACCCTAACTCTCTTCACCCTGATGGTCGAACCAGTGCCCTTAAATGGCATCACACTCGTATTGTAAGAGGGCTTTGGTCAGCTCAGCTGGGCAGTCCGGACAAAATGAAGTCGAACCTTCTTGAACGCGCCCTTGGACTTTCTAAAACCGCCCAACAGCGCCGTACTCACTATCTCGCCCAATCGACACCATTTGTCGAGGATCTTATCAATTGATTCATCAATTGAGTCAAGTCTTTTCAGCCAGCAGCTAATCAGCAGTACCGCAAGTCGTACGATTGAAGAATGAGGCAAATCTCCCGAGACAAGACGCCTGCTATGCTAAATTCAAGCTGGATGCCCCATTCTCAATAAAATCGGCATATCGTAATCCGCTATTCTATGCACACGTTTTACCATAAGATATGCCAACGAAATACGTTCCACAAACCTGTGTTTTTTTGGTTATTGTGTGATTTTTGGTTATTAAGGTTCTTAGTACATTTTTAATTGTGCTTCTTGTACCGAACTTGTGACTAATTTCATTTAAGTGAGCGGTATGTACATCGGAAACAGGATTTCAGCATACATCTTGCGAATCTCGCTAAGTCTTGCGTGTAGATTTATAACACGTTATTCCGGTGCGTGATTTTCAAGCTAACAAATACATTTGGCTAAATTAAGTCGCTTTGTCTTTCAGGTTTATTCACCATGAATTGGTAAGCATAGTACGATAGTTCACACATTATTTTGTAGGCTAAGTATATCGTTGACACTTAATTGTAGTGACGATGCTTCAATAAACGAGCAGGTGAGTATGTGGTAACGTCCGATCTTGCACTATCCACAATATTTACATACGCAATCGTCAATTTCATAACAGTTTCCTCTCAAGCATATGAAACGGTGGTAATCATGCCATGTTATTCGGCATATTATATATCTGTTTTTCTGTGATGATAGTTTCCATTTATTGCCGCAAAAAGCAGGACCCTCAACATAGAGACCCATCATTACAAATGCCATAATGCGGTTTTCTCTAAATTCTCTGTAGGCTTCTAAGATTTGTGTACTGAACGGTATCTTGTCCAGTTGTAAATATTCTACTATTGTGCGTTCGTGGCCTAGTTCTAGTGCGAGCGTTGCCGATGCGTTCTTTAAGACGCTTTGAAGTGCCGTCATAGCCTGTCACCTGCCCTATAAAGGAACTTTTTGAACAGGCGGACTAAAAGTAATTTTTTCTAAATGGCGTTAGATTGGTCTGGGTCGTTGCTTGTTTTCCTTTCGTTAAGTTGCAGGGACCGGATAAATAAGCAGCTAAACCAGCTACGTATACGTTATGTTGTTTTGTATTATTTATTGGAATTATCATTACCATCGTTAATACTGTGATCACTACCATATTTATTATTATTATTTATATAGTCCATATTTGACATTGTAATGCATATCTTGTTAAGGGGCCGTCTTCTCCGGACGGCAAATTTATTTTAATTCAGTAATTCCTCATTAAGCTTGGCATTTTCATAATTAAGTTAAATTCAATTCAAATGCACCTTTATTTTGTCAAAGGGGGGGGGGCAGACAAGGCGAGCCAATAAAAACACGATAATAATAATAACTAATATATATATATATATATATATATATATATATATATATATATATATATATATATATTTACATTGCCACATGGGCTGTTTGGGAATATACTACTATATTCCTTAACAGCCTCATGGTCGCTGTTCTTAGCGGTTTGGATTATTATCTAGTCTCCTAGCAGGGCTAGCGCACCGGCCCCTAGGCCACGCAATCATATATATATATATATATATATATATATATATATATATATATATATATACATAATTACACATATCAAACAATTGTAAGTACTACAGACATTTTGCCAAAAAAAGCCCATCGCCCGTGTCTGCGAGATTTACTACGATTTACTCTTGTAGATTAAAACAAAAATACGTGTTTCCTTCAAGTTACCAAGGCAGCGATCTGCTATGAGTCAAAACATAATAACAAACTAGTTTTCTGTTAGAGTGTTTCTCAGGGACTTTAAATAATAATACTAATATCCATATATGACATATAGTAGCATCATATACCAAAGCGTGATAAAGTAGAATTTGTCGTGGTTCAACTTGCTTCTTGTCACCAATGTGTGGTATGGTTCATCGATCGCCCAAAGATACTCCTGCGGCGAGGGTATTTGTGCAATTATCTGAAGGTGGGGGACGGAGGGTTTATGGTACCGACTATGAAATTAGACCGCAGTGATGTGTTCCTTCTTACCTATCTCAAAAATCGCGATTCCAGCGCCACCCACAGCTGAGACGACGTGCGCTGTGGCGAGGTTTGGACACAACGGTAAAAGCATCGTACTCAAACCCATTGCGAGCATTGCTAACGCCATGACGAGCTGGCCGTTTACCGCAGCAAATATCTTTCCACCTGACATCGACGATGCATCACAGACAAAGCAAGCCAGTAAAAATACTATTATGACAACTACTATATATATATATATATATATATATATATATATTGCCACAGGGGCTGTTGGAGAATATACTGCCATATTCCTTAACAGCCTTTGTGGCATCATGGTCGGTGATTCTCAGCGGTTTAGATTATTATTATCTATTCTCGTAGCAGGGCTAGCGCTCCGGGCCCTAGGCTACATCGCCACATATTATATGTATATATATATATATATATATATAGACGCAACTTAGTTCTTCTGTATTGACTGCTATGCTTACTTGCTGCAAAGTGAAAGGGTAATTTGTTCTGGTTAATATGCACAGGCTGCGACTTAACGATTATTGACTATGCGCGAGATGTGAAGAACGCTATCGGGCATATCTTTCTGTTAAATACATCCAGGTAGAACATGTATCTAAATGCGTGTCGATATACACAGACAGCAATTTCGCTCCTGATAGTCGACTATGTATAGCCTTCGGTACCCTCGAAGCGGGTCTCTCTCTTTATCTCCTGCTCCGTTTGCCCTACAGTGACAGCTTCATAAACTGGGAATAGGCATATGTTTAACTTATTTATCACAATTTAACCCAAATCTGCAAATACAGGTAAACATATCTTCAGCCATCTCCTCCACTGGTCACGTTTACAATATGCTTGTATATTATATGTATTTATTAGATAGGTAAAAATCATTCCATGTTCTGAACTCATTTCTGAGCATTACATACACTATATATATATATATATATATATATACAAACAAAAAAATAACTGAATTTATTTCTGAGCATTACACACACTATATATGTATATATATATATATATATATATATATATATAGTTGGGCAAATAAAGAAAAACTAAATAAAGAACGGGAGAAAGCTATCTTACTTAACTTATTTATTAATCACTGAAAACTTCAATTATATAAAGAGAGTTTACAGCAACCAAACTAGTAAACACTATATATATATATATATATATATATATATATACGCACGATTGTTTAGCCTTGTTTTCCGGGGTGTATGCTCGGATCCTCTCTAATTACCCTCTTACAGTGTTTTGCATGGTTGACTGATTAGGTTGTAATAGACTGAGATATCATTTCAGTTCTCATCGACTATTAGCAGGTGATGCGTAGTTGTTTTTATTTTAAGAAATCATGGCACAAAAATACGCCAGTATATAATAACGTGATATATATATTTTTCAATTCAATTTCAATTCAGACGTGGTTTATTTACGGAACTGCATACATTCACATGCTTAAGTTCTCGTTATGAAAAGTGGTACAAGGGTTTGGGAATAAAAGGAGAAAAAGAAGAAGATAAAGCAGCAGATAATACCTATACCATATTATTGGCGATACTGACATACAAGGCAAAGGAGCACACTGAGCTATAACTTCATAAATATTATAACTCGAAATGACAGGCGAAAACTAAGAAATTAGATCATCGCCCTCAGTAGATTCCCTTTCTCCGTCATGTATTCCCATTTAATATATATATATATATATCACATATATATATATATATATATATATATATATATATATATATATATATATATATATATATATATATATATATATCACATATATTTATATATATATATATCACATATATATAAAGTAAAACAATGAAGCTTAATCATAATTACTATCTATCATATATTATTGCTAGAAAAGTACATTCAGGCTTCATACGGCACGCAGGCTTCGAACTGGACAAGTTCGCGTTAACCGACTTACCAGCAATTGAGCCAAGCAGGAGTCCGACGGAGCGCGACGTGAGAAAGTAGGTAACCGCCATCGTTGAGGTATTATACACCTCACGGAGATCCATCAGCGTTGGTCCCACTACACCCACAAGCAGGCCCTATCCAGAAGGAAGTCACAATAAGAAGTTCAGATGAACCCTCTGTTCTGCTTTCAAATCTCAACACACATGGTTTTATTCCATTGTACTAAAAAAATAATAATCCGGATAATTGTCTAAAAAGTCTGGTGTGTGCCCAAGCTTGGTGAGAAAATTATTTTTGCCAATGTAAAGATGTAACGGAAATGTTTCGTATAGGAGTGAGATGAAAATATTTCTAAGCTGTGATTTTACGGTGGCCGTCCGTTATAAGTCTAAAAAAGGCACGATTGTGAAAGAACGCACTGCTCAATTGAATAACCAAGCATATCAGCGCATTCTGGATAACAATTATATATCGTCTAAATCATTTGAAATATTATTATTCTTAACAAGATCAGCTACTATATATATTATATATACAATAATATAAGTTTGCGAACTTTTCTTAATATCACAATAGTTTCTGCTCTAGCTAAATTCAGGTACAGATGAGACAATGTCGAATTTTCTCCCGAATGCGCTGATAAACTCAGTTTTTCCCTTACAATTGCGCATCTTGTAAACTGACGTCGGATAGCCATCCTAAAATCACGGCATAGAAAAAATCATCTCCATCCTATACAAAACGCGCTACCTCACCCTTCCCATTGGCAAAAATTAGTTTCTCACTAAGCTTGACCATACGTCAGAGTTTTAGACCAGATATTCGTACAACCTAGCTATATATATATATATATATTTCGTTTTACTCTCTTTCTTTAACATGACTTAGCATTTATGATACAATGATCCTGCCGACTAGATGGCCAAACTGTTCACGTTATATAATTGCCCATTAAATATGTATATATATATATATATATATATATATATACATAAGAGAAGATGGCAAAGATGGCTGCTTCTTTTGGTAAGCCCACTTGTATGAGGTTATATCTGAATCCGCTACAGGAGATTTGCACTCGGCACGCCCTATAAGCCGATGCACGGCCACCTACTCGTCACGTTCTCGTGTACCCATGCGCACGCCGCCGATGGCCACATTTCGCGCATTGTATACGTTAATCGCCACGGTCTTACGTAGGACGTAACTAAAACAATCATTCATCGTCGGCAATGTTCTAATCGGCAAAGCGGCAAAAGGAGCTGCCTTCATTGCACGCAGTCAAATGAACCCGCAAAATCAACAACGCCTGCACAAAAGGGCAGCCAAACTGCCCTTACAACCGGTTACGGTAGGAGCAAGGCCAAACTGCATTGCAGGACGGGTCTGATACACACGGTAGTTAAGTTTCAATTTGATTCATACGTCGCTGGAAAACAAATTTAACATTATATAACAATTTAGCAACAATGTTATCTACGCGTGTCTTCACGCCACGCTGTTCAATTACTTCCAATTATGCTGTAGAATGAGATTCAACAATGAGGCCCCCTGTGACTACGCACGCTGTTGCCAAAATCTAAAGACATCATAGCAATAATAATAATAGTAGTAGTCCTACTAATTAGTATATCTAGTCATCATCATATATATATATATATATATATATATATATATATATATATATATATAACTAGTAATCATAACAATACTCATAAAAATCTAATTATGTACTATTTATACTATAATTACTAATGACACACGTTTCAGCACGTTCAATACTGGTCGTAAACGTAAAACAACAAACTGTCGTAATTTGACGACGTCATCAAAACTGAGTATATCAATAAACTGAGTAAATCAATATATAATCAATCTGCTCTAGTGAAGTGCTACATCCTAGAACGGAAGGAACAGATCGTCTGCTCACCATTGCGAGTGTGCCCAAATTTATGTTCACCGTTTGCACATATTGAAACGTCGACATTGTCACGTTGAATCTTCGTCCGTTCTTCTTTCGTCGTCTTCTGCCGCTGATCGAGCCTCGACTTTCGTCGCTTGGATCCACCCGACGGTCGAGCCGGGTTAGCCAGTGCACTAGAATGCTGCAGAGTTCTGTACAGAACGGCGATAGAGAGAGAGAGAGAGAGATAGAGAAGGAGAAGGAAGACTAGATTAGATAAAGTAAATTCATAGAAACAGAGATAGAGGGAAATAGATATATATATATATATATATATATATATATATAGAGAGAGAGAGAGAGAGAGAGAGCCTCGCACATAATCTAGCAGACAACGACAGACGGAGACATGTTTGACGTTTTTTTATTGTTTGGCGGCGGTAGCCTTTCGCCAATGATGATCGTGTCAAGGGTTCTTTTACAACTGCTGGCAATTTACTGTGTGGATGGACCTCGGTGCACACACACACAAAACCCACCCACACAGACACGAAAGAACACGAATGCTCCCGAATGTGCGCAGACACAAACGTTGATAGTTTCAAAAGCGCATCAAAGTGTTCAGCTTCGTCTTTGGCTACTTCATATCGACCAAGATCAATTGTGTTTGCTCGAATCAAGCCAACTTGCCTGATATCGGCAATCTTCATTACGTGGCTTTAGCATGCCGCTGATCTACGTAAGTGTTTCTGTAAAAAGCGTTGCGGCATATGCGACACCGGCATCATGCGATCGATGCGGCACGCTGGGTTTTTTTATTACCGCAACACGTGCACATGTTTGTATATATATATATATATATATATACAGATATATATACAATTTTTATAATTACTTAACGTGTACAAACAATCAAGTCGTAGTTTGGAATGCTCTGAGTGTGGAGGGCGACGATGTAACAAATATCGATATAACTCAAACAAAACAAAAATAACTCAAACGTCCAAAAAACGTTTAATGAAAAATATGCTTATGTTTGTTTAGGATTAAAACATACACTTATTTTTATGTAACAATTAATGTATGGTATCTTTAATTCTTCTTTGTCATTGTGTAGGAGAGAGCGAGACACTCTGAAAAAGAAGAATTGAAGATACCATACATTAATTGTTACATAAAAAAAAGTGTATGTTTTAATCCTAAACTTAACACTTTACCATTTAATAAACAGTCCCTTCCCTGGCACTGGCTTACCTGCGGGCCTTCTTCAGAAGGTCCTAGACCACCCGAGGTTGCAAAGGCAACGTATATATCGACGTTATCCGTCAAACGTCGCACGTACTTACGATTTTAAGTGCCGTGGCTTTAAAAACTGTAGATCCTGTCTGGGAGACGTTTGTATCGACAAAAAAATGTTCCATGGTGGTAGTAGCGATATATATATATATAAATATATCTTAAACACTATGTCTAGTTCAGTGTTAGTAATGCCCAAATTGCCACGTAATCATTCCTGAGTTAAACAAATCGCGATCATCAACGGCGTAAATTTCATGCGCGATATTATCTCGGCGACGAGCGAAGAAAATAAATGCTTTTTGCATATAAAAATAACAGAGAGATTTTGTTAGACTACTTACTATATAAATATATATATATATATATATATATATATATATATATATATTTTTAGTCCGCAATAAAATACAGCTACCTTTTTAAACTTGTTTTTGTTTAATTTTTGCCACATTACACGCGTTTATTATAACAAATCGTGTAAAGACTTCAGTGATACATGCTCATAGAGAAGAAACTGAGACTTCTATTGACATTTGTGGTCTCAGATTACTTTGAACCACGAGATCTTTCTTTGACACAGCTACACCGCGAAAAAAATGATACAGCCATTAGCCGGATGCATGTCTAGCAAGTGAATTAAGCGGAATAACGACGTTTAGGCTCACTTCACGGCTCGACGGAAAACAAAGGCAGACCTCCTACCAGAAGTTTTTTCTGTGTTAAAACGATGGGCCTGAGCCGGTGCCTCACGAGTGACAAAAAGGCCCAAATCAAGGCTTTTAAGGACGTAGGCCTCTCTAATCGCGAATTTTCCCATCGATTGGGGCATTGTCCCCAATTAGTGAACAACTTCGTAAATTTAGGTGAAAATTGCGCTGTAAAAAAGAGCTCCGGGCGTCCATATGCTATTTCGGAACGAAGCGAGCGTGCAATTCTGAAGAAAGCGTCGAACTCTGCGCTTTCGGCTAGGGCAATTGCGGCAACGGCTGGTATGCAAACGAACGTGCGAAATGTGCAAAACCTCCTTATTAAGACACGCCAGGCTCACGAGAAAAAAACACAAAGGAAAACAACGATTAACCGCTGAGCATCAGAAAGCTCGTCTCGACTTCGCCCATGATACGATGTCACGAACCACTGTGTGGCACCACTAAGTGCTCTTTTCGGATAGAGGAAGTTCAACTTTGATGAACCGGAAGGATTTAACTAATATTTCCACGATGTGCGCAAGGAAGAACAAATTTTACCAAAACGGCACTCGTGTGGCGCTTCGGTAATGGTCTAGGTTGCTGTCCGGTTTCATACAAAGTCGTCGATTAATGTTTAAGGCATATTAATTCGACGCGCTATGGGCAAATTCTAGTAGAGCAATTGGCGCATTTTGAGCAAATGGGAGAGCCCGACTTCGTTTTTTAACACGATAACGCCCCAAATCACGCCGCGAGGCTGATCGGAAGCTGGTTCGAACAACGTCACATTGAGGTCCTACGCTGGCCTACAGTAAACACGTCACCTACTCTTAATATCATCGACAATGTGTGGGGCCGGCTCGCCCGAAAAGTTTACACTGACGAAATGCAATTTTCGAACCAGGTTGAATTAAAACAAGTTATTATAAAGGCTTGGGGCAAGCTCTCGCAGGACGTGATCCCACACTTGATGATCAACACTATACCAAACCGCATCTTTGAGGTTATCCGACTTAACGGGAGTTCACTAAGTAATAAGTATAGTTGCTGGGTGCACTAGATGTGTCTGCCTTTGTTTCCGTCGAGCCATGCAAAAAGCCCAAACGCCGTTATTTCGCTCAATTTACTCGCTAAGACAAGCATCTTGCTTGTCTTCTGTTTCATTTCTATGTTGTATATATTGGCTGTCTCGTTTTTTGCGGTGTAGCTGTGCCATTTGTGTAATCAGAGACCCCAAATATCGATGGATGCCTCGGTTGTTACTGTGTTACTCTACGATTGGTTATAATAAACGTAATATATAATTATAATAATTCAGTAATTCCTCATTGAGCTTGAAATTTCCAAAATTACACAATTCAAACAATAGGTAACCATTCAGGGCATTTTGCAGAAAAGGCTATCGCCCGTGTCTGCATGTATATGTATATACATGTATAAATGTATATATATATATATATATATATATATATATATATATATATTAAACGGTAATAATTCTTTATAGTACCACCCCAGAAACCTCCGTGAACCCAAACAACCCCGTAAGCAACTTTTTCTATTTACTGCTCAATTATGAACCGGCAATTTAGTGGTACTGCATTCAATGGCAACATCGTGTGATTAGACGTCTCCACGTCGTTCGCAGATCTTTGTTTTACCGCGCGGATTGAGCTTTAGCAACGTTTCGTCACATTTTGTCATGCTATGCATATAGCAAAATATGTATGTGGACGTTTTCGTTGAGGTCATCGGACCGCGCCTTGATACAGACGCGTAGTATACGTGATCACGACTGACACAATCTAGAGCATATATATATATATACATATATATATATATATATATATATATATATATATATATATATATATATAGCGTGTCCAGTTTTGCAAGTTTAACCTAGCTTTCTGCGTATAGTTGCCTTCGTCTATCTCTTCATCATTGTAGAGGCTTTAGACATGGCTGACGTCAGTTCCGCCGCTGGGCGACTGAGTCATTGATTGTCATTATCGCAGAGAAAATCTCACAAAAACGGTTGCCGACAAGCTAGTGATGATATTGGTTATAGTAGTGATGGCGGCGGTAGCGGCTCCACCGGCACAACCAGCGTGACAACAGCAATAACCACGCAGCAGCAATAACAATAACAACGGCAGCAACAACAACAGCAACATTTGGAAAACATATCCAGCAATAGAGAAAAGCGATATCATACGTGAATTAACAACAATGATGAAATAACAATAGTATAAGCAACAATAACCGCAATATAAATCGCAACAACAACAACAACAAGTATAACTGCAGCCGCAGCAGCAACAGCGATGACAAAAACAATAACGGCGGCTTTATTGTACGGTGTGAACATAAACGGTGCGTCCCAAAATGCTGACGGGGGTCCGGTGATGAAGTGTAGTCCGTCTGTGATGGGAGTAGAGATGACGGGGTAGCAATGTTGTTGTTGTTGTCGTTGTTGTCGTTGTTGTTGTTGTTGTTGTTGGGTTTGTTGTTGTTGTTGTTGTTGTTGTTGTTGTTGTTATTGCTGTTGTTGTTGTCGTTGTTGCTGTTGTTGTTTTCGTGATAGTGGTTGTTGTTATTGTTGTCGTGGCTGTTGCAGTTGTTGTTATTGTTAGTGTAGTTGTTGTTGCTGTGGCAGCTACATCCCTTTATTGTGTTTTGCCTTTGCTTCAATATTGTGAACGTTTTTGGTTTTTCAACTGCTCCGTAAGTTCTTGGGTACCCAAATCGGCGGCTCGTGTTCGTCAATGATTGCAAACGCCATGTAGAGACATAAAAAATCAACCTATATAAATACAGTCGACGCTTCGTTCGGGTCTGTTTGCTACCATCGCTTTCGTTCGTGAAAAAAATCGGACAGAATATCGAGCTTGACGGTTAGCGAACTAGTCAATTGAACATATTGTAAAATAATATACAGCCTTGGGGGAGCAGAGATCTAGACTTGTCAGAGGCCGTAGCTTTGATACCAAATGTTAGAAAGAAGCAAATCGATATTACAAAAAAGGGGGTCGTCCTATTGAAAGGCAAATACTTAGTAGGTATTGGAGAATACGTTGATGACATGGACGCGTAGGTAATATATATATGCTGCCGCTGTAAGCACCCCGGATATGAAAAGATGACATGTGTATTTAGGTATACATGGCAAGCAAATAATGAATCAATCAATACATCTGCCTGGGTTACCTATACCTTTTTTTTATGAGAAGCTGCTTCCTTAAGGACTGTGGGCTACATTATAGTCTTCTCCTATGATTACCTTTCGACGACCGCGGGTGCTAATGCTGAGGCTCTTCGAGTTATTACATTTTCGTAGGGTGCAGTTCAGAGAAATATTCAGCAGTCGCGTGTCAGCGTTTTCTTTACGGGACCCAGGGTGAAATTCAATTCCGTTGCTCTATTCTTAGTGAGCTCTTTGGGAATGCTTTTCGGTCCGATGGACTTATCTAGGTCTCGGTTTATGACAGCATTGTGCTGTGAGACTGCTTAGGTTGTCGTGTACACCGATGCTTTCTCCTAGATTTATTGGACACATTTTTCTGTGGGATCGGGAGCAGTACCTCGCACGATTAGACGGGTTTTGTTTATAACTGTTCTTAAAGCTTTTTTGACGTCTACTTTACCGTTGCTGGGCAACCACATCATCATATTTATTTCACTCATATTGAGTATGCATATAACATAAACACTTTTACAGATTATACGATTATACAGTCAGCTGCTCGCGGCATGTTATTCGAGAGAGGCAGTGCAGTGATCTCTTCGCAAGGGCCAGGCAGGCAGACGCATGAAACTTCGTACACACCTGAGAGCACGGTCGACAGACGCACTCGTTGCACTTCTCGTGGAAGCTCGTATTCGAACACACCAGGTGATGATAGCCATGAACTATGTATCTGGTATAGACGTGGCGATTGTCACATGCAAGACCAGACCAGAGGTGAGAGGCCCTGAAAATATCCAGGTCTCCGACCTCTCGTCGGACTTGTTCAACTTTATTTTCCCAGTCCGAGATAAAGCTCTCGAATGATACTGTACGCGGCGTCTTCAACCTTGATCGAATTATCTCAACAACCGGTGCACAGCCTGACATTACGTACACAAAGCGGCTCCTTGCCCGCATTGACAGGCAAAGTACTCGCTTCATGTACATTGTTAAACACCCTTCAAGCAAACCAAAGTTTGCCCGAGTAAGGTGTTCCCATACTCTGTTAAGACCATAAATCAGCGCTGGAACAATCTTGAGGTAGAAAAGCGCCACTGCCGTCGGGACGGACAGTCGCCGGACATCGCCTACCTCTCCATAAAGATAAATTAGGGCTGTGCGTGCTGTCTCGACGATGTGAGCAGTGAAGGTCGTCCCAGTATAATGAAGCCGAAGCCCCAGATACCGGAAAGAGTTGACAAATTTCAAAAATTGACCGTCGCAACGTATAACGTCTTTAGCAGGCAATCGACCTTCTCTTCTGAATTTAATAGCCTTGGTATTCTTGGCTTTATTTCCAGCCCTCTTGAGACAAGGAACACCTCCGCCAGAGAAGTGATGCGCTTGACGACACCCAGGTCGTGATGACGATCCAGAAGGCCACAACTGTGGCCTTCTGGAACTCTTGTCGAATATAATCGACAAAATCGACAAGCCGAAGAGTGAAGGAGACGCAGCTCAATGGGTCGCCTTGCGGGGTTCCCACATTTTGCCTTACCTGCAACACTTCCTGCTCACCTTGTACGAGTAAGGTGTCCTCATCAAAGAAGCTGGAAATTACGCTCAGAAGAGAGCCACCAACCCCTGCGTATCGGAATAACTTCACCAGGAGATCTCGAGGTGCTTTGTCGAAAGCCTTGACGCAGTCTATAAGGACTGCATACAAATGGGCTCCGGGCTTTGCCACAGCTCGCTCTATCTCTAACTGAAGCACATGGATTGCATCACGCGTTCCTCGACCACTTCGAAAGCCGAATTGCTCCGGTGGAAGGGTCTGGTCGACAACGTACTCGATCCGTTTTATAACCAACTTGCAGAAAATCTTCTTCAGCGTCCTTTCAGACGCTATACCGCGGTATGAGTTTGGGTCTCGTCTGTCATCACCATGCTTGCCCTTAAATAAAAGAGAAAGCCTGGCGATATGCCAGGCTTCTGGCATCTGTCACCTCTTCATGATCTCGTTGAAGAAATCACAAAGATGGTTTGTCAGGAGTGGCTCAGACTGCACCCAGTGCCCATAGTACACCTGGTCTGGCCCCGCACTCTTTCCTCTCGGAAAAGAGTGCAGAACCTGACTTACTTCTTCTACCTCAAAGGGCAGATTCATAGTATCCTGCTCCAATGTGAGCGGGTACTCAATTATTGGAGCCAGGCGTACCGTCTCGCGGTTATATAGAAGACCGGTCAGGTGACTCGTTACCTGTTCGTCGCTGAGCAGGTGGTTCTCCCCCCTACGAGGCCGTACAACGTAGGCTACGGGCTTTCGTTCTGCTCTTTTGAGCAGTCAGATTTCTTCCCGCCTAGCGTATTCACGCTTGTGGTCAAGGCATAGCTTTATGTAAGCGTTTCTACTGTTGAAGTAGTCAAGCCTGCGTCTGGCTAGCAGCTGTGGTGGTGCCTTTACCCTCGCTTAGCGCAAAAGCTCGAGCACTCCACGGTGGGCGAGATAGCAAGCCTGAGAAAACCACTGTCGTGAGATGTCGGTTGCTGGGCAACTGCCGTTCCTAAGAGCACGTAGGGTGTCAGCATAGGATGCACTCCCAGATTAAACGACAACTGCGTAGATAAAGACAAATTTCTTTTTCGTCTCATTTTTGCTGTAAGCCTTTTTTGTTTTCCGGCTATTGACTGGGATTTCAAGGCTTGGATATTGTATGAGGGCTTGCTCAAGGTTTTCCTTATGACAGTGATCCTAACAGTTGTCGGAATGACAAGAGGCATCTAGGCAGCGGCAGTGGCCACTCCGACAACTGTTAAGATCACTGTCATGGATGCCTCTTGTACTGAGAGAGCTGCAGAGACTTATCGCTGCTTCTCTGACGATCTAAGTGGAGAACTCGTTTTAATCCTCTTCGACGTGAGGGATCATCGTGGTGTAGCGTACCTGTATTTTACCTAGAGTGTTGTCAACTCCCTCGATTGTCAGGATGTTCAAATACTGTAGAAGAATGGCCATATACTTTCTAAAGTGTGCTCATGTGTCTTGCAACCCAGGTAATTGTGACGAGAGGCGCTCGATGAGGCGAGATTGCCTTTGTCGGATCTCTGTGATAGCAATAAAGCTCTTGTTGGAGCCCTGTCTCCTGAGATACTTGCTTTACTAAAACTAGTGCCAGTATAGGTGCGCGCAAGCCATTTTTGTGCACGGCAAGCCGGGTATTGTTTTTCGGTTAGTTTCTCTTTGAGGAAGAGACCTTCTATCTCTGCAGCTGTGAAGTCTTCTGGTCGCTGAAGAGGAGAAAACTCTAGGAGTGGGTTTGAGCGGCCTTGTCTCTTAGCCTGTTTCAATTGTAGGCTCTTTTGCTGGTTCTGCGTGCGGGAGCTACGCTTACTGAGTTCTGACTCAGGTTTCCTCAATCATGCTAGCGAGCTGCTCGTCACTGGGCTCTTGGTTAGTCTTCCCGCATGCCCTTGCTATCAGTAGAGGGCAATTTGATTTGCTTATTACGGAGCCCATCGGTGCCTATATGTACCTTAGAATTACTTACAGAGAACGAAGGCTTTCGATAACCATCTTGCTGAATGGCGTCTGTGTAAAACTAGAGCGATAACAACAAACTACTAAATGAGTCTATGTTGTAAAAATAGACACTTCTTTATCGGATTGACAATACATGGATTTCATATAAGGTTATATACACAAAATAGATTTCACGAAATACCGACCGAATGCCAATGCAAATTGTGTGGAGCATCGTGTCATCTGAATCGTCTCCAACAGTATACACGAGCGATACTGCCTACGAAAGCGATGTACTAAAGCAGTAATATAAATGTGTACAAACCAAACATTGATTAATACATTAAATTAAATTAACTTTGTATATACTTAGTGCAGCATATACACATTTAGTCTATATGATAAAAAGATCATAAAATCAACTGTATTAAATTAGACTTAGAAATAATAATGTAGTTCTCGCAATAGCTGTGTTAATAGGTGCAGTAGCAACGGACTAGAAATCAATTCCTTACAAATTACAACCAGACCAGAAAATTGTAAGATTTGTTAAACATTTGGTTCCAGAACTATGTCGTAAAATGCTTAATAGTTTAGTAATAATCTAATACGTTCCGGACCTATTTGATCGAGAGCAAGCAAGTTTTTTGTAGAGGGCGACAAGTCTTAGACTCAATAGGCGACAATGGTGTACAAGCGACGGACAGATGCACTTTTATTCCTGCCAATAAGGGAAAAGGGGGGAGAGATAGCATCATTAAATCCAGGTTTCTCAGGCTGAACGAAAACTGCATGCCAATCTTTCGATACCTAGAAGTGCCATATACAGACCAAACAAGACCCTTGGGCTCGCCCCGAACTTAATTGCTACCACGGATCAGCTGTTATCGATACTATCAGAAATATAAAAAATCGTGGACGACCATACCCAACATACCGCACACGCCCTATGACAAGGAGATAGCACCCACCCAGACCCGTGACTGACTTTACAGACTTAACCGAAGGGATGGTCTTGCTTCACGCGTGACGTCTACATAGTGAGCCAAGGTCGGCCGGGCTCGATGACAAATGTTTATGTCAGTGACCATAATCTGCGCATCGATGATGATATTATGACATCAAGTACTTGCTAGGAACATAGGCCTAATGGCGGAGATCGTGTCCTTTGCGAAGTGTGGTGTTCGTATGGGTTGCATGAAACACAGTGAGGATTAGTGTAAGCCAAGCAATATGCACACAATACAGCAACATTCGAAAATTAAATCGCAGCTTACGTATTACGACTACGTGGTGCAAGATCACTCAAGACGCTCCAATAGCGTCATCGTGATGGTAGCAGCTCTACCCAGCGGAGCAATCGATCAGTTTTACACTACCCGTCAAATCACACGTATAAAACTCATCTGAGCGATGTCCATTAGACAAGTTTTGCTTGCAAAAAGTTTGCAAATACCACCGAAAGACATAGCTATTAAGCATCCAGTCTTTGTCCGTGAGTTTTGGTGAATGGGTCAGAGTACGCAAACTCTTGTTTACGTTTAATCTTAATGCAGTGCTGTTTGACGTATCTTAGAGCAACCTTATTCTTGTCTGTTGTATGCGTATACATCTACGTTAGGCCATGCTAATAAATATTTGCGTCTCAACAAGGTGCCAAGGCTAATAACTAATCGGCAGTTCAACAAGAGAGTAATTTGTAGTTTTGTTAAAAGTTATATCTGCCCGGACAGTAATGGGTTAACAGCATGGTTTGACGCGGAACTTGTACCACACGTAGAGGTAGTAAACTCTATTATCGTTAGTGTACCAAATTTTGGTGTAGGTAGCAACATTCTCTTTTAAACAAACTAAATGAGCTACATCGTGCAAGCTACCGGCACCCTTCTAAAGCAAGCGCTTACTGATGAGTCAGGTGCAGCAATAGCTGTACTCGCGTTTATACATATTTCTCAGTTGTTTACTGGTTTAAATTACTCAAAGTAAAGCTACTTCTAACAGAGACTAAATTGTCCTTTCGTGCTCTGGGTAATATGCACATATATAGATTTTTTTAAAGTTTCAGTAGTTGTAGTAGTTTATTTAATTAAATAAAGGTGGATCATGGCGTGTGGGTTCTACGAACATATGTGCCCCCGAATCGAGCCACATTGCTATATGATATACGTACGTACTAAACAGCTTATACAAAGAAGGTTGTCTTTGGGTTTATGCATATATATATATATATATATATATATATATATATATGTCGAAGTAAACGAATTGCAATCTAAACTGTATTAGCACTTTAGTGTGTACATAGCCTTTTTTGTTCGTAAACACGCACACACACAGAAACTAATACATCTGATCTGCACTGCAGATGCGTGCACAACTCGTGGTCTGTAGTTATCACCCAACTACAATACTAATTGTGGCGCTGTTGATTCGCAGTTGCTGTCTCGTATGTTTATGCCCGGCTGGCCGCCAGCTGTTGGTATACTGTTGCTATACCTCCGCCCGAGCCCCTCCCGCTTCGCCTCCCAACCCGAGCTGACAACGAGCTAGCGCATATATAAGGGAGAGGCAACAAGCACTGTGGCATAGCGGTAGGCGCGATTCACAACAGCGGCAACAAGTAGCCAACCGATACGGCCCTTCTGTACGAACTATACAATAGCAAGCGGTTTTGCTCTCTCAGCTGTTGCACGATGAACACGTTTATGCTCGCTACGGTCGTTGCGGGGGCTGCCCTGGTCGGGACCGTCTCAGCTGGAGGAGATCTCGGAGGTTACGGAGGCGGAGGTTACGGAGGTGGTCACGGGGGTGGCTTCGGAGGAGGTGGTCACGGAGGAGGTGGTCACGCAGTGATCATTGACGGAGGCCATGGAGGCGGCTACGGAGGTGGACACGGAGGCGGCTACGGAGGTGGACACGGAGGTGGCTTCGGAGGTGGTCACGGAGGTGGCTTCGGAGGTGGCCACGGAGGCGGCTTCGGAGGTGGCCACGGAGGCGGCGGCTTCGGAGGTGGTCACGGAGGTGGTCTTGAAGGCGGCTATGGAGGATTCGAAGGCCATGGAGGCGGCATCGGGGGTCACGGAGGAGGACACGCCGTCGTATCGCACGCTAAGGTGGCCAAGGTGTCGTACGTGAAGACGCCGGTCGTATCGACCCACTTCGTCAAGCAGCCTGTCGTCTCATACGTGGCCAAGCCGGTTAAGTCGGTGTCGTTCGTGTCTAAGCCCGTCGTCTCTGTTCAAAGCGTGCCTGTGGTGTCGCACGGCGGTGGTGGTGGTGGATTTGGCGGTGGAATCGGCGGCGGATACGGGGGTGGTCTCGGAGGCGGCTTCGGGGGCGGCCACGGAGGCAGCTTCGGGGGCGGCCACGGAGGCAGCTACGGAGGCGGACACGGAGGCAGCTTCGGAGGCGGTCATGGAGGCGGCTACGGAGGTGGTCATGGATGGTAAACGCTAGCGAGCACGTCATTCAGCACGTAATTCAGTTGGATTGTTGTGATATACCGCTTATAATACACTCAAATTGTAGATACGTGTAAATAAACCATGCTACTTATGACTAAGTGTGTATGTGCCTAATATTTGCAAAAGACTGTTTACGATACAGAGCGTGAGCTTACAAACACCCTACAATACGTAGTATATCGAGCAAGACAAGTCCTGCTCTTTCGCAGGTACTGTCTCATTGTTTTTGCCAGAAAAATGATAACGCCGAATCACTAGCACCAACACGAGCATCTGATGGCACGATACTCATAAACCGTGCTATTGGTTTTTGCGCCGAATGCAAATCGTTGAATAACGCGTTCTCTCTCGATAACCAGATTTACTGTACTTCCACCAGAAAAATCCACTTTCTTGATTAGCCCTAGAAACGTATGGCGTCGTAAGCATACGCACTGGTGTTTGAACACACAAAAATCTGCCGCAGCCGACAGAATTTTTGCGTCTAGACCCAAAACACGTGGGTAATACTCAACTCGTCATGTCGGACCCTGGGGGCTTTGCCGAATTGTTTGCGCATTTTGTTGCACAATTATAGATACGTTAATTTTTCTCGAAGGCTTTATAATTGGCCTCGACATGTTTCACTGAGCTGAACTTGCGAAAGGTCGATGGTACGGTCAATACAGTCGGGAATACATTCAGTCAAAATTTGTCTACAGAGGTGTTACCTAGGCAATTTTTTCAATGATTTTCAGCCTAGTAAAATGTTCTGGTATGATTTAATTCGTTAGCTAGACAGTCTGTTTAATCCGCTGTCTGTAGTCGATCGTAAGACGTCACGTGTCACTATTGTAAGGCGGTCGAGATATCGTCGAATCGCTGACAATAATGGTACGTGTGTTCGCGGCTGCAGTGTCGCAGCAGATGCCTTGAACATTACTATGCGTGCTTGTGTTAACGGCTATTGGCAGACAAAAGACATGGCATCAAACAATGGTGATAAGAGTAAAAAGTTACACCTTGATGATACGCTTGACTTCTGCGCTTAGCCCTCCACGCTGCCACTAGGATTTGTTGTTCAAATGGGCTCTCAAGAAATAAAGCATTTTGCAACAAAGCCGGAATAGTTTCAAAACTAGCTACGGTTCACGGACAGATGAAATCCGAAAATTGAATGGACGGCGGAATAACTAGCGCAGGAAGGAGCTCTGAGGAAACATCCGGAAAACTCATTTGCTGCAATATCTGTTGGTGTTGGATGTAAAATAAAAGGATAAATCTAGAAGTAACATGTGAAGTGTTTATACATGTTACCTCCAGATTTATTGTTTTATTTTACATCCAATCAATCCATAAGAACACCCAATTCGAATTTGTAAAGTCATGGCATTTTAAGTAGTTTGTGATGATAGTAAAAGTGTATCTCATAAATATGAGATACACTTTTACCCCTCTTGTAGTAAAAAAATTGTCCTTAAAGCATTATTCTGTGCAGCTTGTATCTGATATGTAAGTGTTGAAAGCGATGACCCGAACAATGGCAGGCAATATGTTATATAACAAAGGAATAACGATTTGTATACAATTAACATCACATCAGGGGATACGCCAATATTGCTTAGTTTGCCTAATTGAAGCACAATCTATTCGAGTTTGGCAATTAAGGTATTTATGTGATTTCGGTACATCATTGAGACGTCAAGGGTTACACCCAAGCATTTATATTCAAATGCTTGTTGTATATTAATACTATCGAATATAATTGCTATTAGTCTTTTTTTTATTGATACTTGCCATGGAGTAAAAATTAACATTTTTGTTTTTTTTTTATATTTAAACACAGCCTGTGTTTTGAGTACTAATTTGAAATAAGTTTAACTTTGCTGTTAAAGTGATAGTCTTTAGTTCACTAGCCTTTAGAAGAGAGTTGAAAAATATTTGGAAAAGTGTTGGTGAGAAGCTAGTCCATTGTGGTGTACCGAGGTGTGGGGAACATGGAGATGACACATTGTCGCTGTTTCTAGTGATTTGTACCCTGTCGCTTAAGTAAGAATTAAAAAATGCAATCAGACCTTCAGTGAAATTTAGTTGTGCGAGTATATTGAATATGATATCTACTGACTCAAATGCTTCTTCAATATCGACAAAGATACCAGCAATTGTTTAATTGGATTCCCAGCTTTTAGTTATATATTCTTGGAGATGAGTAAGAGCTAAATTGGTATTACTTACTACGGAAGCCAAACTGCATCGGACTACTAAAGTGGGCTTGTGAAGAGCTCTGCCAGTCAAGCTTGTCCTCGAGGCAGCTCCTCATTGTGCCCATAATTGCTGCCGCATTGCCGCGCTGAACCGCCAGAGATAGTCGCTGAAGTAGAAAGTCAAAAGCTCTTTTGTCCCCTGTCACCTGTTCGATTCGTTTGCCAGTCTTCTGTAGGAGCGACCATGCCCCAGGACCAGGCCCCCCGAGTGTCTCAAACACTAGCGGCACGAAAATAAACTCGTTGGCGAGCTGGACATATTTGTTGCTCTTAAGACGTTCAGCCTTGCGGCCTCCAGGTTCGAGGTTTTTTTCTGGATGGATTTTATAATTGTATTCAGTTATATTTGCCCCGTATTCATTGTATACTGCTTTAGAACCTATTGTTGCACAATGTATGCTGAGTACTTCGGCTAGTTCAGCAGGGTCAGTTGTAGACGTGTTGTTGTGGTTAATCGACGTAATTATAGTTTATTTTTGCATATCTCACCCACAAAGCATGTTCATCATTTTCCATCTCTCTTGGAGAGTAGCGGTGGTCAATTTGTCCGCAAAGAATTATCTTTGTTTTCGAGCGCAAGTTTTCCTACATATTTTTGAAAGCCCTTTTAGCCTCAACATATTTTATACTTTTTTTTACCTTAATAGCTAGTTTGACCTTCGCTACTCTCATCTGTAAGAGTTCCAGATCAAACCACAGGTCAGTAATTCGTGCGTGGTTGGGCTTCGTTCGTTTGAACTGAATAGGGTAGTGTTTCTCATACAGATTGTTTAGTTTACAACTAAAAGTAGAAACGTTTGTCTGTGCAGAGTCACTGGTGATTATGTCAAACCACGGCGTTGTAGCTCGTTTTGTCTCCTTCCCTTACTTCGTTTGCGATATTGAGCTAAGGGTGTATATTCAGCTATATTATACATACGTTCTGTATCTTTTGAGCACCAACTCTCAGAAATTGCAAACAAGTCAAGATGGAACGTAAACGATTCAATATCGTGTTTTAGATGAAAGAATCTAGTATTGGCGCTAACATCCCTCAGATTAAAGTGATAAACAGAAATATGTTTGAAATATTTTAGTAAGGCATTCATATTACTATATTATTGTACATCGGTTAGGAAACTGGAAAAGTTGGCTGTTGCCTTTTTCTTAGTATGAGACATCCTCGTCAACGGATTCATATGCAATTATCTTAATTTATATTAGAAAAAGTAATGAAAATAAAATTGTAATAATATAGTAAACTTTATCTTATAGTTTTAGTAATGACTTTTTGGCGTCTTGCCTTGAACGATAAACGGTGCTTCACTGTGTCTAGTGCTCCCTTCAAAGTGGCTATATAAGCATACATATATGTCCATACATAATTTGTATGTTGTGATGAATGTACATAGTTAGTAGCTAACATATTCTAGTTGTTAATAAATATCAGTTTTTAAGATATTTGGTAATGCTGTATTGCGTACTACCAACAATTACGTTTTCTTGTTCTAATGTACTTTCATTTCAAGTTAGAATGTACACGGTACATATCAAAAATAGGTCAAATTATTTGGTTTAAATGCATTTATTACGATTTGAAATCTAGAGCAAAATCTACCTTGACTGATATTTTTCTACAGTGCAATTCGCTCATGATTGTGATCGCTTTATCGCATCACTTTAACGTAACCGGACTATTCGGTTTTGAGTCGAATAGTCCGAATACTTTCTTGAAGGCGATAACAGCGATTGCTGTTTCGGCGCCGTCAGCATCAGCAGCTCCGTCTTACGAAGTCTTATGCGAAAGCAGAGCCACCGAACGTTAATGTGTTGGCTGAGGGTTGGTCAGCCCGAAACAAGTTTAAGCATTAGCTTAAAGGAAGCCTCAGATTGGTGCCAACAAAATCAGCTGACAATTAACATCGCCAAAGCAAAAGTACTACGATTTAGTAGAGGCGGGTCGTACGCTGCAGAAGATCGGTGCATTAGGATAGGAGGAGTAAATATTGAACTCGTCAATCACTTTCATCGCTATCTAGGAATAACAGTGACCCCCCGGCTGTCATTCAGCAGACATATTGAGGAAATGCGTAGCAAGTCCACCGCGGCTACCATTCTAGTGGGAGACGTTACTGACATAGAACTAAACATCGCGCTAAAATTGTTTAGAATAAAAATTGTTCCTATAGTAAGATACTGCCTTCATGCAATTGCCCCTTATCTTACAGTGTCAGACCTTAAAAACATAGATAAAATAACAGTTTATTTCATAAAGCGCACGTTAGACTTGCCGATGAACGCATCGGCAACGCTCGCACTAGAACTATGCCACGAACGCACACTAGTAGAAGATTTAGTACCGGACAAGATACTGTTCAGTACACAAATTTTAGAAACTTACAGAGAACATAGAGAAAACCGCAACATGGCATTTGTGATGGGTCGCTATGTCGAAGGTCCTGCTTTTGGCAGCAATAAATGGAAACTATCGTCACAAAAACAGATTTATAATATGCCGAACAACATGGCATGGTTACCACCACCTTCTATGCTTAAGCGGAAACTGTTATGAAATCGACGAGTGCGCATGTAAATATTGTGGAGAGTGCAATATCGGACGTTACCACATACTCACCTGCTCGTTCATTGACACATCGTCACTACAATCAAGCGTCAACGATATTATTAGCCTACAAAATGATATGTGAACTATTGTACTATGCTACCAATTCATGGTGAATAAACCCGAAACATATAAAGCATTAGCTTCAGCAACTGGATGTTGATCATCTTGAGGTTGCGACTCCTATTATTTCTCTTTTTGTCATTTGTAGCAGCTGATTCCAGTTTTGGCGTCGTCTGCGCCTTGTTGACGTTGTTGACGGCACTGCCTGCAAAGCTTTCGAAGGCGCCCACAGCTGGTGCGCTGGTGTTGGTACGACTCCTCATAAGTCGCTGTTGTTGTTTCTGTATCCGGCTGCGTGTTTCCCGATGCTCCTCCTTTTGCGATTCTTCTTCATTTTCTTCTTCCTCTTCATTTTCTCTTGCAACTCCTTGGCTGACGCTCGTTCATCTGGTGGTTTACGGAAATTTGATAATACATTGCTTTCGGGGTGTTTGGTTTACGCCATGATGCAATTAGTGCCGACGTCAGAAGCGTCCACGCTTCATCTCTGCTATACAACTAGACTACAATGGGACGAGGGCGAGATGTTCGCTCTGTCGGACCCAGCCGATGAGCCAGCTCAAAGTCATCATCTTTGATACTAGCAACGTATCTTTAAAGGCAATTTAGCACAAACCTTCGGAAATATAAGTCATGACAATTTTCCTTATTTTCCTTTCGTCGGAGTTCAGGTAGGTCTCCTGCAATGCGCATTATAAGAACATTGTACGAGTAGGATCGTTTTTGTCATTTTGGAATTGATAGTACAGTTGTTTGTTTCTAGTTTCGGATGTGCAAAATCGCTCCTTAAGAACTTGAATTTCACCTTCGAGATCCCGGGTGCGCGTGTCATGTTGCACAGTGATCTCTTCGATCGGACGTCGTTGTTAAAGCCATGGTAGTGTGGGCCCACTCGCACCCACTAAAATCCAGTCGTCCTCTTTGCGCCTTCTTGGGCGTGGCCGCAGTACTATCTTCTCGAGATTACTTCACCTGTCCGGCACTGTACTGGCGTTGGAGGTGACATCCATATTTCTAGTACACACCACGGTATTGAATAAAATTATGCACAGATTTGCCACTTTTTTGAGAGCAACGTCTCAGGTTAGCACTGTTCTGTTCGAGAAATAGCAGACGACGAATCCAGGGAGGGTCACACGCACGGTAGAGAGTCCGAATGTGATGAATTGGAAACTATTTGTCGAGTCCGGTGGTGGCGTGGTGCATTCGCGTGCGCCTCGCGACCGGAGAAGAGACACCTAGGTGCACAGATTCGAGCCCCACCGTTGCACATTTGTGTTTATGGGGCCCATTTCACGAAGCAATGTGAAAGCAGTCCCGTGGACGCTAAGTGTTGGCTGAGGGTTTGCTCGAAAAAGTTTAATTGGAAACTATTTTTCGGATCTGAAACTAATCGAAAAAACGTAGACGGGCATTAACCTTACGGAATAAATTAGTGTAAGCGGAAAATGCTATCTTCTACCGACGTAGTAGAGGGTCCCACAGAGTACAACTGAATGGTTTTCAACGTAAGGTTCATTAAAAAATAAAGAAAACATTCAACATCGGTCAACCGCCGTTCAAGCGGCTACACTCCGCAACCTGCGACGTCTCACGTCTTCTCCGCCACCCGACCTTCTCGGAAGCCAACACCAAAGTGCACATTGCAACATGTTCGTTGAACATCCTTCTCTATCTTTAGGGCCGGTTCCCCGTCCCCCTTCTCTAATTCTTCCTCCACGTTCACTGACTCTGCTGTCTGCTCGAATCTTGTAGAGTCACAACAAAGTAGCTATACAAAGGAGAGGGGGAAAGAGAACCTCTACAACGTCAATAAGATCAACGGGTATTATGAATATACGAAAATAGAGCAATATGTTTACTTGAATATATATATATATATATATATATATATATATATATTTGAGTGGAATCATAATCTCACATTAGTAATAAAACATTTATGATATCAATCAAAACGCACTTATTAAAACACAGCTAGTTTAGCAATGAGTGCCAAAGGTTAACCTCAATGCAGCTTAATTGTTTTTGTCATTTACTAGCAATGAGTGGAATACGGCGGGTTTTAGAACTTAATAACTATATGTATATATATATATATATATATATATATATATATATTGTGATGATCTATTAATCATTTACAATACGTTTGCACACTCGGCAGTGCTCGCCTTCGTATATATTTACATATATATATATATATATATATATATATATATATATATATATACATATATATGTTTCGGTTTAGCTTGGCCGGTACTAGTTTTAAGTGTGCGTTTCGTATGACGTTGAGCTATCTGTGCCTACAGTTTATGCAATAACAAATAAGGTCTACGTACACACATATGATATATATATATATATATATATATCTACACGTGCATGTCTTCAAGAACGAACTGCTTTCGTTTTCAATCAATATTGAACTGTCAAAACATTTCTTCGATTTACTTCTATATGTATCGGTGCATGTATTCAAGAACAAAGAAGTCGCTGTTTTTGTTATTGGCCAGGTTGCGCTTTAAGGCAGGTGTTGCGACACCGCATTGCACGAACGAGAATTACTTGCAGAAAGAGCGACGGCATGGGCGACATGCGTTTTTTCGTTGTCATAAATGCGCATAACGGACGCCGCGGCATCCCACCAATTGGCCGGCATAGCGGCCCCGTACATTGGCTCGTGACTGTTCGTCGCTTGGGGTTCAATAAAGAGAAGACAGACGAAGAGAAAGATACGAAGAAGGAGACGAAGAAAGAGAAAAGTATCACTACTAGACTACATCCACTAAAATCGTGAATTGAATGGCAAAGACCACTCTTGTTTTGATTTCTTTCTCTATCTGTCTAGTTAAAAAAAAAACACATTTCATCCAGCCCGTTCTTCTCACTCTCTCTTTCTCTCCCTCATTCACAGTTTTCGATCCGCTTCACCCGTCGTGTTGTGCAGCCTAATATCTCGCTCAATGTTAGTTATGTTTGCCGGGCATTTTATGTTGATATTAGCCGCGAGTACGATGGTTATTGACGCTTTATATCGTAACAGCAGCAGCAGCAGCAACAGTTGCAACCACAACGACTACAACCGCAGCAACAACACCAATACCACCACCACCATCACCACCACTAATAACCAACTAGCCAGCCTATTACAGTCTGACCTGCGGTTTGTGAAACAGTTTATTTATCTATCTATCGATCTATAGTTTAAAGCCTACATAAATGCGATATATATCTGTATCTCCTTATCTATAGATGTATATATTCTATAGATAGTAAGGATATATGTGCGTATATATATATATATATATATATATATATATATATATATATATGTATATATATATATGAATATATGTATATATATATATATATATATATATATATATATAGACGAAATCATACAAAATCGTTCATGGTCAGCGAGAGAATAAGGCGGGGAGAATGATAGAGAACAATTGCCGCCGCAAGAGGAAGAGATAATGAGATAACACTGGCGCGTGCGTTATGCGTGTATTGTGAGCATGCGGTCGCAACAAATACACGACATACATCGGTATCACCATCAACACATACGCCACACACGTAACACGACAATCATCTTTATCATCGCTGCCTGTCATCAAACCACCCACCCACCCACCCCCACGACGGCTATCAGACGGCGGCTACCATAGGTGGCACACGAAGGGTGATGCAGCGACTCAGAGAGAGCGAGGGGGGTGGTGTATATATATATATATATATATATATATATAGAGAGAGAGAGAGAGAGAGAGAGAGAGAGAGAGCGAGAGCGTGAAATGGAGAGAAGGAGAAAAGGGCCGATCGAGCGTGCGGCACGCAGGGCAGGCAGTCGTGCACACACTGAATGAGAACTTTGCTTGCATGTTGCGTGGGCAGAACCGGACCTGATCCGGGCCTGGTGGCGGCGGCGGCAATATGTATACGGTGCGATGACAATGCTGTTACGGTTACGATGGTGATCGTGGTGATGGTGGTGGTGGTGGGGGTGGTGGTGGTGGGGGTGGTGATGATGATGATGATGAAGGATGAGGATGATGATGATGTTGCTTAACGATGTCGAGGTTGCTAATGATTTTGCTAATTAATGGACGTGGTCGTGATTTGCGGTCAGGAGGACAGTGGTGGTCGTGGAAACCTTATTGTTGTTGTTGTTGTTGTTGTTGTTGGTGTTGTCTTTGTTATTGTTGTTGTTGATGATGGTGACGTCGACGATGATGATGATGATGATGATTATTATAACTAATGATGGTTATGTCGCCGTCGACGACGACGATGATGATTGGCGATGATGATAATGATTGGTGGCGGTCATGGTGGTCGTGGTGGTGGTGGTGATGCTCATGCTGATAACAGCAATATCCTACGTGTGTGGGCCAAGCTGGCCTGGCCTGGTTAGCTAACTAGTAGTATACGTGGCCAGTAAGCACGTGTCGTCGCACAACACACAGTCTCACACAGCCGGTCGTATCTAACGCTTTCTGATGGACCGCGTTTCACCACAACAACAACAGCAACAACGACGACGACGACGACCACCACCACAACAACAACATTACTAACAGGAACGGCGATGACAACAATACCAACGATAGCAGCAGCAGTAGCAGCAACAACAATATTATCAATATTATCGGCAGTAGCAGCCCCAGGCTCTGTGCTGCCGCTAGTTTTCGCTTGTGATAACATTAAACATAACACAAGGTGGCAGAAGCAAGCATATATATATAAATATATATATATATATATATATATATATATATATATATATATATATATATATATATATATATATATAAATATATATATATATATATATATATATAAATATATATATATATATATGTACTTGTTATTGTATGTTCGCCTATGATAAGTACAGTCTTTTTATAAAATTTGTACTGGCCATATTTTTTTATCTTCTTTAATGCGAATGAATATGTTGTATGTCTAGCTGACGTTGGTGGTACGCCGAATCCCCGCCTCAAGTTCTTAGTGAAGAAAGATGTATCTGCCAACAGATACAAGACAAGGTTCTTGCAGAACGAGGATGTCTTATGAGGAAGGCCGACTTGATGCGGTCGAGCTTTCTCATGTGCCCGAGAGACATCTGCGGTCAGATAACTTGATCTATGCCGTATAAAGCCATTGATGCTAGCTCGAGGTCGAGCAGATTGAACGTCGTCTTCAGAGAGAGAGAGAGGGAGAGAGAGAGAAGGTAACTGTGGCTTTAGTATGTTCTCAGCCGCACCGGGAGCGCTCCTCGCAAAAGAGCGGTTGCTGAATGGAATGACGACTCCACAAAATATTGGATCTACTTACGGTCTTTTAAGTACAGCCGTAAGATGTGGTTAGCTGCACATGCACGGACTTCTGAATAGCTTTAGTCTTGTACAGCCTGACCTCCAGTGGTGCTGCTGCTGGTGATGACGTTGATACAAGAACACAGAGACAATAACAAAACGAGCGACGACGACCTAGACCTACATATTCATAGTGACCACCTCACAGCTGTCACAGAAACGCAACAACAATAGTAGCAACAATAACACGGTAGCTGGAAAAGCAACAACAACACAGTAGCAACAACAACAACAGCAACAGCAACAACAACACGGTAGCTGTAGCAGCAACAACAACAACAACAACAACAATAACAATAACAACAACAATAACAATAACAATAACAACAAGAACAGCAACACCAACACGGTAGCTGCAGCAACAACAACAACAACAACAACAACAACAACGACGACAACAAAAAAGACAACAAAAACAACCCGATAGCTGCAGCAACAACAACAATAAAAGCAAGAATAACACGGCAGCAACAATATAATATCGAAATAACAACAGCGCATCAACAATCTCAGCAGCGCAGCAATAACGCAAGCAAAACATTACACTAAAAGAGGCAACAACGCATGACACCGCAATAGCGGATAATACATAATAACAATTTAATAAATATTACAACAATAAAGACAATGAGGCTAGGATAGCGTAGGATAAACACAAGAGCCAGCCTGACAGAAGCAAACGCGTAAACACTAACTTTAATGATGATTTAGTGGGTAGCCTGTAGTGAGTGCATAAACAAAAATTGAGTTTGTACAAAATTAGTGCTCGTAGAACGCGCTCGTAACGAGAAGAAAAATCACCGTGCAATATAAAGGTGAACAACTGTAATAGCAACAACACAACAACCACCGCCACCAACAACAACAACAAACGATTAATTTAAACAAACTAGTGTAGAGCGGAGCGATGTAGAAGCCGCTACTATATAGAGCTTAATTACTTATTAAGTGTTTGCATTTTCCTTCAGTGGTTGAAATTTGCGTCGAAAATTATTCCACCGACGATGTGAGAAATAGGCGAACACGAACATGTCGGTGGCACAACAGCCGTTTCAAACATCGGGGTGCGTACTGTTCGGTACAACTTGCAGCAAGGATTAAAATGTTTCAAAGAACTTCGATCGATTGTTGAAGATGAAGCTTTATTTCACACATCAATTGAGGAATGTGCGTGTGGACGGTACGAGCATTTTCGACCTGGACATTTCAATTTTTACGACCAGACCCGCGAAGAGTGCTCAAAAACAGCAACGGATGAGGTATCCGCCTGAAAACAGCGATTGACGACAATTCAAGCATAGCATATGCATCGCTGGAGGAGACTTTGGCCACGAATGCCAAGTCCCTTCGTAAGATCCAGCGCTGCCACCTCGGACTCATCAAAATACCTGCCCAATGTTCGGTACCTCGAAATTTGTCGCAGGGTGAACAGGAGGCGTCTTAGCAGACAACAGTCACGACGGTCATGTTCAACACGCGTGCGCGTCAACAAAGACATGAACGCAGATGCATATCATACATACACGAGAAAAAGGAAGTGAAACATAGGTGCGTACCGTGCACGCACATGCTTCGGTTTGCGGTCATCTTGTGTGCGTACGACATTCGCCCTTATTTTCCCTTGGCCTTTCGACTACATGCTGTTGTTCAATGGACGTGTGTGCAACGTCGGGTGTTGTCGGCGCATGCTGACGCAGTTGTACTCTCGACGGCTCTCAGCGTCGGATAGCCATCGAAGGGCATCGAAGGGCATACAAGCCGCAGCGGCAGCAGTGCGTGGATGAGCATGGTGCGCGCGTTGCCGTTTCAACGGCCCCGACCGTTGAGCGTCCACTGGCAACCAAAAAAACGGACTAAGAGAGCTGAGACTGAGAAACGCGGCATATGCCGCGCGAACACGACCGTCGAAGATCGGCTGGCCCAACGCTCGAAAGCCGAGAGCACAGAGGACGTTCTGACTCTGAAGGAGTTCTTCACTAGGATGGCGGCCGCCGACGAAGGTTTGGTCGATACGCTGGTGGAACTCGAGCGAATCTACTTGGCAAGTCTTGATCCTGACAAACATCAGCAAAGCTGCAGAGAGGAGTACGACGGTTGGCGACCAGACTCTGACCGAAGGACGACTGCCATCAGTTGACCAAAATAGTCAATCGGATCATTGAGGAGGCGCCTGACATCGTCAGCAAGGCTTTCAGCCTGCAGTAAGTCCATCGTCACTGATCGTACTCATTTAGTCGTAAATAAACATATATCACATGTGTAAAAACACTAGCTATATTTATTTCATACTTCAGCATGAAACTCACTCAATGCAAAACTGGCGATTCAAATAGGTAGAAATTCTCTCGTTCGCATATATGACAAGCTTTCCTCAACCTATTGACAAGTAATTAGTTAGTTATGTAGTTGTTATGGCCTTGACGGAGCGTACACGTTGTGATCGCATGACCTGATAAGAAATTCGATAACGAAGTTATAGAGCTAAACTTACATCGGTAAGCGAATCTAGCCCATTGACGGCCTATGGAGATTTGGGCCAAAAGGGAGTGAAGCTTAAGGGGAGAGGTACGTTTAATGGGTATGGGTCTATATATATATATATATATATAACCTTCGTTTAAAAGCAAAACAGAACTGAGTCCAGAAAGCACGTCTATATGCCAATATTTGTACATACTAGTACAGTATATATTTTTATTATATATATTATTATATATTTTTATTATATTTATTTTATATACAACTAGTGGTGCAATCAAATTTGTACTGCTTGTAGAATCATCCATTCACCCGAGCTTGGTTTTTCGAATCGAAAGCATCCTACTACTGCAAACGACCGCTGTCGCTTAGCGTACACTGCGCTTATAACATGCTGAATGTAATACTATGTGCAGCCGTGGTGATGAGTTCAACACTACACGGCCTTTTGAGCTAGTGTTCCCGTGAACTTCGTTTAAGCCGGCTGTAAATTGCGCAGTTGCCTAACATAGCATACGTTCACTTTTGACTGTTGTTATTATAGTATTATTACATAAAGGCAGTGTGTGCTACAATGTATCATGGTTATATATGTATGTATTTTTCCAGGTACAATTTGGACTTGCATGCTGCCCGCTTACAAACTCAAAAAGACCACGGCCTTGGAATGATGGATCGCTGGCTCCTTAGATCATTGAAGCGTACATCAAAAATGTGTCCCAGCAATTTGTATTTTGCAAGCTGAAGTGGGGCAGAAATGTTGCTTTGCGTGTAAGGTGAGCACACTCGTATACTACGTCAGCTGGGTACGTAAACCGGAGGCGCCTCAGGACTGTGCCTTGGACATCTTTCAGTAGCTTCTAGATAAGGTTCTTATCAAAATCAAGAATCTTACCTTTTTATATATATATATATACCACACAATTTCTACGTATTTATTTGTCTTCTGTCTTCGTTACGCCCCAAAAGCTGTGCAATTTCCCAAACTGTTAAGGGTCGCCTTCGGTCTCTTCATCTTCGTTGAAATTATGGCAAAGCAGGTGCTCGACAAGGTCAAGCGGATCGATGCTAAATGTCGAACAGAATATGAAATAAAACCACCGGAGAGCTATTTGTTCTACAAGAATCTTTGAAGGTAGGAATCCGCTTGTGCAACAAGGCTTGCGCGTTCGATCATAGAACTCAAACTACGTAATTCAGATCAGAATGTTACAATTGTCAAATGTATATGTGTATATATGTATATATATAAATATATATATATATATATATATACCCCACTGTGCGGGAACTAAAAACAATTTAGGTTATGTCATTCAAGTTATGGTAAATTATTTCTGATTTACTAATTAGGTCAGGGCCCAGTATATTTACTAATTTTTGTGTATTATATCAAAAAGCATCTCAAGAATAGCACCGCTCACCAGCTAAACAAAGTACCGTAGCACTGTAAAAACGAAAACGAAGCGGCCGGTAGCAGTAGTTTCAAACTGGCAAAGTACGTAAGACTATTGCTCACTTGGAAACGTTGTGACTGAATACAACAATCATCTATTGAATCCTGCAGGGCCTACCGAACCTGCCGAACTTCCTGCGTCACCGGAACTTCATGGGGGCGGTAGCGCAGCACAAGAGAGAGTTTGAAAATCATCCTGATTACACCGGTATGGCAGCACCGGGGTTCAGGCGTAGGAGGTGGCGACCTCGCCGTCGCATCTGTGGGATCGGCCCGCTCCAGACCGTCGATGGAACGACGAGAGTATCTATCACCCCAGTGCTGCACAATTGCCGCCGCCGCCAAGATGGCATCGACTCAGCGACTCATTCAACCGACTATCGATCTCTGAGTAAGTCTTTCAAACATTCAGCCAATCAATCAACCAATTAACCAAAACGATCGTTCATATCTATATGGTGTACTGTACGACGGCTCTGCGCTCCATAAGGAAAGATCCCCTTATACGACTAGCTCATCTTATGAGCTGACTCGTCGAATCCGTGTTACTGAAACAGTTCCGTCCGTCAGACGGAAGCGAGCCTACGCTAAGCCAACGATTCGGCGTAATCTAATTCACATTTGGTTGTAAGTGTAGATAATAATAAGTCTAGCTTCTAGCTCGAGGCCGAGGCCGACAAACACTCGGCGAACTTGAACGCGTATGGATCGCTTTCAGTACAACTCAAATTACTTGATCTCAGTAAAGTCTGAAGGCTCCATTATATGCATATATTGTGCAATAATATTACACAAAACACGTAATAATAACATCCAAAAACACGTAATAATGACGTCCACTAATGCGTATATATAGAGCGTATCAACTTCCTATGCTTATTTGGTCTAAAGTGCCAAGTGCTCATACGTCAGTAAAAAAATTGACATAATTGGTGCCACTTTGCACAGTGTTAAAGGGTGTCGGGAGTCTCTTCGTAGGCCTAAGGGCAGACTCCTGAACGACTGCACGCGCATAGCCCCTCCCTGTCCCGCGTCTGTGGCTGGTTTCTTTGTTATCGGATACGTATAGCATGTTGCATGTTGCGGCAGGTTGCGTCGATACATTAGTACACATTTGCTGACCTAGAGACTTCTCAGGTTAGACATACATAACTCATCCTATTTTAAACAATCGGATCGACAGACAAAGGTGCATAATCTTGCCATATTGTATTTTCAGAAGAAGTGGAATGCGCGCTTGGCACAGACCTAGTAGCCAGGAAACCCCGTACATCTGGAATCTTTGTCTTCATGCAACTTTTCAAGCTGGCAGCGAACGATGACTCATTTCTACTGGTTTAAAAACCACCTGAAGACCACCAGGACTTATCGCCCTTGTGCGTATTTCTGCCGTAGAAGTAGTACTTGGAGGTGCTTAACTGCGGCACGTATATACATAGTGCCGGATATTTATTTTATATACCCATGTTTTGTGAAAAAGAATATATATATTTTTTTATATAAACATGCTTTGTGAAAAAGAATATATATATATATATATATATACTTTTTTTTCGGTCACCCTGTATATATATATATATATATATATATATATACTGTGATCATATATACTTTTTTTGCGCGTTCGATTCGGCAGAGTGCAGTCGTATTCTCGTTGGCTCCCATAAAATGGACTGTTTTATGAGGTTTGACTTCGAACTTTGTAGTGATAAGTGTTTTAAAGAAAGTGTGTGTACTTTGATGACTGTTGTTGCCAACGGAACCGTAGAATGAAGACAGACGAAAATGCGCGGGTTCACACACTCACTGATTCTTATTTATTATATTTCACGATACGACAGAGAGCAATACGGCAGCGCCGCCTCTCTTCGTATTATTGCCTAGCCTAGCTCACTACTCTATGTCCCGGAAGTTAGCGCGAAGCTGTTTCGCCGCCAGAACTCACACAGACTACACAGTTAACAATGCCGCTACGCTACTCAACTAAATATATATATATATAAATCTGCCTGCACCTGCCAGCCACAATCACTCACCACCCTAGGGCAGTATCACTGCCACGCTCACGCCGCCACGCCGTCGGACGTCCCGGTCGCCGCCGGACTAAGGGTTTGCAGAGTGCGCGTTACGCCGAACGCTCGAGATAGCAAAAAAGAGTTGAGGAAATGGCACAACACTTTCACCAGCAGGCGTCCACCATGTTTGACGTGGAGGCCTCCACCGAGGTGCACCCTGTAGGCACGCGTCACGCCGTCCTTGCTTGTCAGCGCCTCCTCCACACGACCTAGACGCCAGAACGCCCGCGGCACTCCCTCCTCCTGCAGCACCACGACGTCGCCTGTGGCCAGCGGCTCGGCACTCGCGCCTCCCCGCCGCCGCAGGGCCGTCCTCAGGACGAGCATATACTCGGCGCGCCATCTCTTCCAAAACGCGTTGAGGATCGCCTCCTGCCGCTTCCAAATTCTGGCGAGGCATCCGGGACGGTCACCCAGCGATATTAACCTCTCTGCCGGGAACGCCAGCGGCACCCGAGGCGCCAGGAACTGGCTCGGGGAGAGCGCCCGTGGCTCATCCGCCGAGTCCGGCAGTCTCGTTATCGGTCGTTGATTGATGATCGCCGCGACTTCATGAAGAATTGTTATTAAGTAGATTAGCTTCAATTTGCTTCCTTTAATTGTCTTTCTTAAGCAGTTTTTCTACGACGCCGATGAGTCGTTTGTAAAACTCACCCCACCAGGGGGCCCGCGGGATGTTAAAGTCCCACACAACTCCCCCCTGGCTGAGGTACTCCTGGGCCTGCTCGCTGCGCAGCGCTTTCAACAGCGCTACGACGCACCGACTCGCCTTCTGGAACATCAGCGCGTTGTCGGACACAAACGTCGCCGGCAGCCCTCTCTGCGCCACGAACCTCTTGATTGCCGACAGGCAAGCCTCTGCCGTGAGGTCTTCGACTACTTCCAAATGAACTGCTCGGATGGCAGCGCATGTGAATATGGCGACCCAAATCTTCTTTTCTCCTTCTTCGTTTCTTATTATTATTGGCCCGAAGTAATTGATGCCGGTGGTCTTGAACGGTCGAAATGACATGTCGACCCGCGTTGCCGGGAGCGGCGCCTCCTCGGCCAACGCTGGCTTGGCTCGATTACGCAGACATTTCGTACACTTGTGAATTGTCGACTTCACCACCTACCGCATCCTCCGGATCCAATATTCTTCACGTAACACGTTCATAACTATTTCTGTATTCAAGTGCTTCAGACGGCTCTCGTGCGCGTCCATGATAATCAGCCGAGTGAGCGGGTCGTCGGCAAGCAGTATCAGGTGGCGTACGAATGGCTCGTCTGCAAACTGCAGCCGCCCGCCCACCCCCAGGAGTCCGTCCTGATCCATGAACGGCTTGAATTCGGCCAGGCCAGTGTCTTCGGGAGGCTCGCCGCGAGAGGTGCTCGCAACAGCCTCCCCCAAGCAGCGCTACTCGGCCTCCCGCAGCAGGTGCTGCGTCGCCCAAGCGAGCTCCTCCACCGTGAGTGGACCGCTCGTCTCTTGCCGACGGAACCGCCTTTTAGCCCGGGCAACGGTGGCGACGATTCGGATCAATTTGCGGAAGCTTGAACACCCCGCTGGGTCTATTAGCGGGGTTCGCACGTTGCGAAAAACACCCGGATCTCTGGAATCTCGTCGCAGCCACGCCACGGCTGAAAGGTAGGGTACTGCGTCGACGACTCCTTCATGAACTCCGGGCCCTGTAACCACAAGAAACTCTCCTTGAGTTTGACCATAGACACTCCTCAGGAGGGTAAGTCTGCGGGGTTCTGGTCCCCCGGACAATGACTCCAGTCTGATGTTTTCGTAAGTTTCAATATCTCTTCTAAACGATTCTTCACGAATACTCCCCACCGACTCGGGGTGGCGGAGTGAATCCAATGCAACACGACGTGTGCATCGGACCAGCAATAGATCTTACAATCAATATCTAGCTGTTCACGTACCTTGGTTACAAGCCGCACCGCTAATGTTGTTGCAACCAGTTCCTCCGTCGGTATAGTCAAACAGTCCAATTGCTGAATAGGCACTAGTTTCGCCTTTGCCGCGACCAGCCCTATGCGGCTTCCATTACCGCCGTCGATTGCCTTGAAGTATACTACTGCGGCGTACGCCCTGTCGCTGGCGTCCGCAAATGCGTGGAACTTGACGCGGTCTCCGGCTGGCAGATATCTCGGTACGCTGAATCCGTTGAGCTCGGGTAGCTCCTCAGTCCACGCCAGTTATCTTCGGAGGAGCTCCGGGGGGAGCGGTGCTTTCAGCGGCGACTCAGCCCGATGCGCGTCCTGAAGGATTGTCTTCAACTTCAGGACGTACGGAGCCAGGAGGCCCTGGGGGTCGTATAGCCTCGCGCAGGCTCCCATCAGGGTGCGTAGCGTCGGCGCGCTCTCCGCCACGAACGCGAGCATCGGCTCAGGATCGAACAAGAGCGTGTCGTGCTCCTGATTCCAACCGACCCCCAGGACCTTACCGAAAAGCTGCGGGCTGAGCAGCGCACCGCCCCCTCCCCCGTCGCCAAACGCTTGGCGCAACTCCTGGCTGTTTGACTGGAACTTCTTCAACACCATGCCTGCGTCGCCGATAATCTTGACCACCGCGCGCCAAAGTTGTTCGGCTTTCTCAACCGTTCGGCTGCCAGTCAGCATGTCGTGCATATATAAGTCCTTACAGATGGCCGCGCTGGGCTTGGGCTCGCTCCCGACGTACTGCTCAGCGTGGGCCCGAATGACCGCGATGGTGTTGTGCTGACTGTCCTTGACCCCGAACGCAGTCGACGTCATCCGTAACAATACTTGGCCAACAAGGTTGCGCTCATCCTGGAACCATAGAAAACACAATAAATTGCGATCCTCCGGCCGAACTTGCACCATCAAATAGGCCCGACTTATGTCGGCCACCTAAGCGACCTGGTGCCCCCTAAACTTTGTGAGCATCGCCAGCGGGCAAGGGAGTAGGTTCGGGGTGTCGTCAGTGCAATCGTTGAGCGACAAACCTCTCCTGCCCGCTGCTGACGCGTTGAAGACCGGCCGTACTTTATATGACACCTTTCCGGGCTTAACTACCGGAAAGTGTGGCATAATATATAAAGCTGACTCACCGGAGGGCAGAGGTTCTGCGAATCCGCCATCAATAAACGCTCTTACTTCTCGGACATAGTCTTCTGCCAATGCCGGATCTCGCCGCAGCCTCTTCGCCAGCGACCGCAACTGCTTCGCTGCGGGAGCTTCATTCTTGTAGATCATGGCGACGTTCGGCTTCAAATTTAATGTTACTTGGTGCCTTCCATCTTCGCATCATTTGATGCTGTCGAGGAGGTTCTTCGATACTTCTTCGTTGTTGCGTGGTTCTAACTCCGACGGCCGGATGCCAATTGGTTCTAACGACCAAAAATGTTCGAACTCCTGTGTCGTCGTCGCCGTCGCCGCGAGAGCCTGCTTCAGGCGGTCGGGGCCTGCCTCGTCGGTTACGAGGACCCACCCGAATCGAGTGTCCATCCCGATGCTACACTTGTCCAAACGATGTGGCTCGCCGCGGATTGCTCTAAACGTGTCGCCGGAGCCGAGCAATAACTCTACTGTGGTCGGGCCGCCGACCTGCTCGGCCAGTCCGGCGCCGAGTCTGTCGCGTAACCTTCTTGTCGGTGTAGGAAGGGTGGCCGACGCAACGTCTTCGACAACACGCGCGCCGATGAGCATCGGCTCGCCTGGCTGCGTCAGCAACTCGAGACGAACGATGGGAAGCTTCTTCGCCTGCTGGGGCCGGGAGCAGCCGAAGACATGGACATACGTGAATTCATGTCCCACAGGGCTGTCCTGGAGGGCAGCCGCCAGCCGGCTGGTTACAAGCGTGCGCTGTGAACCACTATCTAGGAGAAACCTAGTCACTGCATGCTCCCTCGCTCCCGTCTGTACATGTACGTGTCCTGTTGGCCACAGTGGACGTCCCCCCCCGTACACTGCCGCCACGTTAACTGTTGCTCTGGTGTTTGTACATACCAATTGTAAGTGGGGGCCCTTACATAATTTGCATACAATATGTTTAGTGCAAGCACGCGCCCAATGGCCGGTTTCCAAACACTTCCTACAAACTCGAGCGTCTAATATCTTCGGACTACGCAACTCTACGGGCATGTCCGCCCGGCATGCACTAGACTTGTGTCCACCCCCGCAAAATAAACAATTTGTGTTACCCTGTTTCGGTCCAACGTGTGCGTGGTAGACTTGAGCAGGCTCGCTCCGAGAAGACTCGCCGAACGACCTTCTAAACGCATTGCCCGCCCGCGTCGCCGGACCGACATGAGCTTGCACTTTTGAATACTCCTTTTTTTCTCGAGACGTAACCATTCCCGTCACAAAGTGTGCAGGTCCTGAAACAGTGCCCCCACATCAGCCTCTAAACTATCGTTACCCTGTTCAGCCAACCTAGGTAAGATAGAGTCCTCTATTGGCACACAATTATCAATATCTTGTTTCTTCAAAAATTCCGCCGTTAAACCCGGTGGTAAAGCCCTCATTGCTACAGCATATATTATTGCTCCATAATTTAAATGATCACATTTCAACATTTGCAACGATATCACTGCACAATCGATGCTATCTAACAATTGGCGCAGACCCTGGTCGTCAGAGTCGCGCGTCACCCTAGACACTTCTAACAATTGTGTATAAATATCACACAATATAATGCGTGCCGCCCCGAGCCGCTAAAGCAGGTGGCTCAGGGTCCGGCGGTAGCCGGCCTCGGTCAACGGTATGCCCGCCACTGACCTTGCAGCTTCTCCTTCAAGCACGTCGCGAAGAATCTTGTGCCGCTGTAGATCTGAAATTCCTTCTCTCTCGTGGACGAGGACTCTGAATTCGTCGATGAATGACGGGAAGAGCTGAAGATCACCGTTGAACTTTCTTAACTTGGCCATTTGCGTTGGCTTCTTGTACCGAGGTTAGTCGACTCGAAACCGGGCCCTCGGGGCCTGCTGCCCCCTGAGCAGACTGCTTCGGGCCGCCCGACGGCATGGCGGCGCCTAAATTGCTACGTCGTTAGCCTACCTCGGATTTGGCACAACGTATCAATGTAGTCGGCAGTTCTACCTGTTTCTATATCTATTTGCTCCTTGCTGAGCGTGCTGGCCATTTCGGCCACAAAACACTTGTCTAATTCGTCTAATTTTAGTTGGAGCCCCTCCGCTCTTAGAAACCAGCCGTCAACACGGTCCTGGTTCCACTGCGTGAACGGCGGAGGCTCCAGGCCCTCAGGTCAAAACGACTTCACGGTGGTGGCCAACCTTGACACCGCCGCACGCACTGAACGCCGAAGCGCAATCACACTACCGTTTGTCTCAGCCATCCTGGCTGTCGTTACGATCACTTCTACGTCCGGGCCTTTTGCTACACGTCGTGCCCCACGTTGGGCGCCAAATGTTGCCGACGGAACTGTAGAATGAAGACAGACGAAAATGCGCGGGTTCACGCTCTCACTGATTCTTATTTATTATATTTCACGATACGACAGACAGCAAGACGGCAGCGCCGCCTCTCTTCGTATTATTGCCTAGCCTAGCTCACTACTCTATGTCCCGGCGGTTAACGCGAAGCTGTTTCGCCGCCAGAAAGGAAAAGGCGACCCAACTCACCCGTCGGCCTGGCGGGGCATTGCTAAGAAAAGCGTATGCTACAAGCTGTTGTCCTCCCTGATAACGAGAAGGTTAACCGACTTCCTGGAGGGCACAGACGTCATCCCTGACGAACAACATGGATTTCGAAAGGGTCGCTCGGCGGCAACAGCGTGCGAGATTCTCTTAGAGGATGTTAAGGAGACCCTCTCTAGACAAGGTCAATCCTTGTACGCGGTTTTCGTCGATTTTAAAGCTGCTTTTGACACCGCTTCTCGTGATCGCGTGCTCGATATGCTAGCAGTGGTTGGCGTTCCTTATAAATTTCTCAATCTCGTGGGGGCAATCTTACAGGAGAACCGTGTGACTATCGACGATGATGTCTCGGAATTGCCGGCGTTTTCGCAAACAACCGGGCTCGTGCAGTGGGACAATCTGAGCCCGCTTCTCTTCTCTGTACTTCTGAAAGACCTTCCAAAACAAATACGAGGATCAAGAGACCTCGTCAAGGTGCTACTGTACGCTGACGATTTAGCTATCTATGAGAGAAGTCGTTTTCAAGTTCAACAGGCGCTAGCGAGGCTGAACACAGCCGTCACAGGTTTCGGGCTAACCATTAACCTTGCTAAAACGGAAGCACTTAAGTTCCGAAAAGGGGGCAGAATTGCACGGGACGAAACTCTTCACATTGAAAGCTACCCTCATTCCTATGTGAACAACTTTTCTTATTTGGGGCTAACACTCCCGTATAACGGGGCAGGGTTTTCAAGACACGTTATGGAGAGATGTAGGAAGGCCCTGATAGCGGCAACGTCTATCAAAAGCCCACAGCGTGTCTATCCCTCGCCACGGCCATCCGCCTCTTCGACTTGAAAGTTGCTCCTGTCGCGACTTACGGAATTGACCTAATATGGGAGCATCTGACTATGAGAAACCTGGATCAACTAAACCAAGTGAAAGCAGCCTTTCTCAAACGGACCCTAGGACTCCACACGTCAACGCGCAACCGACTCGTTTATTATAGTGGATTGTCCGATCCTCACGGAAGGAGGCGTCGTTTTAACCTCCCCGCACCGCGGCCTTTGACGAATGCATTAAAAGATGGGAAGTAAAAATGGCCGAACTCGATCCGGACTTGTTTAACACCGGCGCAATGAGAAACGCCGAGTGGAAGGGACCAGACCGTACTAACAGACATGTGGTAACACGATACGCTGTGCATGGTTATCACCACACCCTATGTAGACGGTCTGAGTATCATGACGAGTATGACAACTGTGTTTGTAACCGTTGCGGGGAAGCCTGCACTAGATATCATGCTGCAGAATGCCCCTTTGTGCAATCATTGAATGAACTAGCCCGCTTATGAGGGCTTTTTATCCTAACATATACTCGTACCACTTCGAGAGTTGTTAAGTTGTTGTTATATTACTAATATTCTTTTACCTATTTTATCTGTTATATGTCGATGATATGCTACTCTACATGAGTGGATAAATGATGAATTGAATTGTTTCGCCGCCAGAACTCACACAGACTACACAGTTAACAATGCCGCTACTCAACTAAATATATATATATATATATGAATAAATTTGCCTGCACCTGCCAGCCACAATCACTCACCACCCTAGGGCAGTATCACTGCCACGCTCACGCCGTTGTCGCTGCCACGCCGTCGGACGTCCCAGTCGCCGCCGGACTAAGGGTTTGCAGAGTGCGCGTTACGCCGAACGCTCGAGGTAGCAAAAAAGGGTTGAGGAAATGGCGCGCACCCTTTTTATACGGCCGCCAACCGGCAACGTGACAAAGCGCGAACAGTCAGTGGCGGGTTGTGACTAACAGTGTAGTGGCGGGTTGTGGCCAACAGCGCCGTGACGGGTTGTGGCTAACAGGCAGAGATCATCACCATCATGGCGGGCAAATACAAACATTAACCCGCGGCCATACTATATGCAACAACTGTCTTTCTGGCTGCGGGTACCTTCACGCGCCGAACAGAAAGTTGGTCAGACTGTGCAAACTCCCAATAGTAACTTTCCCGAAATCACTTTTGTTGGCGTGGGAGGCAAGGCATACGATATCGATTGAGTGGCAACGAATTCATATTGTAATTTTGTCGTGGCCCATTCGAGGGCTGTTAAGGCTACTTTAAACGTACACGGAACCCGGGGCGGTCGGTCAACGCCCCGGGCTTTAGCAACCCGGTGGTACCGACTGTGGCGCCTGCTGCCTTGGCTTACTTAATACGCACAACGAGAGCGAGTTAGCCACATGAAAGCAGACCTCCCGGCGAGAGGACCATCTGGCTCCGCTGCTGCCCTCCGCAGCGGTGGGGAACCCCTGCTCTGGAGTGGGCCGAGCCACTCTTCGGGGGGGGGTCGAGTATATTCCGGCGTGTAACGCGGAATCGCGAGGTGATCGCGTCTAATTGTCGGGTAGGAGTAGTGTGGTACCTCCATTCCGAACCTCGATAGGGGGGAGGCTGGGGTAGCCGCTGGCCTGTCTATTCGGGCTGGCGGGCACTCCCGCAAGAGGTCCGCGCATAACTACGCGGGCGGCGGGAGTGTAAGTAATTCTCTCTTTTGCTGGATAGTGCAGGTCGCCGTAGCCTAATGGCAGTATTAGCGACTACCACGCAGCAGAATCGGGTCCAATTCCCGGGTCTGGTATATCATTTTTTCTTTATTTTTTTTCATTTAATTTTATTCTTCGTCTTTTTGTTAGTGTAGTTGCGTGTTTTGTGATACGCTTATTGCAGCATAAACATGTCGAAGTTAGTGATATCCGGTTAGAATAAGCCACCTGATTCGCTGGACATATCAAGACTGAGGGCCGCCACCACCAGTGTTGAAAACAATACGACAAAGGCAGACGACATTACTGCACAAGCGGCCGCATTGCCCATGCCTGAGGGTGAGATGGAGTGCACTGCCGCCGGCAACGGCGACGAGAGTAATGCGTTAGCACATGATTGCGTTGGCTGCAAGCGGCGCAGGCAATCTGATATGGCAGGGACAACAAGTGCACCACACGGGCTAGTGGACTCCGAGGAATTCACCAAAGTGGTTTCGCGGAAGTAAAAGTCATGCTGTCCTCGTGGCGCGCACGAGACTCGGAACGCTCAAGCAAAATCCGTACGCAATCATTCATCGATTCGGGCCACGCAGACGAGGGGCCACTTCGACCTCCAGAAAACGCCGGATTTTGATTAAGGGGCTCGGAACTTGACATGAATCCTGCCCTGGCATCCGTAGCAACTTCAGCGCTGAGCGGCTCATGCAGCCGTTCACGACATCAAGAGACTTCACTCCAACACATATTCCGCATGCTCCAGCAGTTTAGAGCAGATTACCCCGACGCAGTCATCGGTGAAGATGTCCAGTGTCGCTCGGCTTCTGTCCAAGGGGGCCCGTCTTCCGAGGTACAAGGTCCCACCTACGCTACTGTGGTCAGGGGGATTTCGCCAGCAGCGGGGGCTGATCCGCAGGTCGTTCTACCCAACCCAAAACCCATACCGAAGATTCAGAGGAAGAAACGCAGCTACAGGTCGCCTACGGTCAGGACCTACCGCTCCCTCCGTTCGAAAAAGACCCCGAAAACAAGTAAGTCTCCCCAGAGCGCCGATACCGGTTCGTCGCTCTTGGGACTGGCTGATCTTCTGCAGAGAATTTGACCAGAATTATCTGCCGTGTTGAGGTCTCTAGAGGAAGCGTTGCGACCTCTCATGGGACTGCTTTCCGTGGTGGGCAAGTTAAAAGGTCTCGCCTTGTAATGACAGACCACAACGACAACACGCCTAACAGCGGGCCCGCCAGCCCGCGGACAGTCGGACCCCAACAGGGCCCACTGCCCAACTTTCGGGGAGAGAGTTCATCAAGCCTGTGCTCAGTCGCAGAAAACAACGACCTGGCTTTCCCTGTTCTCCTTTGCGCCCGTTGTTCTCCGCTCCCCCCCCCCCCCCCCCGATGGAGGGGAAGAATGATCGGTTATTGGCCGTTATCGTTCGGAAAAACCTTCGCGACTTTCCTCATAGGAGACCGTTTGACGATGGCAGTCAAACTGTACAAACCTATGTCCCCGGCAGCGGACAGTTGACACCGTCCGGCTAGCCATTACCAAGCTCTCGGATGACGACGTTTCTTCGGCGGCCAGGGTCTGAATCTCAGAAGACACGCTGGCACAGAAGCCCAGCGAGACGGCTTTGCTGTGGAATAAACACTTCCCCGCCCCCTCACCTCTGTCCTGGCCTAGCCCTCCTCACGTGCGCTTGCCGTCAGCCACATCAGCCGACAATGTTCGGTCTGCCATAAAAACGTTTTCGCAAAGCCCAGCCGCGGGTCTAGATTTCATCAGACCACGGCTCTTACAAGACCTGCTGTCCCCCGCTCTAGGAGCCGCCGTCGACCGGCTTGCGGCTGCCCTGGCCATAACGTTGATCTTCTTCGTTGGGGTTCGCCGCTCTCCGAATGGCGACCGCTCATCTTCGGGGCCCGACTTTTTGCCCTTAAGAAAAAAGATGGCAACGTAAGACCCATCGCATGTTCATCTGCAATCCGGAAGCTGGCGGCAAAGATTGGCATATTTGAGAACAAGGCAGACATCTCACACGCTCTTGGGGTTCATCAGCTTAGGTTTGCGACACCGGGAGGATGCGAAACCGCAGTGCACTCGACTCGGTCCTTCCTAGAATCACGCTCTGAAGCTACCCTTGTGGTCGAGCTGGACTTCAGAAACGCCTTTAACAGTATTCGGAGGGACCACTTATTAAGTGCGGTGAAAGCTTATGCCCCGAGTATGTTCCACCAGGTGAAACTAGCTTCTAAAGAGCCTTCCTGCCTTATCCTACCTTTGGGAGCTTTGGCATGGAATTGCATGCACTACCCGACACGTGTACACAAAAGACATTGTGCATGGCTATCATTACTTGGTATGTTCGACCCAAGGATTTCACCAAGTTAGCGATCATTGTCTTTGCCGGTTCTGCTCGCAGAAATGCGCTAAATACCACGCAGCGAGCTGCCAGACGCATCGGCGGTCTTTGCACTTTTTTGCCCGGAGGGACGGTCGCTGAAGTGTTATAATTGTATATAATGAATGAATTGTATTTTAAATATGCCATCTTGAAATGCAATGTTATTGCGAAATTAACAATATATATATATATATATATATATATATATATATATAATCCACCCTGTACATAAGAAAGGCAAGCGAGCAAACTTATTGAAAGCGTCAGTGCGAAAGCCATATATACAAACGCTAACGACCAAGGTCTTATATCGGAAGCCCAGTTTGTCTATCGCAAAGGTTTAAGCACGACGGTGCAGCTCCTGGAAACACAAATTGACTAGGCAAAAATGTGCAACGACTCGGATTGCTTTGACGTTGTCTATTTCGATTTCAAGTCAGCGTTTGAAACAGTCACGCACTCTAAACTTTTTCAAACTCTACCCCACTTCGGAACTGGAGAACGCATACTAAACTGGCTTACTGCGTTTCTCCGAGACAGCACTTTCCGGGTGCGCGTTAATGGACAGTATTCTACGATGGGTCGAGTGTCATCCGGCTTTCCGCAAGGAGCGATCCTCAGACCACTGATGTATATTTAGAACGGGCATTGTCATGCCAACTGACAACGTAATTTTGACCTTTCGGGCTGCAATTTCCTAGTGGAGGTGCGTCTGGGCCTAAAAACCCACTGAGATCTCTCGTACCGTGACCCGCAACAATGCTACCAGTGCTACAGCTTCGATCATATCAGACCCGATTGCCCATTGCCATCTCCGCGCTGCCGTCGCTGTGGATCCACTAAACATATCCGGAAGGACTGCACTAATCCTGCGCGCTGCTGCCTCTGCAAGGGTAATCATGAAACCGGCTACAGTTCTTGTCCACATCGGCTGAACGCATGAAGCTTCTTAAACGGTCTGCAAAGAGAACTATTCAGCCGCAGGCTGAAGTCGCGCCCGTGAAGTTGTGCGCTCCCTGTTACAGAACTAATGCGGAACGAGAACAAATATATATCAAGAATAATAGAATACTCAGTTTCATATTTATTTCTCGATACTGGTTATGCTCGCGTGGGTGGAGCTCACATTCGTTCTCACACACAGACGGCGGGGTCTGTTTACATAACCATATATATATATATTTATATATATAATATATCACACACTGTTACTAATGCGCGGCCGTACTGAATACGCTGATTCACACCTAGCCTAACCTACGCGCACACATCTATAACACGGCACAGCAACGGGCCGGCTCTGACTCACCCGGGGATGACGGACGAAGCAAGAGACGAAAGTCTCAAGTCACGAGGCACGAGTCAAGAGGGTTTCCAACATGGCCACAGCCGCTTAAATATCGTCAGCCCCCCCCCCCCCCCCCCCCCCCCCGCCCCCTGGCGGCATTCCGTGCTACTACAACATCGTCCGCTACGACGTGCACTCTACGTGCTTCCTGTTCGTCTGCTTAATTGTGTAGTATGCTCTATCTGTCTTTCGTCTGTTCAAATTGTGTGGCGCGCTCTGTCCATCTGTGACATCCTCCCCCTTTTATGGGACGAAGTCGCCTCAAAAGATTCTGGCAGGCGGCTCGACAACCATCATTAATCATACTCTATTTATGGCTCTATGTTATATCACATGTTGGCTCACAGCAACCTCGCGAGCCGTCCCGCTGGTCGATTGACGAACCTTCCCTCGCCGAGATGGACACGATACGCGCGCGGCACTCCATCTCTCCTTTGCAGGGCCTCTTGGATGAGTCCGAGTCGCCAAAATGCCCGTGGCAGCGCTTCGTCTTCCAGCCAGACGACATCGCCCTTCTTCAGTACATCGTTCCGCGTCCCCCTTTGCCGTAGACCTGTTCGTAACACGAGCATGTATTCACTCCGCCAACGCTTCCAGAACGAATTCAGCAACTTTTCCTGCTGCTTCCAAATCTTTGCGAGTCCACCTGGACTATTGCCCAGCGACGTCAGTTTGTCGGTTGGCAATACCATCGGTACCTTTAGCGTGAGAAAATGACTTGGTGCCAAGGCTCGCGGCTCATCGGGCCGACCGGGAACTCGTGTGATGGGTCGTTAATTAATTATTGCGGCCACTTCGTACATTATTGTTATAAGATTCATGAGCTTTAGCTTCCTCTTCTTAAGTGTCTTCCGCAAGCAGCTTTTCACCAATCCCACCATCCGTTCGAAAAAGCCTCCCCACCAGGGGGCTCGTGGGACGTTTAAGTCCCAAGAGACTCCCCCGTGGCCCAGGTAATTGTGGACAACTTCGTCGCGAAACGCCGTGGTGAGGGCTACTAGGCACCTGCTTGCCTTCTGGAACGTTAATGCGTTGTCTGAGATAAATTTGTCGGGCAGCCCGCGTTGCGCCGTAAATCTCTTAATGGCCGCCAGACACGCTTCTGCCGTGAGATCTTCCACCACCTCCAGGTGAATTGCTCTTACTACTGCGCAGGTGAAGATGGTCACCCAATTTTTTTTCTTCTCGCCCCGGTCTCCTCGTACCACGAGCGGACCGAAATAATCGATACCGGTTGTCTTAAATGGGCGAAACGAACTCTCGATTCTCGAAGCTGGCAGCGGCGCTTTTTCCACCGTAGCGATTCTCGCTCGCTCCCTTGCGCATGCGGTACAGTTGTAGATTGTTGTCTTTACTAGTTGTCTCATTCTGATAATCCAATAATTTTATCTTAGTTCGTTCATCGTTGCTTCAACTTTCATGTGGCGGACCCTGCTCTCGTGAGCATGTAGGATAATCAACCGCGTGAGCGGGTCGGCCTGCAGCAGGATAGGGTGGCGGGTCTCGAATGGCTCTTCTGCCAACTGCAGCCGACCGCCGACCCGCAGCAAACCCTTCTCATCGATGAACGGCTTAAACTCTGCGATCTTCGGATCGTCGGGTATTTCGCTCTTGGCGAGGCTCGCTATAGTCTCCCCCAAGCAGCGTTGCTGGGCTTGACAAATGAGACGCTGCTTTGAATTGGCGAGCTCTCACGTTGTTAGCGGGCCTGTTGCAGACTTGTCACCCTTGAAGCGCCGTACCGCTCTTGCAATTGTCGCAGACACCCTGACAAGACGCTGCAAACTTGAAAACTTGGCCGGATCGATGATTGGAGGCTGGTCCACTGCTAGCAAGGCTCGAACTTCAGGAAGCTCCTCGTACAATGCAGGACTTGGCTTAAATACGGGATATTGCGCAGCTGGACCAATCAGGAAGCCCGGACCCTGTAACCATAAGGCGCTCGCCTTTAGCTTATTAATGCTCATACCGCGCGAGGGTAGGTCAGCTGGGTTCTGCTCTCCTGGGCAATGATGCCACTGCCGCACCTCCGTATGCTCCAGTATCTCCAATAATAGATTCCTTACAAATACTCCCCACCTATGTGGTGCGGCCGAGTATATCCAATGCAATAAATACCTGCGCGTCCGACCAATGAAACATTTTGGCGTCACCAAGCTCTAATTGCTCTCGTACCTTTCTTGCAAGTCTGACCGCCAACACGGCAGCCATCAGCTCCTTCTTCGGTATTGTTAACCCTTCATTTTGCTGCAACGGGACTAGTTTGGCCTTGGCCGCGACCAAGCCAATTGAACTCGTACCTTGGGTGTCGGTGACCTTAGCGTATATTACGGCAGCATACGCTCTGTCGCTCGCGTCGGCGAATGCGTGTATTTCGACCGCAGTTCCGCGCCTGAGCCTCAGATCTCTCTTCACCTCAAAGCCCGCCAACTCTTTCACTTCGTCCACCCAGGCCCACCACCGCCGCGCCAACTCCGCCGACAGTGCCTCCCCGATCGGTCGCTTGGTCTGGTGGGCTTCCTGGAGAATGCACTTCAGCTTTGTCGTGAACGGCGCGATCAGGCCCTGGGGGTCGTAGAGTCGTGTGCAGGCGCCCATGAGCGTGCACAAGGTGGGGGGAGCCGATTTCGCGAACTCCAACATCCCGTCTGGCTGGAACGTGAGCGTGTCGGCCTCCTGGTTCCATCCCACACCTAGTACCTTTTCGACACCTGCTGGACGCAGCAGCGTGCCCTCGCAAGGGGAGTCGGTGTGCACGGTTTCTCTCACGTCGCCGAACTGGTCTCGCAACGCCCGGCAATTGGACTTGAATTTCTTCAAGACCATACCCGCGTCACCCAGTATTTCGACCACCGCGTGCCACAACCGCTCCGCCTCGCCTGAGGACTCCGCGCCCGTCAGCATGTCGTCCATGTACAGGTCGTGGAGGATACTCTTGCACGCGTCGTGGTGGCTGGCTGCGTATTTCTCTGCGTGAGCTCTAATGACGGCGATAGTATTATGCTGGCTGTCCTTAACGCCGAACGAGGTCGAGGTCATCCTATAAATCGACCGACCTGTCGATTCTTGATCATCTTTGAACCATAAGAAGCATAATATATTCCTATCATCTGGGTGGACACGGACCATCAGATAAGCTTTGCTGATGTCCGCGACCCATGCGACTCTGTGTCGTCGAAATTTTGTCAACATAGACATCGGACGCGGCAATAAATTCGGCGTATCCTTGATGCAGTCGTTGAGTAATAATTGACCTTTGGTCAACAAGCTCTACTCCCCGTTCTTTGGGGAGGTCTAGGGTTGTCTGATGCTATTGTCCTATCGGAGGTAGCTCTGGTAGCTTCCCTTCACAGGTCTTTACAACAGGCTAAATTACTTCTCGATTCAGTCGATCTTACGGACCTAGAAGATAGCTTAGAAGCAAGCCGCCGTAGAGCAGTTGCCCTGTGCGGCCACGAGCCCGCCGAAGCTGGACGCCAGAGAGATTGGTCGGCGGCCTTACATGAGCAAAGGGTTGAAAATCTCATCGCGGAAAGCGCCACAGACGCTGATAGGGCCAGGCTGCGCGCCGTCTCCTCAAAAGGGACGGGCGCATGGCTCCACGCCATACCCTACGCTCGGATCGGGACACTCCTAGATGACGAGTCGGTGAGAATCGCGGTGGGACTTCGTTTGGAAACGAACCTTGTGCACGCTCACACCTGCGTCTGCGGTGACGCCGTCCAGCCGGATGGACGCCACGGGCTATCCTGTATCGTCAGCGCAGGTAGGCGAGCCCGACACCAAGCCCTGAACGAAACCTTCAGCAGAGTCCTACGCTCCAGTGGCCTACCGTGCGTCCTGGAACCCGTCGGACTGGATCGGGAAGGCGGGAAGAGACCCGACGGTCTGACCTTAACCCCGTTCGAGAGCGGTTGCATGCTGGTTTGGGACGCGACAGTTACTGACTCATTAGCCCCTTCAATGGTTAGTGCTGGCGCGGCCCGGGCCGGATATGCTTCAGCTCTCGCCGAAGCAGGCAAGGTGAGAAAATACCAGAACATCGGGTTCCCGTACGGGTTCTACCCACTTGCCTTCGAGACACTTGGCGGGCCGGGTCCGTCCACTCGCGGTTTGCTACAGAAGGTCGGGAAGCGACTAGGTCTAGCCAGCGGTGATAGGCGAGCGGGCGAATTTCTCAGACAGCGTCTGTCACTGGATGTGCAACGGGGCAACGCGGCTTCGGTCCGGGGAACCCTCCAGAGATGGTTGGTTCCTACATTGGACCCTTCGTAAATGTGCACACGTTCGCAGGGACCCAATTGTCATGTTCCCACCGTCGGTGATTAATTACAATATATAATATATCACACACTGTTACTAATGCGCGGCCGTACTGAATACGCTGATTCACACCTAGCCTAACCTACGCGCACACATCTATAACACGGCACAGCAACGGGCCGGCTCTGACTCACCCGGGGATGGCGCCCTTGCCGCGCAGCGGCTGCGGACGAAGCAAGAGACGAAAGTCTTGAGTCACGAGGCACGAGTCGAAAGAGGGTTTCCAACATGGCCACAGCCGCTTAAATATCGTCAGCCATTCGTGAGAGATGGTCCAGAGCGGGACTTACCTATCCCGAAGTACAGGACCCCCCGCAAACTGGTATAAAAGAGTTCGTGGAATACATCCTGTGTTTGACCCAAACATGGGAATTGGGAGCGAAAGTAGCACAGGAAGTGCTACAACAAAGCACAGAAGATGCAAGGAGAGACAGAATCTTTTTGAGGCCGGCACGGCTGAAGAAAGCGCAACTTTGAATCAAACGGGTTCGCAAGGGCTGGGACAAAGTGCGCTTGACAGGCGGGGGAACTTGTGAGTGACCCCGGCCAATTGACCCGATAGGGCACTCGCCACTTCTCCTGATGGCCCATAGCACTGTTCTATGGAGATCTGGGCCATCAGAGAGTGAAGTTTAAGGGGGGAGGTGCGTTTAGTGGGTATGGGTCTCAGCGGCGTAACAATCATCCGCTGGGGTCGAGTCCCACACAGCTCGAGATGGAAACTCCTATTCGTAGCAGTAGTGCGTAACTGCATTTAACCCTCCTCCACAAAAAAAAATATACCGGATGTATTGTGGACTTAACTCCCAACATGACACGGCCATGCCCAATGGTGCAATTTTAGCCGCTATTGTATACTGTGGAGAGTCGAGTCCTGTAGCGTGGCGGCATGCGTCTGCGCCTCGCGACCGGAGGAGACACATAGGTGCGCGGGTTCGAGCCGCACCGTTGCACATTTGTATTTATGGGGGTCCGTCTATGAAGCAATACGAAAAGCAGTCCCATGGACGTTAAATCTTGACTTAAGTCAGCCCCGAAAGGATGTGTTTTGTATACTGTGTATACAAATATATATATTATGTTAATACTACCTGGCAAAGGTGAATAAATATTTAAATGTAAAAAATTCGGTTCACGAAGGTAGGCTAAACGATCTAAAAAATCTCGACGCGCCATCACGGGACGGTTTACAAAATGGCAGTAACCCCCTGTCCAACAGCAGGTAGACAGGCGGGATGATAAAGAGGAATAGAGCTGAGTAGAAGAAAACGGCAGAGACGCCTCTCCCACGGGCTTCGAAGTAATGCCGAGCCTGGGGGGGTGGGGAGGACTCCGGGTTTAGTGGGTATGTGAGTCTTACACTAGTCACGCAGGCTGCTAGTTTCCGAAACTTTCCGAAACCAGCCGCGTGAGATCCGTTGCAGCTAACCATTGCAAAGGACTATCCTATGTGTATTTTAGCGTTTTAAGTGGAAGTGACTGTGCCGGTTCTTAAATTTAGGTAAGGTGAGTCCACCTATATAGTCGTTTTAGTGAAATATAGCGGCCCTTATTATATTTCACTAATCCTAGCTTCTATATAGGTATGCACTGGCTACAAAACCTAGACAGTGCATATATATATATATATATATATATATATATAAAGTGGTGTATCGATACGCTTTGTTCCGAGCTTTATAATCGAACTCAGCGTAGAGAATACAATAAGCAACGATATATTGGGCAGCTATATCGTGTTTTAAACCACTATATATTTTAAATGACTACCTACATACCTACTATATACTTGTGATTGATGCTTTAATTCCACTGAATCGAAGAGACAGCAATTAATCTGTCTGATGCTAGTCTTCCGTCTAACTACCACAAATATATATCTTAGACCGACACTACTATTGTACATATTAATGTGCAATTTTTAACTTCTACTTTCGGCAATAATTTGCATAAATACAGTACGTGACGAGATATGACATAGTGCTCCCTGGATAGAGATAAACAGAATGATCTAGCGGTCTTCCGCTTCATTTTAGCGGTTTTAACAACAACATCTGCGTAAAATAGCGCCATCGTTCACATACGAAACTTTTAAATAAATCTTACCACCGCTGTGAACCAAGACAACGATGGCATCACGTGACGGCAACAACACCGTCGGACGACTCAGCTGCCAGACTTGCAGACAAGTATGCAAATCTGGCGCGGGCCTCGCGAGCCACATTAGATTGACTCACAATCAACGGGAAGTTCGTGCTACCTTCCCAACTCCTAACCGATCACAGACGAATGATATAGAATAAGTTCCACACAAAATAACACTGCTGCTTCTATTGGCTTGAGTATATGCATTTTTAATAGAGTCATGTATTCCCAAAAAGAAGACTGGAAAAGGGTCAATAAATGTTCATATACGTAAACTTCACAGTGCTCTCGAAGCAGTTTCTGAGCCATCAAAAATAGCCTTGTTTCAAAAAGAAATAGCCAGAGCTTCTCGGCGCCAACGAGTACTGAGCGAAAGTGCAATCATTCGCAGAAAAGACCCGTCGAGGGTGTCAAGCTACGTGAGGTCGAGAATTATGATCAACAACTCACTTTTGTCCATTAAACGTAAGGATGGAACGTTTGCGACGGATGACATCGAGATGGCAGAGATTCTACGAGAATTCTTTTGTCACACTTATCCGACTGACGAAGAGTTACAGCAACGCATGCTACAGCCGGCTCCGCATATACCAGAAGTAACACCGTCCCCTCACATCATCAACGATGTGGATGTTTCCCCCACAAATTTGCGGAAGCACTTTCGGAAGCTGGCAAAGAAGCTTGATCAAAAAATGCTGCTAAAGCTGAGACAGTCCCCGCGTCTATTCAACAAAATGTTCGTTAAAAGGCTAACGGCAACGCGTCGGGCTAGCAGCATGGTTCCTGTGTTCATCGCACGGAAGCGCTACATCAGCGATCTATACCCATGGAGGATCTCTAGGCATATTCACGAGTGTTAGGGGCCGCCAACACCCTGCACTACTTGCAGATTATAACTACATATTGATCGCATGACATACATGCATATATGCGAATGTATATTTTTCTTTCTACCTTGAATAAAGCGTTTCAATCTTAATAATAGTTTTAACCCCCCTACTTCACGGGTCTCCCAGCCAAATTATAAATGTCCATCTGGTACTTAGCTTTTAACTCTAAATCAGGTCTTAATTTACACCGTCGTCATGCTCATCCGGACGAATATAATGAGAACATTTTAGCCCCCTCCCCCCTCTAAGAAGACCAGATGGAACCTACAAGACCGTGAACTTTTAGCAACATTAGAAGCAGATTTTATATTAGATAATAACGAAACACCTAGAGAAATTGACCACCTTTTGGCTACTAAATTTAACTCACGCACACCTGGGGCGATTAGAAGCCAACGTAATTCTCAAGCGCATAAGGATCTGGTAGAGGACCTCCGTAAAAAGAGGTCTCATCTGGATTCCAACCCTGACGGATCTAAGCTTCCTGGGCCAAGTCGGCCTCGATACTCTGAATCAGATGGTTTCTATAATCGCTCCCAAAAATATATTATTATATCTAAAATACAAGCCCTCACAAACACATTTCCCAAACGCAACATAATTTCAACAGACATTACTCATCTGTCAAATATAATTGCTCAGCCGAGGACCAGACTATCGCCTTAAACGACTTTCTGAACAAACATTTTACACACACGTCGTGCCTTTAGAGAAACATCTTCCACTGAAGCGCGAGTATCTAAAAGGCAACAGCGACGTCAAGACTACGCAACCACTCAAAAACGTTTTAGCCAAAACCGATCCAAATGCGCTTATGAGGTGCTGGACGGCAAACACACTATACACAACATGCAGGCCACCAAAGTTGTAGAACACTGGGCCAACACGATGACACAACCACCCCCCTAAATCACTCCCTTGCCTCGTATACACTCCCAACTCTGATCTCTTCAAGGTTTCCCTCCCTATCTCCCTAAAGGAAACCCACATAGCTCTCTGCGGACCTTCTAAAGCACTAGGCTTGGACGGGATTTCTCTTTCGTCCCTCCGTAAACTCCCGTTACAAGTAGTCTGTTGTCTTCTTAACATACTATTAATTCGCGATATTGCCACAGCCCATGAAACTGCTCGCTTAGCGTTCATCCCTAAAATTAACAATGCCACATCCCCAAGCGATCTGCGACCCCTATCTATTAGCTCATACTTACAACGAACGCTTAACAAAATTTTTTCTAGACGCCTCCAGAACTTTATTAAGCTTCTTTCATTCCAGCGAGCGTCCCTATGGTACCTTCGAGAACCTTGCGGTTCTGGATGGCATCCTTAACGACGCCAAGTCTGCAGGACGTGAGCTCAGACTCGCCTCAATCGACCTCCGTAAGGCGTTTGACATGGTGAGTCATAACTCCGTCCTGTGGTCACTCCGGACTCGCGGATACCCGGAGGTATTCATTAGTTATATCGAACGCTTGTACCTCTCATCTAAAACCCTCATCGAATTTGGACAAGAATGTCGCAAATTTCGGCCAACTAGGGGTGTTAAGCAGGGATATCCTCTGTCCCCCCTTTTATTTAATCTAGTTCTCGACGACATTTTTTCAAAATTAGACAAAACTCATTTCGGGTACAAACTTACTGATGACTTCCGCCTCATGGGCTTAGCCTTTGCGGCTGATCTCGTCCTCCTAGCCTCCACGAAATCTACTCCTCCTTAATATTGCGGACTCCCTTTTGAAATCCCGAGGCCTTGAAATTAATACTAATAAAAGCTTTACTATCTCCCACCTATTTAATAGGAAGGAAGGTAAATGTTTTGTTAGTACCGTACCAGAATTTAACGTTGGAGATCGACAATTTCCAGCTGAAAATATGAGCGATCGATGGAGATATCTGGGAGTCGACTTTGACAGCAATGGCAGAGTTGGCTCCACCAACAGTCAACAGACTCACGATAGCTCCCCTTAAACCCCACCAAAGACTCATCTTTTTGAAAGACTTTCTCATTCCCCGCCTCCTATATAAACTGGTCTCCGGTACCAGACCATCTCACGCACTCCTTAACGACCTAAATAAAGAGATCAGAAAGGTTGTTAAGTCGAAATGGCTTAAGCTCGAAAACTCTGTGCCGAACGCCTACCTGTACACGCACACAGCACACGGCGGTCTGTACATCCCCTGCCTCCAAACATTTATCCCCAGACTCCGCCTCTCCCGTCAGATAGCACTACAACACTCCACGCACCCTGGGGTCCAATGGATGCTAACCACCGAGCACTTTAAAAAAACCTTGCAAAAAAAACAAGACTTCTTTGGGAGCGCTTGGGACCAACGACGTGCCGGCTGTTGCACGAAGGATTACAGATGCTCTTGATATTGCAGCAGCAACAATACCATCAAGCGCACAAAACACCTGTTCGCTAGTTGCTGCAGTGGTGGCGGACAGTGCGGCAGCAGCGGTAGCTTCAACATTGGGCACCGAAACCATCAGGTTGCCGACTGCCGCTTCTTCCGCGCAGATTGCCAGTAGCGCAACAGCAATACCATCCACAAACACCGAAATTCCAACCGCCTTACGCACTGCCACCGCTTGCACACAAACAGACATCTTTGTGCAGGCAAGCATTGATGGCACTGTAGTCAACTCTCAGCCTACCCGAAAGTCGTCCTTCCCCACACCACCCGTCAAGCCCGTTCTTCTGGCCGGTGACTCTAACATCTCCCGGCTAGCGACGAACGTGCTCGACGTGGTGGGTGGTGACGTACGCTGTCAAATATCGGGAGAGGGCGGAGCCACGTTATGCAAGGTGATTGCAAACGTGCATCGCCACATTGCAATATATAACACACAGCCGACAGATCAACTCGTCGTACTGCATGCCGGGCTGAACGATATCTTGAAAAGCCCCGTCAATGTTGACATTGTTGAGGTGTGGAAGCGGATGGAGCATCAGCTGGATGACCTGGTGATGCTCTGCGAAGCCAACAACGTCAGGCTGACCTTCTGTTCTATTCCGGTAGTAACAGGCGGTCCAGGTAGTGACCGCCGCGCGGAATGCAAAGTTGTTAATGGTAAAATGTCGGTTAAATTGAATTATTCGGTTGTATTTTATCGTGATTTTTCATATATTCAGCGCTGTGTCTGGTCTATGGACACCGATGGTGTCCATTTCAACCGCCGTGGCGCAATACAGGCGGCCAGATCTATCGCTTGTGAAGCCGCTCGTTTTCTGGGAGTGAAACCCATTATTGGTGGATTGACCAATAAGTTTGGTGCAGCTCGGCGTCAGCCAGCTGACAGTTCCTCCCAGGTATTTTTTCCCCTGTTGCCGGCAGTAGCAAAAAAAAACAATTTCAACAACCAATTCGGAACTGCTCCTTTTCGGCTCTACCATCCACCCCTTCCTCCACCGCCGGTCCTCCCTGCCATCCACCCTCTTCCCAAACTTCCCACTATTTTAAAACAATCTCGACTAAATTGCCGCCTCAGTATCTCCGCCCAACAACTGACGTCGCTTCCCTCCGCGGTTAAAAACGCGATTAAATGTTTATATTTTAATGCACGTTCCATAGGTAAAAATGACTGTACACAAGTGCTCAATTCATATACCGCCTTATATAATATTAATATAGTGTTTATAGCTGAAACCTGGTTAGGTGTAGGTGGAAAACATGTTACTAACAGTGAACTATCGTGTGATGATAGGTACTCAGTATTCCGGTGCGACCGTGGCTCCCGGGGAGGGGGGGGGATTTGTATATTAATTAAAAACACGATGAAGGTTTGTGAATTACAACTAGAGAGTGGCATTGAAGCAGTCGCTTTAGACGTATACTTCAATTTTAGTTCTATAAGAGTTGCCTGTTATTATGCGACAAATGCCGGCACCCTTGCTGAACGCAAGACACGCATAAAAACTATATGTGACTCATTTGATTCTATTTGTGATACAACTAACCCAATTTTAATTTCTGTGGATTTTAGCCTTCCAAAAATACACTGGAAGAATATTACGCTTTTAGATTCACCAACCATGGAGTCTACCTTTGTTAACGCCTGCATTTCTAACGGATTACACCAACAAATAGACGAAGTTACTCGCCCTCGACTGTACTGCGCTGGCTTTGAGGCCTCGCAGATCAGTTCTAGTGACTCATTTGCCACTGTAGGTAGTGCTTATAATACCTTTGCTAGTCAATGTAATGATAATACCATATATAACAGTTTTAATCAATTATCTAGTAACATTAATAGCAATAGCATTAGTAGTGTTAGCCAAGTGACTAGTCCTACTTTTAGCGGAATGGTCACTGACGAAATAAACTTAGGTATATCAAGTGATGACAACGACAATATAGGCTCCATTATCGATTTAGTTTTAACCTCAGACCCATCTATCATTGAGGATATACAAGTATTTCAGTCGCCTATCCCATCTGACTATAATGCCATTTCTTTTACTATTTTATTTGATGCTGAATATTCTACGGAAGACGAGGGAGGTTATAATTTCTGGAAGGGGGACTATGAAATGATAAGCCGCAGACTTGCCTGTACAAACTAGAGAAACTTGTTTTCAAATTGTGATACTGTCGACTCGATGTATAATAACTTTGTTGACCAGATACATTTACTAATTAAAGAATTTGTACCTAAGCGAAATGGCAAATCAAAAAAGAATGCTAATTTACGAAAATATGTAAGCAATCTAAAACGGCTGATAGATGAGGAGCCAAATGTGCAGTATGAAAAAAAGTTGCGCAAAGCAACTAGACGACTTCGTATAATGGATGAAGCTAGTCTTGATTTAAAAAACACAAGTCGTTTTTTAGATACGCAAATAAACGATTAAAGGGTAAAGAGAATATCGCGGCTTTAAATATAGAGCAGGCAGTCCTCGTAGATGACGCTTCTAAGGCAAATGCATTCAAGGACTTCTTCTCGTCGGTTTTTGTTGTCCAAGGGGGTTTAGCTTCCGAAGCTGATTCTATCGACGTACCCTCGAATGACGGCTGTCCATATTTAGATTTATCAGAATATAATATTCTAACGAAAATCAAGCAACTACCCAATAAGTGCAGCCTTACTCCAGATTTAATCCCAACCATAGTTTATAAAAAAGTAGCGACTGTGATAACCGAACCTCTTTTTTTAATATTCAGTAGGTCTTATGAAGATGGCATTGTGCCAAATAATTTTAGACAGTCAATCGTAACTCCTATACATAAAAAGGGTCTAAAGTCAAATGTAGATAATTATAGACCGGTAGCTCAATCATCAATCGCATGTACTATATTTGAAAAACTGCTAGTTGACCATATTTTTAACTTCCTTCAATCTAAAGGCTTGTTGGATGAAAACCAACATGGTTTTACTAGAGGCAAATCCACGGCAGCTCAACTCGTTGAAATGACCCAAGATTGGGCCATTATGATAAATAATAAGTTGATTTTTGATTGTGTATATTTTGATTTCTCTAAAGCATTTGATAGAGTAAACCAGGTAAAGCTTGTACAGAAACTTAGGTACTTGAATATTGATACTTGCTCTTTGTTATGGATTTCTAGTTATCTTACCTGTAAAGAGTTCTGCGTTCGGGTAAACAGTAGCTTTAGTGAGTCAGGAGGGTGCCCCTCTGGAGTTCCTCAGGGATCCAGCCTCGGCCCACTTTTATTTTGCATATTTATTTTAGATCTTAAAAACGTTATACCTGATTCGATAGCATATAAGCTTTATGCTGATGATCTAAAGCTTTACGGGCCTTCTAACACTGCTAGCGAGCGACAAATTATACAGAGTGCAATTGACGCAGTTTCTAAATGGTGTTTGGATAACGAAATGCTTATGCCAGTGCCGAAATGTGCAGTACTGTGTATAAAGGGAGCCCATATCTACATGCTGCATGGGGAGGCTATCCCTATATTAAATAGCATTAGGGACCTCGGGGTTATGGTGACACCGGAACTGGATTTTGGCACTCATATAACACAAGTTATCCGACAAACTTCTCTTATATCTAATGCAATATTTCGCTGTTTTATAATTATTGATTGCAATTTTTACGTTTTAATCTCTCCTGAGTGTAATAGCAAGTTTCTTTGAGGAGGACACCTTGTTGGTAGACGGTGAGCAGGGTGTATTGGAGATTAAGCAAAATGTGGGAACTCCGCAAGGAGACCCGCTGAGCTGCGTCTCATTTACACTTCTCCTTGCTGACCTCGTCGGTTACGTCCGACAGGAGTACCAAAAAGCCGTGGTGGTGATGTATGCAAATGATATCGTGGTCGCTCATCGCGACCTAGGTGCCATCAAGCGCATTACCTCTATGATAGAGGCGTTCCTTGTCTCGAAGGGACTTGAGATAAACACCAGGAAGACCAAAGCCATGAAATTCAGGCGTGGAGGTCGATTGGCTGCCAGAGACGTTATACGTTGCTGCGGCCAACCATTGGAGTTTGTTAACTCTTTCCAGTATCTTGGCCTTCGGGTTCATTATACGGGAACGACGTTCACAGCGCATATAAACGAAACAGTACGGAAGGCACTTGTCTCTCTTTACGGGGAAGTAGGCAATGTCCGAAGACTGTCCGTTTTCTCAGCAGTGAGGCTCTTCATGCTTAAGATTGTTCCGGGGCTGATGTATGGCCTTGACAGGGTGTGGAACCACCTCACACTGGCGAATTTTAACCAGCTTGAGAGGTGTTTCTCATTATATATGAAGCGAGTGCTTTGCTTGTCTATTCGAGCAAGGAGCCGCTTTGTGTATCTCATGTCAGGTTGTCCACCGGCTACTGAAACAATCCGACTAAGGCTGAAGATGCCGCGTACAGTACCATACGAATGTTTCATTTCTGAATGGGAAGCTAAAGTCGAACAGGCCAGACGGGAGGTCGGTGGTTTGGACGTTTTCAATGCCGTGCACCTTTGGTCTGGTCCTGCATGTGACAGTCGCCACGTATACACCAAGTACATAGTGCATGGTTATCACTACCTGGTATGTTCAAACGCAGCCTTTCACGAGGAGTACGAGTTGTGCACCTGTCGGTTCTGCCTGCAGAGGTGTGCCAAGTACCATGCAGTGGGATGCACAGCGCTGAACAAAACATCGTTACACTACTTCTCTCGCCGAAAGCGTGAAGAAGACAGAGTATTATGAAGAAACATCGTGAACTGTATATTATACTCAATCTGATTGAAATAAATCTAATTGAATTGAATTGCAATTTTTACATAAGGCTTTATAACAGTTTAGTTGTTCCTAAGTTTACGTATTGTTGTGAGGTTTGGCGGCCTTATTTAGGCAAATACATTGAAGCAATGGAGCGTGTACAGAGGAAGTTTATTCGTCGTGTCTCAATAAGGTGTAACGTTGCTAAAAGTTCCCTTGTGATAAGCCCTATTGCGGAGCTGCAGTCCAGAGCGGACTATCGCATGTACAATCGAATTATAAATTCATCAAATTTATCTAAATTTTTTACAATTCGCGTGAACAATCTTAGAAGCGGTAACACCATCTCGTCTAAACAAATTGCAAAGACGGATCGCGTGAATAACATGTTTTCGTGGCGGATGGCTAGGGCACTGAGAACTTAAAATACTTGCGGTGCAAATGTAGGCACACAAGTAACTCGACTGTCTTATGCATCTAGGTAACGGTTTGTGAAATGTAAATATTGTAATATGTTCCCTTTGACAAAATAAAGGTGCGTTTGAATTGAATTGAACCTCCATTGAGACCGCTACACAAGAGACCGATTACTGGTCTCAAGAACTACACAACTCGTTTGATGGGGACATTTTAAAGAAGCACACGAAATTACTGGATTAAGGGTATGCCCTACCTATCTGGTAAGAAGTATTTAAACCTACTAAAGCTCAGGATCAACGTACTACAACGAGTGTCAGGTTGCCCAGAGGACACCCGGGCTACAACAAACGTTGTAAGCACGGGTGCCATGCGCCTGAGACGTTGGCTCATGTCGAGCTGTGGCAAAGCCCGGAGGCCATTTGTATGCAGTCTTTATAGACTGCGTCAAGGCTTTCGACAAAGCACCTCGAGATCTCCTGGTGAAGTCATTCCGATACGCAGGGGTTGGTGGCTCTCTTCTGAGCGTAATTTCCAGTTTCTTTGATGAGGACACCTTACTGGTACAAGGTGAGCAGGAAGTGTTGCAGGTAAGGCAAAATGTGGGAACCCCGCAAGGCGACCCATTGAGCTGCGTCTCCTTCACTCTTCTGCTTGCCGATTTTGTTGATTATATTCGACAAGAGTTCCAGAAGGCCACAGTTGTGATGTACGCAGATGACATAGTGGTCGCTCATCACGACCTGGGTGCCATCAAGCGCATCACTTCTCTGGCGGAGGTGTTCCTTGTCTCAAGAGGGCTGGAAATAAACGCCATGAAGACCAAGGCTATGAAATTCAGAAGAGGAGGTCGATTGGCTGCTAAAGACGTTATACGTTGCGGCGGCCAATCCTTGGAATTCGTTAACTCTTTCCGGTATCTGGGGCTTCGGCTTCATTATACTGGGACGACCTTCACTGCTCACATCGTCGAGACAGCGCGCACAGCCCTAATTTCTCTTTATGGAGAAATAGGCGATGTCCGGCGACTGTCCGTCCCGACGGCAGTGGCACTTTTCTACCTCAAGGTTGTTCCGGCGCTGATGTATGGTCTTGACAGAGTATGGGAACACCTCACTCGGGCAAACTTTGGTTTGCTTGAAAGGTGTTTTACAATGTACATGAAGCGAGTACTTTGCCTGTCAATGCGGGCAAGGAGCCGCTTTGTGTACCTAATGTCAGGCTGTGCACCAGTTGTCGAGATCATTCGATTGAGGTTGAAGACGCCGCGTACAGTACCATTCGAGAGCTTTATCTCGGAATGGGAAAATAAAGTTGAACAAGTCCGACGAGAGGTCAGAGACCTGGATGTTTTCAGGGCCTTTCACCTCTGGTCTGGTCTTGCGTGTGACAATCGCCACGTCTATACCAGATACATAGTTCATGGCTATCATCACCTGGTTTGTTCGAATACGAGCTTCCACGAAGAGTACACCGAGTGCGTCTGTCGACTGTGCTCTCAGGCGTGTACGAAGTTTCATGCATCTGCCTGCCTGGCCCTTGCGAAGAGATCACTGCACTGCCTCTCTCGTATAACATGCCGCGAGGAGCTGAGTGTATAATTGTATAATATGTATAATTGTTCATGTTATATGCATACTCAATATGAGTGAAATAAATACGATGATCATGTCGCTCAGTTGTGCGATACAACACACAAAAAACTTAAGAGACATGAGGACGTCTGTGATCGCGTGGCGCGTTTTCTCCGCGAGAGGGGTAATGAGGTGGTTCGTGAGCGAGTATTCCGGGTCTAAAGCCCGAACTCGTAATAAAAACACCTACCGAGGTCTGTGTTTTAGATGCCGAGGTTTGCGGCCCGAACAGGGTCCTGGCAAAAGCGCGGCAGGTCAATTTCACCTCGCAGATTCGGATCCATCACTATCTCTATAAGTGGTATATGGGACTTCGAGTCTGCGAGTAGGCTCTTGGTACTCGGCGTTACGAAGAGGAATCTTATAGATCTTACCGTCTTAACTTTGCAAGGAACCTTGAGGATATACCGCTCGCACCGGGTCGATAAGGGCGTGGGCTACCATTAAGCAAGGACACGGACAGCTGATTCTTAACCTTACGTGACACCTTTTTAACACCATTTTTATTAAGGCAAGCACTGCCGAGTGTGCAAACGTATTGTAAATGATTAATAAATCATCACAATATTATATATATATATAGCAAAAGAGAAAGATACTTACACTCCCGCCGCCCGCGATTTACGCGCGGACATACGGGAGTGCCCGCCAGCCCGAATAGACAGGCCAGCGGATCCCCCACCTTTCCCCTTATCGGGGTTCTGAATGGTGGTACCACACTACTCCGCCCTACCGATTAGACGCGATCACCCCGCGATTCCGCGTTACACCCCAGAATATACAATACGCCCCTTAAGGGACGCTCGACCACTCCAAAGCAGGGGGGCCCCACCGCTGCGAAGAGTAGCAGCGGAGTCAGATGGTCCTCTAGACAGGCGGTCTGCGTTCATGTGGCTATCATATATATATATATATATATATATATATATAATTAAATTAGTCGTCCGCGCAACAATGTGTAAACACATGATCTGCCGCTGATCGAGTTCGATTTGCTAGTGACAGATGACACTAGCAAATCGAACTCGGTTAGCCGGAGGGCCCGAGAGGAACCGATACCTCAGAGACGTAATCCAACTGTTTTTGAATGTGCCCTATGCACCTGTCGACCACTCACTACACGCATAATCGTTGGTGCAATCATCACTGCAAACGTCGAAGTCAAACCTCAGAAAGCAACCTAGCTTATAGGGGCCGACAAAAACACGACCACACTTTGCCGAATAAAACGACGAAAAACAAATTGTATATATTATATATATATATATATATATATTACAAACAGATGTTAGTACAGTTCTATGTATGTGTATGTGTATATCGAACCTGTAAAAACCGGGCCAAGTTCAATGCGTCTGACCATTTTGTACGTGTCGCTGCTGCCGTAACAATCGTTGCAACCTAGCATTGTTTAAGAGCATTGAGGTGTTTTGTACCTCAACGAGATTGCGGCTTCTTAATACGTTCTATCAGTTGCCCCAAAGCTAGGCTACACTTGTTCGCGTTTTAGTGATAAGACTGCATAATCGGCCCACAAAATAGGTGTTATGATGTCATACCAAAGGATGATCTTTTGTACGTTATTTTTGTCCGTTGCATTGCTGTTGTACCGATCATTGTCGAGCTGGAATAAAGCAACATCAAGATGGCACCGCACGCCAAACAATGATGTATACAATAATCTTCAGCTGTCGTTATTTCCACCAATTTTTGTTGTCGCGCCGTTTGTTCGAAAAAAACCTTTACAATGCTAGGCTTACTGTCAAGTCGTCACAGTGAATACGCACTTAGTTTTATTCGATCTCTGGACGAAACAAAGAAGAACGTACATTTTTGTTGCCCCTAATGATACACCTAGCGCTGCTTTTATTTCTCGCTCTCGGCAAATAAAAACAAGGAAGAACGGGCTTGAACTTGCCAACTATTTTCGAAAACAAAACAAAATCTGAGTAATTATACTAGCAACGTTATATATATATATATATATATATATATATATACTTGGGACTAAGGAGGTCCTAAAACTAACTTGGTGACACCTTATGACCATTTACGCGGCAATCCGCGAGGCTCATGCACTAGGATTTGTAAAACAATCTTAGCAAATACTCTGCCATTAATTTCGCATACACAGCTTTGCACCATTGATGGCGCCCAAAACGCTGGAAGGGCCCTTACCATTTACAGCACAATGCATTATTATTAGTATTTTTTTGATGATTAGACGTTTGGTTAACTCACAGTAACTGCTCTTTTGTGAGAAAGTTTCTTTTTTGAATGGTTTGTCCCTGTATTGCCCTTTCCCACATTCCGGATATTAACATCTTTCCTAACATGGCTGTTCAGACACCTTGTAAAGCAGTTCTGCAGTCAATGGATCCATAACGCTAGACCCTATATATTAGGCGTTTGATGGAGCAAGACCATGGTACATAGGTAGGTAGAAAGGTTCGACATGACACCAAATTTAATTCTAGAAAAAGTGCTTACAAAAGGTTTCTGCAAAAGAGAGTTCATATATTTAACTCTTCTTTACGCGACGTAAAATCCCGGAAAGTAAATTCTACTGTATAATCTAAACATAATGCTCCTGTAAAAGTATACAGGCTTGTTTGTTCTAGTTTTCTAGCTCTAGCACAATCGTGGAACGAGTGAGTTAAGTAAATATTAAATACCTTATATTCCCACGTGCGCATATATATGTATAAGCAAGGAAACCAAGAGATTCATCAGTGAGGTGGGCCGACGGATTGCAGATCTCACCGGGAATCGGCGCGAAGGCGAGTTTCTACGGCAACTGCTGTCGCTTGCGGTGTGCCGAGGAAATGCCGGCTGTATTGTCGGTTCTATGGAATAAGATTTAGAAGCTAGGAAAAGACAAGGAGTACACGTTCACACCTCGCAATTGTAAAATTTAAACAATGACAATAAATAATAATAATAATAATAATAATAATAATAATAATAATAATAATAATAATAATAATAATAATAATAATAATAATAATAATAATAATAATAATAAATAGATGACGCCACGCTTGCCGGCCCTGCAAGTATCATCGCAACAGATTTAAGGAGAGTGCTGCAGTTCGAAGAAGACGGGGGACTGACACTGAATGCCGCAAAATGTGAGATTACTGCTTTCGGGGGCTCACTTCAGGAAATGGAGGAAGCAATTCAGAAGATCACAGAAATACTCCCTGGTATCACCCATGTAGAGCTAAACAACTTAGAAGTTTTGGGGGCCCCCGTAAAGCAAGACGGAATTTCGCATACACTCTCTGTGAAAAAAGAAGGCCATACCAAAATCCGTCCACGACTGACTCGCTTGCATTCTCAGGCTGCGCTGTGCATTTGGAGCCCTGCTTTGCCGTGCCCCGAAGAACTAACGGCGTATGATGACGTCAGCAGAGACATACTTAGTGAAGTCCTAAACGTAAATTTAGAAGAGAATACCTGGCAGAGAGCAAGTCTTCCGATACGTGAAGGTGGTCTAGGAATAAGGAGTGCCACTGACCTAGTTCCGGTCTGCTACGCTGCTTTACTGGTGCAATTTGGTCCGGTGACAGCTTCGTTAGTGGAAGAGGCAGTTCGACCACAAATATAATATGAAATCAGTAAAGCACGGGACACTATTAGAACCATGCTAGACCCGGGCCCTTTAGAAGAATATCTTAGCCAGTATAACCTAAATAAGCTCAAAAGCAAAAAAAAGAGCAGAGAAATCTTAGACGAGCTTGTTTCCCGGAGAGACCGCGCCGTATTCTTAGCGGCACAAGATAACTTCAGTGGCGGTTGGCTTAAAGTCTTACCCTCGCCTCAGCTCGGCACCATGCTGGATCCCAACTCTTTCCGCATGATGTCAGCACTTAGAATCGGCTCTAGCGTCTGCGAGCCGTTTCAGTGCAAACTGTGTGGGGAGATGGTAGAATCCAGTGGCCTACACCCACTGAGTTGCCCGAAGAGCGCCGGTAGATCGTCCAGACATGGTGAACTAAAAGGTGTGATCATAAGGTCCCTTAGGAAAGCCGGTATACCATCTACACTTGAACCGAGAGGTTTAGTGTACGCTGGCGAAGAAAGACCTGATGGGGTGACCATTGCATTATGGTCACATGGAAAGTCCCTAGCTTGGGATGCAACGGTTTCGTGTACAACCGCGGCTTCCTATTTACACCGCAGCTCTGTTGAGCCGGGGTGGGTAGCAAAGCACGCGGACGCCAGAAAACGGTTTAAATATGCTGGACTGGAAACAAGATATATGTTTGTGCCTATTGCCATGGAGACACTAGGACCAATCAGCAAGGGAATCGAAGCATTTCTCAAAGATTTAAGTAAGCGAATTCAGAAGGTCACGAACGACCGAAGAGAGGGTCAATTCTTGAGGCAAGCGTTGTCCTTGGCCGTTTGCAGAGGGAACGCGGCATCTATTTTAGGCGCCATGGAGTGAACTAATTATTTAAAAAACTTTGCAATAATACGTTCAGACCTCACAACTGTAACATTGTTTAGCATGTAATAATAATAATAAGAGACTTGTCTTCCTTCACATGTCAACAAAAATTTCTACTCGTTTAGAAGCTGAGTTTGCTAACAAGTGCCCAAATGTGCCTTCAACGGTTTCACCATGTAAACCATAGAAGCAGAAATAATTTTATTGTTGGTACACAAAATAGCTATTGTTCTAGACACGATTTCAGCTATCGTAGTCAAACTACGATTTGTGAATTTGTATTTGCATTTCGAAATACAACCAAAATCATTTTTAAACACGACTAGAATGTTGTGTTAAAACTTACGTTTCTATTGTATAGCATATTATGTTAAACCTTGTTCAAAGCCAAATGCAGCTAATCACTTCGCTGAGCTAAGTCCAACTTCCGCCAGGTACTTCAAAACAGGTTCAGCGGTATGATCTTCTTTCTTAGCAAGTTCGTGCATGAGAACTAAGTTATCACTGCACACAGACATTAAATCTGATACGAGGTGGGGTGCTAGAATCGCTTCAATCCGTACCGTAGAGCAGTAAAAGCCTTTTATTCCATGAATTAACGTAAAAACGGACTTTTACGACATCGGCTCTCGTGCCTAAGGAGCCTCGCACGCCAAACCATGATGAGTGTTCTCGTTTTTAATGATAAGGTGATCCGGAAAGCCTTTAGTACCCTCCAAACGTTTGGAGTTCTCTCCTCTCAACCGATTTTGAGGTAAGTTTGTAATCGGAAAAAAACGACGCTGGGACTATAAGGGTTGGGACTATAACAACACCATTTTAGAAATTAAATACCAGAAGCCGTTATACTTTCGGATGAGACCAGGACGTATTTTCATCACGGTAACGATCCACGACGGTCCAACCTTGCAGTGTATACTGCTGTTTTATTTATTAACTACTATTTTTTTTATTTTTAAAAAAATGCCATTGAAACGCACTTCACCGCGTAAGCGCCATGAGAGTGATGCGCCGGATTTGCCGGCATCAGTGTCAACAGATCGCCGGCCAAATGAATCCACCGCTGGAATCTTGGAGACAGACGATCGCGCAATTCGCGTTGCTGGAGGACGAGAAACGCGCGCTGCATCGAGTCCCATCGAGGATGTGCGAGTGAAAGATTGCCGTGTATCGCATAAAGATTCCCCCGATTCAAGCGCAGACGTACAGAGCGAAGCAGATAAAGAAGTACAATGTGATAAGGAGGGTGAACCTGATGATGCAGGGTTTATTACCGTGCGCCGCCATAAAAGATTGCAGGCGCCAAAGGTGGTTGTGACCAGGCAAGAGGCAGTGATATTTTCTGCCCGCGGCGAAGAGCAACAGAATAATTTCAACAAGGTCTGTGACTATATTGTGGGCCATGTCAAGGGGAAAATCGAAGAACCCTGCTTTACGAAAACTAGAGAGCTTGTCATTGTTATTGATGCTGAAGAGGATAGGGGCACCTTGCTATCACTGCAAGAACTAGCGGGTGTTAAAGTATCTGCCAGAATAAGTGGAGGGCGCTCTTCTGTCAAAGGCAAAATATCCGGTGTGCACCCGTCAATTTCAGAAGCTACCATCCTAGCTGCACTAAGATCATCAGGAGTAACCGAGGTAGCTCGAGTTAAAACCAAAAATCCGATGAGCAACGTTGTATCAGCAACTGAACACGTAATCTTAACATTTACTGGCAATCACTTCCTATCGGAAATCCGCTTGGGTCTAAAGAAGCATGGGGTTGTGTTATACTGCGACCCAATGCAGTGTTTTAGATGCTACAGCATGGATCACTTTGCCGCAGACTGCAAGGTTCCGAAGCCAAAATGTAGAAGATGTGGCTCGCTAGAACATCTTAGGAGAGATCGCAAGGCTCAGGCCAAATGTTGCCTATGCAACGGCGAGCATGAAGCCACGTGGGGTTCGTGCCCGGTTTGATTGAGCCGTATCGAAATGTTAAAGCGGGGCTCTCGGAATGCTATTAAGAGGCAACCTGAGGCCCCAACTCTACCACTTTGCGCCCCCGTAGAATACGTTCAACCGTCTGATAACTTTTCGAAGCGCAGCTGGTCATCTGTGGTAAAGAATGGTACGAAGGTGAACAACGACGCAATGAACACTCGAGAAGTTGGACAGTCAAAGTCGAAACCTGTGGAAAAAGCGTTGCCATCAATGGACATAGCTGCAGATCTTGTACAAGGTTTAAAAGACAAATTTTCCCCTGTATCATCAAAGCGGTTTAAACAGCGGTAACCAGCGTATTTGAAAAGTTGTTTCCCTCTTTGCTCCGTAAGGCAACCGAAAGAGAGATGGGTAGTGACTTGAGCAAAGCCACCGGAACTACTTCCCTTGAAAAAATCTCGCAACATTCTATTGAAGCCTCTTTGCGCGATGCACTTTGCACGCTATCGTGTAACCAAGGTGTAAAGACGAGCAAGCACGACAGGCCTCCTGGAGGCTTGTGACCGGCTTGCACAGCAGTAACAAACCCACCAGTACAAAAACAACCGCAACATACTCAAGACAAGAGATCGCTACTTAATTTTTTTCAATGGAACTGTGAAGGCATTAAATCAAGTTACCCACTTCTTCCTTTAGCTGAGCAGTATGACGTATTGGTCCTTACTGAGACATGGGCCACCAAACCTACAGTCGTCCCAAGTTGGTGTATAACGGAATGTCTGGGCGTACAAACAGAGGGACCGGGAAGAACACGTGGGGGGTTGCAGTGTTGTTTAACAGCAAGCAAGCAATAACTGCGTAGTCCTAACATGAACCGCCATCAACGTCATTGCAATATATTCAAGTCATTCAGAAGCTATTTCAACACTGCTGGAGAAATTAGTACTATGCCTCGACATGGTGGACTTACACAAAGTGACTGTACTATGTGGTGATCTCAACTGTCGGCTTGACAAACCAAGATGTTAAAGAACGGTATCACTACTCAACGCCTTGGCATCTCGCAGTATGTGGGTTATATCTACAGCTGAAGATTCGACCTTCGTCGCGCCTCACGGACAATCTACGATTGACATTTTCGCCACAAATGCTAACCCATGTAAAGTCAAGTACAGGGGGGTGCAGGAGAAGACTCTGGCGTTCGGTGCAAGCTGGCACCTACCCGTCGCAATGGAATTATCAATTGAATCGCAATCTACAGATCGCGGGCGGCCTTGTCTAAGTCGCAATCTGAATCTCAGCCTTTTGACTGTTACCTCGCGAAGCATATGCCCAGTGCCAACCGTGATCAACGTGAAATCCTATGCCACCAGCATTCGAAGTGCCATTACTGGTAGCGCTCGGCTAAAGCAACAAACGGAAAGCAAGCGAACAAACAGAAAGCACGCTCCATGGTACAACCAGGCGTGCGCTTCTTGCAAACATTATATGATTCAAGCATACATTTTAGCAAAAATCCGCCCGGAGATGACTTATTTTTATACTAGATTGAGTCGTGACTATAAAAGAGTTCTAAAAAACGCCATAAAATAATATGAAGAACGAAAACAATACAAGCTGCTCCTAGAAGCGCAACAACGACCTTATAAGCGGCTGCAGACAGACAGGCGCGTTACTGCGTGTCCTATCCCACATGACATACTAAATGCTCATTTTTGGCGCGTCACTGACGCCCGTCAAGCCCTGTCGCGGCCTTTTAGCAACTCTGAAGTTATCGACTCAATAATGAAAGCACCGTCCGGGAAGGCCCCGGGGCTTGATTTGGTCACAAATGAGCATCTCAGACAAGCGATTCACCTTGCGCCTTGCTTCACCAGACTTTTTAACAAGGTGATGAAAGCGGCCCAACTGCCCTCGGAACAGAAAACCAGCCTGCTTAGCATTATCCCTAAAGGAAAAGGGGATCCATTGGCAGCATCGTCTTACCGAGGTATCGCAAAGAAGAGCGCAATCTACAAACTTCTATCGGCTATTCTAGCTCGCCGATTAGAAAATTTTCTTGAGGTTAACAGAAAGCTGCCAGAGCAACAACATGACTTCAGAAGGGGCCGGTCAACAATGACAGCCTTTGCTGTACTTCTAAATTCGATACAACGGGCACTTCGTACTAAAGGGGCTTATCTATTTGCTGTATTTGTAGACTTTAAAGCGGCCTTTGATACGGCCGCACGAACGATTATACTTGACAAGCTGGCTTTTTGCGGAATCTCATTGAATATATTGGAGCTCATTAAAGGCATTGTACAGGAAGGACAAGTTATTATAGATGACGGAGCCGCTAAACACATGGCGACCTTACAGACCACTGGTGTTGCCCAAGGTGATAACCTTAGCCCCCTGCTGTTTTCGGTGCTGGTCAGAGACCTTCTTGAAGAGATACGGAGTCGGCACTCGCAGGTAGACGTCCTTATGTATGCGGACGACTTGGTGCTATATTCTCGCAGTCGATTCCATTTGCAACAATCCCTTGCCCCCTTCCCAGCATTACGTTCATCAAAACCAGTTGGAAATAAATGTAAATAAAACAAAGGCAATGAAGTTTAAACGTGGAGGCAAATTGGCTGGAATCGACGAACTACGGTTAGGTTCAAAATCTATAGAATTTGTCTCGAACTTCTCATACCTAGGGGTTATGTTCTCGTCTCGAGGTACGAACTTCTCGAGGCACATTGATGAACTAATTCGGAAAGGACTACAGTCCTTTCATAGTATCCGAGACCCTCATAAACTATCAATGGACGTTGCCGTACACCTTTTAACCTGAAGATTGCGCTTACTGCTTCTTACGGTATACAGGTGATATGGCCGCATCTATCGAAGTTAAACTTAAGGCGCTTGGCCAAATCAAGGCCGCTTTTCTAAAAAAGGCGCTTAGAGTCCACCGCACTAGTCTCAACCGATTAGTTTATTTAGTGGCGTCGACTCCGCTATTTGTTGAGAATTTACAAACAATACACGTGTTACCGAAAACGGCAGCTTTCAACGAGTACATGTCTGAATGGAAGACTAAGATGGCAGACATTGACCCGCTCTTTTATGAAACCCAGGCAATGACGTGTAGATCGAGGAAGCGCTGCAACTTTGAGTATAGACACCTAATTGCACGATTTGCTGTACAAGGCTTCCACATGAAGATCTGTATTCGAGAGACGTTCCATGAAATTTCCTCGTTATGCTTGTGCAAACTCTGCGGGAGACAGTGTGACTTATATTACCTTCAACAATGCGATCGAGCAGTTCCGTTGACTCGACTTTTAGAATCGTGATGAATATATGTATATGTGAATGTGTGCATTCTCTGTACGCGCAGTATTGTAAATCAACCATCGGTTAATAAAGCTAATATGTTATGTTATTTATTTACATACAAGGTTGAGTAACATAATCTATGATCGGGCTAATTCGAGCCAGTGGTGTAAAATATACTATATAGATAGTAATTGATGTTGATAAATCAATTGTAAGGATTGTTAAACACGGTATCACGAACTTTTATAACCTCGTTTCGTATTGACGTCGACGGCCTTCCGGGGATGGTGGAAATCGCCGGTCTCTTCACGACAGTATTACGTATACACAGTGTTTCAGATATATATATATATATATATATATATATATCCGAAGCAATATCAACAATGTATCTCTGATTTACCAGGGCGTCTCCGGCGAAAGTGCTGTCGTTAGAAGCCACGGTTGAAGTTCGAAAGAAAGGCGTGTTGGAAGCTTGTGGATAGCAACGCAAAATAGAGCAAGGCCACAACTGTCACTCTGTTGAACACCACGGTATAACTCGACAAACTTGCCCTGCCAAATTAACTTGCTTGAAAGCCTGTACATCTGGTATACCAGCGGGTAAGGTCAGAGAAGGTAAATGCGCACGGACTTAAGCAGATGGTCTCTTCTAAGCGTAAAGGCTTTTTTGAAGTCTAGCTTGGCACCTTTACGACACTTCTGTTTTGGTCAACGAATGCCCGTTTTGCATGGACGGCCGCTTCCGCATCTCCCATGATTATGCAGCCGACCTGATGCGGAGTGACCATTGCGACGATAACCTTACGAGGCATGCTCTCCTTGATTATGATTTTTCCGACTAAGCGGCTTAGTGTCAGGCCAACGACAATGAGTCTAAGGCTACCACATTTTCTGCCCAAGGCAATAAGCAAGGCACCGTACAAAACAGGGAGCACGAAATTGGGCAAATTTCCACTAATAGCAAGGTTGTCGAAGCGTGCTAGGCCTAAAAGCAATCGGCTCTCTTCGCCGTCTTTGCCGATAAGATCCTTCAGATGACGCGGCCGAGCTCCATCTGATGATGCCATACTGATACCCCCGAATAATACAAAGGGCGCCGATCCGCTGAATCTTCCTCAAGAACTTCGTAGAGTGTTAGGCCGGTTTGGGGCTGATCTACCGGTCGTGAAAACATCATAGCCCCGTTTTAGACAACCGCAGAAAAATAGCGTTAAAATGAGGCCGATGGCTGGATGTCGAGTACGAGTGAGAAGATTTTCACCGTAGAAACGGAGGTGTTTAGCTGAATGCGAAGGCATGATCTAGCTAGACTCGCGAGGCTCCTTACAAAAACAGCACTTCGGGCGTTGAGTACAGTGTTTACAATGATGATTCATAGAGCCGCAACGTCAACAAAAGTCGTCCGACCACAGGTATTTTGGCCTGATGTGGTCTAGGCTAAAGCACATACGAGGTGTGTTCAAAAAATATCGCGACTTTTGAATTTTCGCGGGTTACGTATATTCGAATTTCGATTTTTTGTGGCGTTATGTTGGTACTCATGTCTCTCACTTATGCCGACAAGCTCGGCCATTTTGAATGTTCACTTAATTGTTGACAGCTGCTTTGCTTGCACGTGTTTTGGATCGTCTTCGATTTTTACCTATTCAAAAAAATGGATCAAAGAACCTGTATCAAATTTTGTGTGAAAAACGAAATTAAGTGCGCGGATGCATTCCGAATGTTGACTGTGGCATACGGAGAAGCTACCTTGGACCGAAGCAACGTTTATCGGTGGTACAAAATGTTCTCAGAAGGCCGAGAAGATGTGAACGACGAAGAGCGTGCCGGACGCCCGAGCACTTCAACAACAGACGAAAAAATTAATGAAGTGGAGAAAATGGTATTGGCCAATCGTCGAATCACCGTTAGAGAAGTTGCTGAGGACCTAAACATATCGATTGGCTCGTGCCATTCGATTTTTATCAATGATTTGGGCATGAGACGGGTCGCCGCGAAATTCGTACCAAAATTGCTCAATTGCGACCAAAAACAGCATCGCATGAACATTGCTAATGAGATGTTGGACTCTGTCCGCGACGACCCAAATTTGCTCCAGAGGGTCATAACTGGTGACGAATCGTGGGTTTATGGTTATGACGTGGAAACCAAAGCTCAATCATCTCAATGGAAGCTGCCGCACGAACCAAGACCGAAAAAAGCGCGCCAAGTTCGGTCGAATGTGAAAGTTTTGCTGACAGTTTTCTTCGATTGCAGGGGCGTGGTGCATCATGAGTTCTTGCCACAGAGTAGAACGGTCAATAAGGAATATTACCTGCAAGTTATGCGCAATTTGCGCGAAGCAATCCACCAGAAACGCCCGGATTTGTGGAAGAACAAAAATTGGCTTTTGCACCACGATAACGCCCCTGCTCACACATCGTTGCTTGTGCGCGAGTTTTTGGCCAAAAACAACACACTAATGATGCCGCAGCCACCGTATTCCCCAGATCTGGCCCCCTGTGACTTTTTCTTGTTCCCTAAACTGAAGAGGCCCATGAAAGGACGACGTTACGCTACGCTTGACGAGATAAAGACGGCATCGAAGGAGGAGCTGAACAAGATAAAAAAAAGTCGCGATACTTTTTGAACACACCTCGTATACCAATGATGAGGCTCTCTGCAGAGCATCACGCCGTGGGTTTTCAAGCCGAGACGAACCTCAGCAGAAAAAGCGATGCCCGCGAAAGTGAGAATAACAGTCGGCATGTCAATGCCTGTCCTGACGGGTACGAGGGAGTATAGACACTATTAAATTGCAATTATTTTTTGTTTAAAGTCTTAAGAGTAATATCGCTGCTATTTCGGCTATACTTTTTTTTTACAATTATGTTTATTTCACTCAAATTGAATATAATATACATTCCAAAATGTTTCTTCATAAAGCTCTATCTTCTTCACGCTTTCGTCGAGAGAAGTAGTGCAACGATTTTCGGTCCAGCGCTGTGCATTCCACTGCATGGTACTTGGCACACCTCTGCAGGCAGAACCGGCAGGTGCACAACTCGTATTCCTCGTGAAAGGTTGCGTTTGAACATACCAGGTAGTGATAACCATGCACTATGTATCTGGTGTATACGTGGCATATATATGGAGTTTTTTTTTTAATATTCGACTAATGTGAGTCGACACAAACGCACGTGCACTCAAAGAATATTAGATCGACATTTATTAACCTTGAAAACGACATCAGTATTTGCTTAAATTATAGGCTGAAAATGTCTCACTTTTTCTTTCACCTCTTGCGCATCTAACGGCTCTATGTACATTTGCATTATATCTGGTTTACGCATGACTGGAAGGGTTGTTGTACTCGTATTTGGTTCTATGCTAAGCTAATAATGTGGTATCGGCCGAATACCGCAAAGCTTGCATATGCATTTCAAGTCAATATTATAACATTTACCTCTTAGGCATACACAATGATGATAAGCATTAATAAAGTGTTACTCAACAGAGTAAAGGCCAATGTTCTTCTGCAAAGAGTTTTGGCTGCACAAGTTGAGTAAGGCGGTAACTCATGTTCAGCGTCGAAGGGCTAGTGTATTCCTTTTAGGTGGGTTGTTTTTCCATAAAGTGTGAGACCATTGAATAAACGTGCATAGAGTGACCTCTATAAATGTTTGTCTTTGGTTGCGTGTATTCGTAGTTATCCGAGTAACGGGGAGCTTTGGCAAATGACAAGGTGCGAAAAAAGAGTGATGTTTGTGCACCCTCATGACGGCATGTATTATTGTCATTTTTGCATAGAAGAGTATGCCGATACAGTATGTCGGCAGAAAGCCGGAAACACTGTGAATGCTCTCTACAAACTAAGCTCAAAAAAGGCTCAGTCGCTTCGTGCGACTATCTTTATGTGTTATTTATTGCTCATCGTTTGTGGAAATGTTGAAGAGGAAAACCCCGACGCGCCGAGCGCCACTTGGAGCTCTCCATACCACCATCGCTCAATGGTGGTATGGAGAGCTCAGTGTTTGGCCAAATCGTGGTAGCGCCTATCGAAATGAAGAAAAACTGGAAACGCACTGGAAAATTCTGCCGTCGGGAAGAGACTTTTTCGAGAGAGAAGCATCCGACAAGAAGTGGCCCAATGTGTGCACGTCACACCTGGTACAAACGAAATGATACAAAATGATTCGTACTGAAAACAGCGATGTTGACCCACAAAGGCGGCCCACAAAGTTGGAAGTATTACCTGTCAGCCAAATAAGCCCCTCGAATGGGGCCGGAGATTTTAGTGACTGCATGGCGGCACGAATAGTAGGACATAGCGTAAACATAAGGCTTACAAAACTGGCTGGTTTGAACAGAACTACAATCGCTTTCACATCTAATGAATTAGATCCAAATAATTTGTATGAGTTGCTGCTGTTGCCACAAGGCACATAATTTAGGCATTTTAGAGCCTTGCCAAGGCCAAACCAAGTTTTGAGTCTAAACGATGGGCACAGAACACAGGGACTAGGTAAAAAGTGTCGAAGAAGAACAGTTTCTGAAAAACACCAAGGCAAAGCGAGTGTCATCATAATTAAATACAAACAATTAATCGAGTTAATCACGCCTTACGGAGTATTCGATTCTTAGCAGGGCTGTAAGACTTAATTAATACTACATATTCTATTCTATAAACGGGTTTTTCGTCCCTTCTTCTGAATCAAATCATAAACTCGGTCTTTCATGGAGTTAATGAGCTGTTGTAAGTACGAAAGTGGAATTTCAGTCCATGCTTGCTGGACAGCTTCCTTGAGGTCCGACAAATTATCATATTGTCGACCATTTGCGTAAATCTGCTTCACCAAATGTCCCCAAAGATTTTCGATGGGATTTAGGTCTGGACTCAATGCCGGCCAGTCAAAAAGTGGCACTCCTTGTTCTTGAAAAATGGCTATAGTGCTAGCCGAGGTACGAAACGTGGCGTTGTTTCGTTGAAAAACTGCGTCAGATCCCCCAATTCTTCTGAAATGGGCTTCTAACTGGGAACCGACGATACGCTGGTACTTGTCGGATTTGTTTCGGCCCACAATCGCGACTAGATCAGACTTCCCATGATATCCAAACGCGCCCCAATATTTCACAGAACCACCACCGGCCACGCGTTTCGAGAACCATTTAGGTTCCTTCCGTAAGTCATGCCAATAGTACTGACAGCCGCCAGGGCCATCGAGATTAAATTTATTTTCATCTGAGAAGACAACGTTTTTCCACTCGTTATCCCAAGTTTGGTATTGTGGCAAGTTTGGCCGGAAGTGTACGAACGCGGCAGAATGAGCAGGCGATCGGCGTGGAGGAGCGACCAACGACGAATGCCTGGAGGCGGCGGAGGATGCACATGAGGATGAGCGAGCGCGAGTGGACGAACCGAAGGAGCACGCAGACGGGAGAAGAACGGCAGTCCGAACCTGGTTCGTGCGGTCGCGCCCGGCGACTGGGTCAGTATACGGAGGCCAGCCGCCGCCGGGTGCGCCACATGATGAACATGAAGACGACAGCGCACCGCTCTGAAGGACGTCCACGGCGGGTTAGACGCGCACCAAGCCATTTACGGGAGTTCGCGAGTAAAGACGGGATAGAATTCAAAACAAGCCTGCGAAGGGGGGAGAATGTAGGATAGCAGTGTTAAGCAGCGCGGGCATAACCAGCGTCGGTTAGCGGCAATGCCAAAGCAAGCTAAATACAGGTAGTTCAATAAGTTCTTAGAATGAGCTTTTCAGAATTCGAATTTTGGCGCGCTTTCACCGTTATTGGAAACGGCAACTTTTCGACTGCCAGCAGTCAAAATATTACGGTGATTGGCCATTGCGATTTCGTTTGATCGCTTTTCCCGTGCAACGTATCGGCGTGATTTTGAAATATTGAGAAAAAAGAGTTTCGAGTGGTTATCAAGCATTTTATTTCAAAGGTTGGAATGCGACCCAAGTGAAAACTGAAATAGACGAGGTGTACGGTGACTCTGCGCCATGTTTTGCCACTGTTTCCAACTGGATTAATGAGTTAAAAAGAGGTCGCAGGAGCACCGAGATGAACTACGTTCAAAACGCCCAAAAACGGCAACTGATTAGGAAAACGTGGAAAAGGTGCGGAAAATCGTTGCCGCAGATAAGCGAGTGAACATTAGGGAGATAGCGGAGGCCTTGGGGATCAGTTTGGGTAGTGTGCATTTCATCCTGCACGAAAACTTGAAGATGAAAGAGCTCAGAGCAAAATGGCTGCCGCATTTGCTCAACCAAGGCCAAAAAGACGCGCGTGTTTCCGCTTCACAGCGAAATTTGGCCAAGATGTCGAAAAATCCGTCGGATTTTTGGCGCAGATTCGTGACCGTCGATGAAAGCTGGGTCCATCACTACACTCTCGAGACCCAAGAAGCATCTCGTCAATGGTGTGCACCTGGTGAAGGACCTCCGAAGAGGGTGCGGACAACGGCATCGGCCGGAAAGATGATGGCTACGGTTTTTTGGGACCAACGTGGAATAATTCTGGTCGACTATTTTGAGAGCGGTAAAACGATCACGGGAGAATATTATGCAAGACTGTTGGACTGCCTGAAGCAAGAACTCATCGTGAAACGGCCCGCTTTGCAGAAGAAGGTTGTCCTGTTTCACCAGGACAATGCTCCCGCACACAAGTCGCGGCAAGCAACGGCAAAACTGACCCAACTGAGGTTCGAACTTATTGAACAACCTTCCTATTCTCCAGACCTGGCCCCCTCTGATTATTTCCTCTTCGGACATTTGAAGAATAGTCTCGGTGGAAAGCGTTTCTCTAGCAATGAGGAGGTTAAGGCTGCTGTCAATGCCTATTTTCAGTCTAAAGACGCGGAATTCTACTCAAGAGGTATAAATGCTCTGAAATCTCGGTGGGAAAAATGTATTGAGCTTCTCGGGGAGTATATCGAATAAGAAAAATTTAAAAACATGATTTGGAAAATTCTCGGTTTTCATTCTAAGAACTTATTGAACTACCTGTACATGGCGCCAATTAGTAGATGCCGCCACCCTACTAGCGAAGACGCGGGAAGTCACTAAATGCGCGGGCAATCTGTGAGTATATAAGGAGGAATGAGAATAAATAAGTTAGTAGTCGTTTGTTCGAGCCAGTAGAAGACGTGTGTTGTTTGAGCGAGAGAATGGCGAGCTCGTAACGGTCGCCGCCCGGTCATGGGGGTGGTGGACACTACAGGTATCTATGCGAAAATTCACGCCGTGCGACAATGTGTTTCGGTTAGAATCGCGGCATAAGCTTCATTTTCGCGTATCGCACATTTTTGTCAGAACGTAACACTCGGTACACTGTGGATCGGTGCACTGGCACTCCCAAAGTGGTCCTGATCCTGGAAGACTTTTGGCCATGAGTAGCCAACTGTATGGTCCTAGGCCGATCTCGACTATTCAAAACTGGCTTACGCCCACTATCTGCACCTTTGGTTCGCTCCAGGGTGTAAACCTGCTGATGGCGCTCTTATGCCGTTCTAATCTGGTTGCTATAGCAGTTACTGTATGACCGAGCTTAGCATATGCCTCAATTATTGTCTTTTCATTATCCGAGAGATCTTTTGTACGACCCGTGGTTTAAACATAAGCTTCGTCGTTATTTCGAAGCAACGACTGAGCTGTAGTATATTTTGCAGCTATAGAGCGATTGATTTAGCTGGATCGTATATCAGCTGTAGTATCGACTATCCTTTACAAACAAGATCTGTATTGTTAGCATGTTATTGTTGCTAATTATTTGCAACACTGTTTTTTCACACGTTTTTATTTTTTATATGAACCGATTGTGAGATTGCAGCGAAATTAACACCATACTCGTAGTTCGTCATGTGTTTATGCCCATTAAATTTCAAGCCGTTCAAATAAGCCGAAATTATCAACAAAAAACATGAGTTGCTATTTTTTCCAACGCACTTTATATATATATATATATATTTACGTATATATATATATATATATATATATATATATACGTATATACGTATATATATATATATATATATATATATATATATATATACTGTATATATAAATACGTATATATATATATATATATATATATATATATATACTGTATATATAATACGTATATATATATATATATACTGTATATATAAATATATATATATATATATATATATATATATATATATATAATATACCCATAAAATGATGCAGTAAGCAAAATCATCGATCATATTAGCACCTGTATAAACCCGTGTTTAAGCTAAGGCATGGCACTGTACCACGAAAAAAACTAACACATGCCAAAGGCAGCATCTATTCATCATCGTTTAGAGCATGAACTCACGACGTTGGTTTCATCGTTGAAAATAATACAGCCGAGGTAGCGTATGTAGCTCACAATGCACTACCGGCAGTATCGAATTCGTTCTGACCGCTGTTTCTGAGCCATATGGCTGGTTTTCTCGGACGATCAAGTCGCTCTTTTTAATTGGGTCAAGTTTTTAATGTAATACTTGAGTCAAGAGCAAACGGGCAACCTGGTGGACCGTATTTATTAATAAACTCGCTATAAAGAATGTAGCGCCGCCGCCTCTCACGCGTCTGCTTTTGCATGGCTAGATGAAAAATGTTTTGCGATATAATAAGCAATCTAATTTGTGTTGCATCAATGGCTTACTTACTTAGATAATGCATATCTAACGAATCAGTTAGGCAGGCTCGTATATATATATATATGTTTATATATATATATATATCGAAAGCGAGAGCCAATGGTAAAAAAAGAACAATAGACCAACGCAGCAGAGCAATAAATTTTTCAACCTTATGCTCAAGAAGACAAGTTAGATTTGAGTGCCGATTTGAGCGGATTGAGTTGCCATGAGTTTTATACAAAAATGTATTTGTTAGTGTTGACGCCAAAGTCCATAAAAAACAAAAACATTACACGAAGGAAACGCACATATATAATAATAATAATAATAATAATAATAATAATAATAATAATAATAATAATAATAATAATAATAAATCCGTACATGTATAAGCATTGAATGAGTGACAACTACGTTTTGCAACAGTCAGCTGGCCAGCTAGCTCGATTCGAGTCAAACCGCCCGCCCGTTAGCGCTGCTGCGCAATGCATTCATCCAGTGGCACAAAGCGTAGCCCGGCTTGGCTTGCGCATATCGCGGCCGAGATAATCACGATTACTAGCATATCTTGGGCTGAGACATGTCATTGGACTTGTACCGAATTATAACTCGGAAGATGCTACCGGGACGGTTCTAGTGGTGCATCACAAGATACGTAGACTAGAGCGTGCCCTATTGAACATTACACAAGACCTACCGCCAGTGCCGGACGGGAATATAGACGCGCGTTGCTAGAGTCGCCAGGCCTGTCCAAGTATTGGCATCGCTCAGGTTTCCCAGCATAGACGAATATGCGTTTCGCCTTTTACTAAACGCATCCGTGCTGGGGGACACTTACAATGAGCCTGTATGGCAATTTTTGTGGCCCCGTCATGGGGCTCCCCTAAACAATCCAAAGATATGAGCTTAGTTAATTATGCAGCAAGCGGAGACAATGCGCCGAAAGATTGCGCAAAGGTTCTGTTTGTTATCCCTTGCAGGTCGAATCGCGACTTTCGTTATGAAAAGATTATGTATCCCTTTCAGCGCAAATCGTGTACGCCTGTTAGCTGAATTTCGATTAGCTTTGCGTAGTTGATAACTGCATTATAGCTAGCTATCTATATGCAGTGCGCCTAATATCACAAAAAAAACTGCTGACAACCGAGTTTTTCTAAATTGACTCGGGCGCGGCTGGCTCTTTGTTCGATATAACTTACCGATCGATTTGGCCCTGTTAATTTGAGCATACCGCGATGCTAAAAGAGAGGCCTGTATAACAATTGAAATGAACATAAAAAAACTAATATTTGTTTGCCGCATTTTTCTATGCATATATATGTACTCACTACTAATATCACAAATCATCTGTGTATTACTATAAATAATATGTATAACAAAATGAGCTGCTCAGCGGCGTGAAGTTTGTTTTTGTTTACTATTTTATTGTTTGGTGTGTAAGCGGTATATAAAATAATTATTCAATGTGCCGATATTTGAATAATAATAGTAATTGGCCAGAACTACCTATTGCAAGCTAATTACAAGTCTGAATTGTATTAAATTATGTGGCAAGTACACCCATTTTCTGTCGAATAATATAAGTCACAGACGGCCTAGAATTACAATATTTCTTTAAAGGACTGTTTTTAATTCTAGAGTTCTTCACTCGGCCCCCGTTTCATGTCTCCATTCGATTACAGTCTGTTTCGTTTTATAGATTTCCATTCATCATCTTAAAGCGCAGTTTAGATCAACTCCGTAGAATTCCATAAATGTCGAAATTTGTTTGAACTTTTGGTGGTAGTTCAGAGGAAGCTTCTTAATGGGAAGTAGGCCATTCCTACTGAAACCTGTGGAGGCATTAGCAGTACTGCAATGTAATTACTTTCGGGTTTTGCTTTCAGGTTAATCGAGCTCTACATACACAGATATGAGCTCTAAAATAATAGGAAACACAAGAAACTAAGACACGAAAGTTCCTTGGGTCAATCTTCAATCTCTTGCTTAAGGGTTTCTTATTCTGCGCGGCCTTAATATGCAACTTTGCAGCACCTTCGCGTACGTTGGCCTACACATGCAGCATTTTGATGGATTTGACACCATGAGTATAAATAAGTAAAGCAGACTCGTATCGCACGTAAGAGCGTAAGAAGGATGCAATTAATAAAGCCTGGCATAACGTTCGGTTAAAAAAAAATATATATATATATATTTTTTAAAAAAAGTAATTATAACTAGGGTAGACGCGCGATGCAAAATCTATCTTTTTTTTCTCACAATTTTAATGTTTGCTGTGTAAGCGATATATGCAAAGAGTTACACACTGTGTTTGTACTTTATTAATAATAGAACAGAACTATATTGCAAACCAAGTTTACAAATTGGAAATGTATCAAATTCTGTAGGACGCACTCGTAAATTATGTCGGATGAAACAAACAACGAACGTCTTTTTACAGAAGCCGAGCTTTAGCGAGATTAGCGCTATTTTGGTTCGAAACCTCCGAAGAAAAGTTCGATGTATAAACATAGGCCAAAATGATTTGGCGTTAATAGTAGCTGTAATGTTTTGGTTTTTTAGTTTCCAATACTAATTGATGTGATTTTCATCTCGGAACGAGACCTATTTAAAATATTGCAACAGTTCAGAGTAGTTCTCTCAGTAAGAAGTAGGTCATACTGCATGGGCTACCTTTGAGTAGCTTAAAATGTGCTGTAAATGTAGCTACTTGAAAGAAAAACTCTAAAGTTTGAACAGCCTTTGTTTATGAAGTTAGTCACATTCAAAGCTCCCCTAGAATAGGTAGTTTTCATCATGCGAAAGTTGCAATCTGCAAATTGTCCTGGTTCCTGGAAGTTGGCGTCACCCCCGCAGTTTGGAAAGCACCAATAGGGCCGGCGGTATTTTTTCAAGATAGCTTGCGTCGTCAAGATCGTCTCTATCGGCCGTTCTGTCGAGCACACGTTTGACGGTCTCAATTGCAAACCAATAGGATTTTCCTGTGGTATGTTGTTCGCACCTGTTTTCTTTGAGACTCCTGCCCGTAGAGGCCTTTCGTAAACGATGTGAAGCTGGCTCTGACGTCGGCTTGAAAGCAATCTAATTTTAATCTATGAAATCCAGAGAAGCACTGGTCGAGTGTTAGCTACTAGCAAGTACTTGTCTCTAAAATTCAGTATGGAGTTATCTATCCCAATATTTCACAATCGTTTGCCTTAGACCCTTTAGAAGATTCTCTCAACCAAACATTCGGTTATGGCAGGTGGAAGCTCTTCACTCAAAACCACCCGGTCAACTGATTCTATTCTCACATACATGCCATACATTTCAAGTTTGCGTTCATTGATTTAGTAACCTCGATTTAATAACATTGAGTTAGTAACTCTGATTTAGTCCATTGATTTAGCAGCATCTTTCTGGCACCAAGTGGAGCATGAAGGTGGTTGCATCTCACATTTACTGTATTGCGGTTTACGTGGCATAGACTGTGAGGTGCTTTGCATATGTTCATAACCGTTATCTGATCCTTATATCTTTAACTTTCCCCTCTAGACTTACTCAAGTGTAAAGCTCCAGTCAAGCAGATTTTATTCAGCAGAATCGATAACGCTGAGTGTCGCCTTGTCCAATCATAATTCTAGTCATAACTATGCAAACATTTTGTATGTAAGACAAAATTACTATTGCGAAATTCAGACAGTATCTTTTTCTCAACCGGGATCTCTTAAAATCCGAGGGCGCGCGTTGCAGTTGAATTTGCTCAGCAATAGTGAATACGATTCTTAGTGAACGCTTTGTTTGAGCGAGATGTATTAAATGTCGCACTACTCAAAGTAATTTATTCAGAACCTTGCTTTACTGTTCGTTTGTTGGAGTCGCGCCATAAGAAGTGCCTCAATTTGCATGAAGATGTTTCGAAGTACCTCTTAAAGAAGACTTCGTTAGAGGTGTTTCGTAGGAGGTGGCACAGCTAGAGCCCGAGTTACTAGCCTGTAAGCATGTGAAGATGTTGGCACGCTAATTTCAGCAAATTCAGCAGGCCAGCATATTTGTTTATCATTTTGAAACATCCGACGAATTAATTTAGAAAGACGTTTTGGGCAGCTGCTAAGGACGTCGCCTTTACAAAGTTGATAAACGTATTTACCCGGAGAATCTCGGAACCGATCAACCAAAATAGCGGGCCATCATCTTCACATGCGCTACTATGCTATTAGCGATGCTCTAGCATGCATAACAATGCGCAGCTTTCTGGAACGTTCTGGAGACGTTTACGGTTACGGTTAGAAAACTGTCCCAAAACAACCGCAACTGCAATAGCAGAGCTGTTTCGTCACACATAGGCTAAATAGGGCTGCATCTACAATTTGCTGTCATTGCCTTCCTCTCTCTCTCTGGTTACAAATGCCTCTTCCATCAATTAATTGCAAATTATGTTGAACTGGCCACAACAGCTTAACGGTAGAGCTTCACAGAGTTGCAACAAACCTGTAACAGGGGTAAAAGTCCTACCTCCAGACAATCAAAGTCAAGCGGTTTTCTAAGAATCATTTCTTCTTGTTTTATTATTGTAAACATATGTATAAAACAACTTGCTTGCGTTTCCAATGGCAGAAAAAAAAACGGCGTGCCTGTCACACTCATGTGTCAAAACCATGATGCACACTCTGGCTGGTCATTGGTCAAATCCGTTGATCTGTTGTTGGCAGGCCAGGTGAGCTCAGGTGAGCGAGAGACAACGGTCTCCCAGAAAAAAAGAGGGTCGTAAGCTTTATACAGCAGCGGTTCACAACCGAAATGGGGGCTACGAAGGTAGGCGCCACATAATCACAATCACAAACTTCGATTGTCGTTACCACCATATCATCATCATCATCATCATCACCATGTAGAATTACTTGCTGACAAAATAGGCGCGCCTACATCACTGGAAATGCCGCCATGTCACTGCCAGAGCGAGTGTAACACCGATACCACCATGGTTCTTTTGAATACTACTGTAAATGTTGCATTTGTTTGTTTTGTGGCACATGGCGGACGTAACGAGACGGTAAGCGGTTCAGTGGCTTAGCATGCGTGGCGCGCGACTCAACCTTTCACTTGACCATCGAGACCAGCAAATTAAACAAGGTAACAAACCACCGCTGCTCTGTCTACCGTAGTAACGTATCGTGCATAGCTCGATATCGACCTATATATGTGTATATCTTGCAACGTAGTTCTCTACTTAAACATTAAAGTTCAGAATAAGGCAACTGCCGCCGTAGTCTGCTATAGACAGTGAAAACGCGTGGGGACAAACATATCTCGCGATAAATACACGTGTTGGCGACGATTGCCTAAATTACTTAAAGATAAATGCATTCGGAACGAACGTAACGTAGGGTAGCTTTAGATAAACTACCATATATGTTGTGCAGCGTATGATGATGATGATGATATGCATATTAAATCATGTGCCGACACAATCATGGATGCACGGTTGTTAACTTAGCAATAAATGTTGATGTCTCTCCGCTGAACTGTGATTTGAGTGCAGCGAGAGACTTACAATGCCACGACACCGTAGGAACACGTACGATATTAATTTCCGTTATCTAGAATTCATCTAGCCTGTCAACTCCGTTAAAACTGTAAACAGGAGTAAAAAAGTATATGTACAACATATTTGCGCTAGCCGTTTGCACTGATTCGTGTCACGTCATGGAAATGGAGCTTGCTCTCTCTCTATTTTTGTGTAGCTCCGAAAGTGAAAGCATTCTTGAGACATCGCAGTCTCGTCGATAAAATCACACCAACTTCTATACACATTACATATCTTATTGCTTCAGGTTGGATAAACTCCTCTCCTGAAAATGAGTATCCAGTGTTGTTGGCACTTCTACCGATGCACACATATATACATATTTATATATACGCATACGTAGGTATATCCATATGTAAATGTAGATATGCACATACATATTCCTACATATTTCTATGATACGCTGTATATACATATAGCGTGTCGATCGATATTTTGTTGTCAAAATATAAGTACGCAGTAGCTCATTGGTACATTCTAATGTCATTGCAGTTATCTCCACACACACACACATATATATACATATATATATGTGTGTGTGTGTCTGTCTTTGTGATGTGATTAATGTGAATACAATAACCATATTTTGTATAATGTACAAAGTAGCGTAAAATTGTCGAAACAAATGCATATAACAAGAGAGTAGGTCTCTATCTTTGCCAGGGGCCTATTTGTAACGTAACAAAGCATCTCTGTGTTTGAACACAAGCCAGAAGAGTGATCTGCAAATATTTGCGAATCAAAAAGCCAGGAGGCCACATTATTCGTAATCGACGTAGTTGGCACCTTTTCAACCATTATTTACAGAGTGGAGTCACATTCATATACACGCATGTATGCTTGCAAGACGTATAGCATGTAGTATATCACCAGTCACTGTAGATGGAGGAATGGCGGCGTAAAAGTACAGAATAGCTTCCGTAACGTTAGCTAAGCTCGAAGAGCTAACCAAATGCCAGCTTATGGCTTCCCGCCTGCACTAGGAAAATAATAATAATACTACAAAATTAGGTAGATGAACACTTCGTCCTGAAGAGGGGGGCGGTAGGAAACCCTCCACCTGCACTCCTTGCACGGTTTATCGTCGCGCTCCAGCGCGTACAGACACGGACTTCAGTATTACGGCATGCTCCTCAGCATCGTTCTTCGACCATGAGAAGTGGCGGCTGATGTGAACGTGATGTCGGCGATGACGTGACAACTGCTGGCTGCAGCGTCTTGTCGTTCACCTCGATCAGCTCACCCGTGTTGGCCAGGACGTCTGGCGTCAGCGTAATGCCGGGCCTCATCCTCACTAGTTCCGTGACGACGCTGCGACCTAGTTCGGCTTTCGCTGCGGCGACGAGGCCGTCCGAAGCGATGGTCTTGAGTGGGCCGTCTTTCTTCGACGAAGTGCCGCCCATCGAGCGCTCGCCCGTGGCGTCGCGCCGCTCCCGGACGCCCTCGAGGTCGCTAGCCTCGTCGCTCGAGTGAATCTGAGCGGTGGTCGTGATGATCACCGACCCTCCGCCACACTTCTTCTTCTGAAGGCCGAGCCTCATCGACGAACAGACGCTCGGCGAGCTCGCCCTACCACTCTCCGGACTAGCTGCTCGCCTCGCAGCTGTCGCGGGAGCCATCTCCGATGAGGGCGTGATCGTGGACGAATAGCCGAGGTCCGAGTCGGCGCCGCTCGGCCGCTGACGGTAGCTGTTGCTTGCGTACCGATACGGCGAACCCAGCACGGTGACTTCGCTCCCGTTGTACGAGTTGAGCAGCAGGTTCGCCTGAACACCGGGCTGGGTCGGGGGCGATCCAGCCGCCGTCGACGCCACAGGATCGCTTTCTTGCTCGGTGGGCACGAACAGGGGGGCTTGCTGATCCCGGCCCGTCGTGTAGCCGACAGCGCCCCCCGACCACCAGGTAAACTTGGCCACCATGCCCAGCACCAGAAGAAACGATACTGAAGTAAGAGCACAGAGAGCGCACACAAGCGCGTAAATAACGAAATTCCAGACAGCAGACGTTAGCGACGTTTAGCGTGCGTCAACCTGTCTGAACATGTTTCTTAGATCAAGCGCAACACTTCTTGGATAATATTATTTCCAGCTTCAGTTATGACTGCTTATGGCTATTGGACCACCATTAACCTAGCGCGTCCAGACATTTCTCAAAAGCGAGAATAGTAGTAGTAGTAGTAGTAATCGGAATATTCAAATATTATACTAGTTACGCTACGTACGGGCAATATTCGTGGGCAATATTTGATATACATACTTATGGCAAGGATCGAGCCGAGTTCCACGTTGGATCCGTATTCGTTACCCGTGTACATAACTAAGAGAGGATCCTGCAATGACAAAGCGACGGCATCGTTAGGAAAGGCAGCATATAGGTAGGTTTAAAACAACCGAGCCAGAATATTGTGCTCATTAACATTGATTTAATTGTTATATATGTATATGTATATATATATATATATATATATCCGACGTACCGTATTTAATGTATAGGTAATAATAGCTACTAAGGCACATGCGGGAAATTATTTGGCAGATATGTTGCAATTGAACTATTTGTGACGACTTATAAGCGAGAGTCGTCCATAGCGTACACGCGACTTCATTCGTTAGGTAATCGTTCAAAACATGTTTAAAAATACAATGTGCGCTGATTGGGCGTACCTGTAAGGAAGCGAGGAACGTGTCGTATGGAGTGGGACTATTTACAACACCGCGAAAGCAATGTGCTTGAACAGCACAAAACGGCTGGTCCAGCGGTACACGAGCAATATTCGATACACACCAACCGCAAGCCGACGACTCTGAAAATGACAGAACCACTGGCTTCAGGCAATGCTTATATATATATATATATATATATATAGCTGTGAGTTCAAGTCATGAGTTATCCGGTGTAAAATGGTACAAAAATAAAGTTTTCGTTCCTAACGCACATACGACCCTTCTTGAAAAGTCAGCAGTACGTTTCCAAAAGTAAGCGAGAGTTTTAGCCATCACGGACACCACTTGCCCTATGGCGCCAGGGCTTGCCGCATGGCATAATTTTCTCCCGACCTTTACAGCATTTCCAACTGGACTTATGTATAATTCTTCAGCAGAAAAATATAGCTATAGGACACCGCAAAACCCCAGCAGGTCAACAAAAATATGAAATCCAAACGACGTTCCATTTAAATGCACGGTGCTATATTGTTCATAGTTATTATGGTCACATCCTGTATTACATTGATGCTTGGGCATCTGCTATCAAACCTAAGACGATGATTTATTCATTCACTCATTTCGTCGTTTGGAAATCTATAAACACATGCGACTCCGAACACTTCCGTGCCGATGCGATTCGGCCAATCTATGGGGTGACTATGATAGGATTGACTATCGATTCCGTCCGGTTAGTGGTCACCTGTCGGTGATGTGGCCCGTGGTGTTCAAAGCCTACCGTAACATTCGCTGGGATTGCCTTTAGTCGAACAGTGCTCGGCGTAGCATTTGGGCGGCACATCCTGCGATCCAACGGGCGTAAACAGCGCAGGAAGCAGCACTTCCTGCGCTCGAAGGGTCGGTGGGCAGAGGTCGAGCGCACGATCGGGCGTCAATCCTCCGGCGCCACTGTCTGCAGGGCTTCTCGACAAGCTGCATTGGCCCGTGGTCGCAGCGGCGGCGGTGCGCGACCACGCGCATTCGCACGGACACTCGGGGTCGTCCTGGGCCATCCGGCGACAATTCAGGCAGCCACGGTCGTTCTAAGGATACATCATAGAAGCAGTACAGAAAGCAACGTCACATGTTACTGTTATTGCTGCTACTGCTGCCACTACTTCTACTAAAAAGTAAAGTTTTCGAGCTGACCCTCAGCCAAGATTTAACGTCCACGGAACTGTTTTTCACATTGCTTCATAGACGGACCCCCATAAATACAAATGTGCAACGGTGGGGCTCGAACCCGCGTACCTATGTGTCTCCTCCGGTGCAAGGCGTAGACTTAAGCCACCACGCCACCGGACTCGACGCCACTACTTCTACTACTAACTACTACTACTATTAGTAGTATCTAGTAACTCTAGTAACTAGTATTATTAACGATTGCCATGATACTCACAAACATAGACTTCTATCGCATATGTACGGTTAAATGGAAAGAACACCCACCACTCCACAAGGCATGAAGGCGTGTCCACCTTCGCAGGTTCTGTTCACAATGCCAATAAACACGTTCGAACGCGACACGACCGACAGGTAGAAGCGGTGACAGGGCAGCTCGCCCTGCACCACGTTGACGAGGGCGTTCGAGAGCGACATGCGCAACTCGTACGTCCGCTGTACGGTCCGATCCGACGGGGAGATGCAGGCCGACTTCTTGGAGAAGTTCTTCAAGCTGAGAATTTCGTTGGCCACAACGGGCTCCTTGTGCGCGATGTGCAGCTCTTCGATCGGCGTTTGCCACGACAGCTGGGGCGGTGTAGCGTCGACGAACGACGGGTGCGAGACAACGTAGCCCTTGTGGTCGACAAGGAAGCACGTCGTGTCGCCCCAGCCACTGAGGCGCGTGTCACACTCGGGAAACAGGTCTCCCACGAGTTTTCCGAGATATCCAACGTTGAGGTCCATGCCGATCACGGCGACGACGCTGCCTTCACGAACCAACGCCCGGCTCAAGGTGATCACCTGGCCGTAGCCGGCAGCGTCCAGGTACGGCCCCGTTAGAACGATGCGATCTCTCAGCTCGCTAGCCTGAGCATACCACTCACGCATCGTCGGGTCGAATTTCTGCGGAATAACCGTCGCCGGTTGGGCCATCATCACACCCTTACCGCTGGCGATGAAGCGTCGAATGACGAAGTCGAGCGAGGAGTTAATGTTCCACTCCTTGGTCAGATAGGCCAGCAGGCGAACTTCCTCCTTGACGTGGGACTTGACCACGCCGGGGTTCGTCATCAGGTTGGACAGGTCAAATAGGTATCGGCTAAGCTCCCGGACGCCTTCTCTCGTCTCCTCCGTCGTTTGCTGCGTAAACGGGCTTGCAAACGCCATAGCGCTTAGGAAGACCCCCATCGCCTGTGTGGACGCGAGCTGACCGGAGTGAAGGCACTTGGCCACCTGAGGGCTGAGGTCGATGCGATGGTAGACGAGCGGGCAGTTCGATATCTCTTTTGAAGATACCGGACTTTCAAGGGCTAGAACCGGACGAGTTGCCGTGCGGTTAGCCACGAACACTGAGAACGGAGTACCCTCAACGTTTTTCCACGAATACTGTACGGAGTTCTCCTCGCTGAAGAGGTCGACCCGGGTCCATCGAAATATCCTCAGAGGAGGCAGTTCCGGTTCCAACGATGAGACGAGTGGCGGAGCAGCTTCGACGGCGACAGCCTTGCTATGGACAAACATTGGATGCGACATCACATGTCCCGTCTCGGCGTTGAGCAAGAATGCATAGTGTTCAGGTGATTGTTCCGGCATTTGTAGATCCTCGACGAGGTAGTGCAACGGTACGTCAAAGCCTAGCACTCCGTCGGGCACCGCCCGATTCATGCCGAGTAGCTTGACCGGCAACGCCACCGTTACCAACAGCTGCCGACTTACTGGGTCGAACCACGGTGACGAATAGTTGATCGGTGGGAACAATTCGTGCGGCGGAAATGCCTCCACGAAGCGGCCTGCCGTCGAAATAAGCATATCGGTCGAATTCACAACGAACGCCATGCCCCTATAATAGAGATCGACAGCAAATGCAACGGCAATGGTTATTGGCCGTTGTTATCTTATTTATTAAACAGTAGACCGCGATTCGTGTTGTAGGCGTGAAAAGCAAACGAGGCTGCAAGGAACACACTTTAGAGTCATCAGATATCCGAAAGATTGCCTACCATGGTAGGCAATCTTAGACCTTACGCGTCTTAGACGGCCGTACTTCTGTATGAAAAGTACTATGAAGCATATAACGGAGAGCGTTTGTAAAGCACCGCCAACACGTAAAACAAAACGTTTCACAGCTTTTGTATTCTTTACCGAAATGTTTCCTGCTTTTCATGCGTTTAGTTTCGATTTACCTCCGCGTCGCCTGAATATCCACGGGTGTGGCTGCGATTGCTTCGAGGAAGTCTCGGGCAAAAACGACGCTCCGCCGCGGGTCACCCAGCATGTACGTGTTGATGACCACCCGGTGTCGCTTCAGCTCTCGACGTCTCAGTGTTATGAGATCGAGAATTTCCTAGAAAAGTCCGCACCAAAGAAATTAACATGCGATATTAGGAGCCTAGACATAACTGCAAACAATTATGATACATCGCACCGCCGGATATATCAGATGCTCAAGAGAAGAGGAACTAGAGTAAACACTATTAGGATGTATATACGCTCAGAAAGTAGACTCAGAGACCTGCGACCTTGAAACTTAAACGCAAACACGCCGGTCAAAGAACGTGTCTACGAAACAGGCGAAGCCTAACACGCCAATAGTACCTTTTTGTCGTTGAGGTGGGAGAACTTGCCCATCGAGATGAGTGCGATCAGTGCGTCGTTGTAACCGTCATCTCCAGACGGCGTCTTCCACAGAAGATCAAAAGCCACTTTCAAGCCGTCCTTGTGATTTGTTAAATCTGAAACGCAGAACCGATCTCAATCGATTTATATCAGCAACTTTCTCAAATTAGTACTTTGCTTTATTATTGTTGTTATTATTATTTTTATTCCTGGTAAGTGGATAGTCGCCGTTATGAAGTAATCCATTTGAATGCTGTAATAATTGTTGTTGTTTTCGTCATTGCTGTTGTTATTCAAGCGCTGCGAGCGATAGCACCTTATCCATTTGCCGTTGGTATTGCAGGTGGTGTTGTTGACGATCTTACGACTGCTTTTGTTTTTGTTGTTATTGCTGTTGTTGTTGTCGTTGTTATCGCAGTTGTTGTCATTGTTGTTGATGCTATCAGTCCGAGCAGTATAGTTGTGGTTGTGTCATAGTCTAGCGACTAGTCACCAGCGACGCAACAATAGCCTTGGTATCAGTCGAGGGCAGACTAAGGGTGCATAACCCCAAACTACCGTATGCGCGGATGATAAAAATCTAAACGCGATAGCAGGGCCATTTATCGATCTCGCGTTATATCCGTATCAATACTATAATCTAGTCTGCCGGCAACTAGCGGCCGGTTGCGATTCACCGCAGCAAGATGAATGAGCGGCTATCTTGAACCCGCCTGGATTTTCTGGAGCCCTCCGTAAACGACGGCGTTGAAAGGAGAGCCACGAGCAGAGAGCTGCCTCGGGGGACAGATTACTGAAGCTAACCACTAAATGTTGTTATGTTGTTGTTGTATTGTCTTTGTTGTTGTTGTCGTTCTCGTCGTCGTCGTCGTCTTCGATCTATTACGCTACGCGATAATCAGCTAGTCCAAACAAAGCACCACGTTTCGACCGTAGAACCGCTGCGTCGTGATCTATCGTAACCTCCTGTATGCGAAACGTACTCCACCGGCCGCCGCGGCTGTTTTTGTGCGAGGCCTGACGACGTGGCCAACGGAGACGATAAATCGATTCCCCGCTTGCTCGCTCACTTGCTCGCTGAAGAGTCTCTTCTTGATCAAGATATGCGAAGGAGTCGACGTTAGGGCGAGCCCCCTCCAGAGGTCTACTGGAGCCGCTCACCAGATGAGACAATGAATGCCTAGCACATTTACACAGCGCACAAATAGATGCGGCGCATCGTAGCGTTTCCAGTCCTCCGAGTCCTTGGAGTCGGGGTACGCTGCCTTCTCTCCCTGTACCCTCCAACACCTCCCCCCCCCCCCGCCCTCATCACTATTACACCAGCATTACCAGTAAAAACGCGGCACCACCACACGACTTCTCTCTTTCCTCGTCGTCGCAGGCCACCCGTAGTTTCTAGTAGGCCCTACGTGTCTCGTTTTGTCTATCGATCGGTCGATATTGATCAATCAGCCGTCATCCACCTCAACAAGCCTGCGTCGAGAAACTGACATGGCGGAAAACAAATGGTGGCCGCACCACCAGCTAACCGCCAATGCCGTGTAGAGAAACAGGCTACCGAGGGCACCGGGGTGCCTGCCATTCTGCGGCCAGCAGAACTAACAAAACTAACAATATACGTTCAGTAAGACACCCGATCTATATATATATATATATACGGTATCTTATACACATCATATGGACAGACGGAGAGGACGAAATACAGTGAATATGTGTATGTAAATATATTTTAAATTTCATAATGACGTCAAAATCCTCTGCCTCTTACTGAAAGAAAACGATTTATTTTGCAACTAGAATAGGACGATTTACAGAGTGCGATCGATGAAGAAAATCGCGCTAGAATAGGAAAGTAAGGGGACAAGATTTGGGTGAAAATGTGTAAAAGAGTGAACATTTCTTCTACGTACTGCCTTGAAGCTTGACGGCATCGAGGAAATCGAGCGTCCGGTGAACGGTCTCGTCGTGAGCGAACGCAAGCGCGTGGCAGACACCAGGCGCCACCGTCGACACGTTGGCCACGGCAATTAATGCCACCCGATCCTGAGGACTCAAACTCTGGATGAGAAACCGCGCCACCGCCTGTAGATCGACAACAATGACGACAACAACAGACATGTGGGGTTGCATTGTTATATATGGGCTAACTGCCATACGATTCGAAAGAGGAAAACTCTCATATAGTACTCGACGGTAACTAACTGATAAAATAACTTCCCCCCTTCAGTGAGAACAAAAGCATAATTAGACGGTTCAGCCACCCTTAAAGCTGATGGGCTCAAAACAAGATAAATACGCACAACTAGACAATTGATCTTTGTACTACCCGTTTATGAAACGCTAGGAGGTCCCGGCCAGGACACCCCTGGAAAAAATTGCCGAGAGGGTAGAAATATTCATGCACGATAAACGCGCACTACAAGAGGTGAAGACCAGCCTAGTAGAGGCTAGAATAGCGGACTTAATGCCCAAGCGAGCCGTGCATACGTTACTACATCACAAAATGTGACTTCCTACAATTAGATAAGTGATAATTTCTCTCTCTCTCTCGTCAGAGAGGGAAAAATTCGTCAAATTAAAACGTAATGGAAGAACATTTCACTGTATACCATGATATGCAAGCATTGCAATGGCAACAGTCGCAACCCTAACAATATAAAAGAGTTGTTGTCCAACTAAAGGAAATGCCACATACACAAGCTAGAGTTTATTCCCTGCTTTATTCCAGTAATAATGGTACGAGCGAATTGTATTAATCATGACATGCATACGATTCGAATAAAGTAGTAGTAGTCGTATTACTGGTGATATATGTCTTCAAGGAACTTCAAGGGGTTAAATTAATTGTAAGAAATTCAGCCACCCTATCATGCCATACCTTGCCAACTTCGAACTGCGTCTGGCTCATGTGGCCTCCATGATCCAGAATGACGATCACCTGCTTCGGGCGCGGCCGTATTGCCCGCGCATATGCCACTCTGTTCAACGGCACAGAAGCAGAACGGAAAATGGATGGTCGACGGCGAGAAGCCAAAAATCAACAATCGAGAAGCGTATCGAGATTAGCTGGCTGATTAGTAACGCAACAAACAAAATATCGACACACCCTCAGCAGACGTCTAGTGTAAAAAAATAGAAGTCAGATCAGCGTTATATATATATATATATATATATATAGGATGAGACAAGAACGTACAGAATTTATGAAACCAAAACACGAAAGCATATTCAAATCGTATAGTCTCTCATCTATGGCAGATGCGTCTATGGCGCAACAAAACGCTATACCTACCAACAGACATGCATGCAAGCTAAACACGAAAAACACGCGAAAATGTTCGCTGTCGTAGGGAAACCACTAATAAAACAACGTATCCGGGCCAACCCCGAACGTAGCAAGGCCGTTTGTACTGCTCGCAGTCAGTGCTACTTAGAAGAGTGTAGGATTAGCAACGGATAGCACGTAGCGTTACTGTCCAGCCTGCCAACCTTGGCACCGTGAATAGGACTTTGGTCCAGTTGCTCATTGGGCGTTTCAAGGTTTTTCTTTTTTTTCCCCGATTTTCTTTGTTCTTTTTCTTTCCAACCTTCTTCAGTGTCATCATTGTCATGACAGCTTTTCTAGCTTTCGTAAGCGTACTCGCGCGTGCGTTTCGGTAACAAAGAGGTACCACTCAAATCAGGCCAACACAAACACTAATCCTGAATGACGGGGGCAAAAGGAATGAAGCCCCAGACACGACGATCACCATAGATCGGCATTATTGTTATTAATGGAGAGGCGGCTGATTAACTCGCTACTATGTAAAAACAAGGTTTTCTTCTTCACTTTATGTGGTCGGTACAGCGCAGCGGTAACTTTGTAACAACAAAGGAGAGAGGTTATATGAATATTTATACCACCAATACTTAACGTGTACATATATATATATATATATATATATATATATATATATATATATAATTTTTATTTTTTAAACAAGACATTTCCGTCCTCCCCACTTCAGTGGCTCCGACAAGAGGCCGATGACTAGCAAACCTCAAAACAAACACTAACCGATGCTTGGAGACGTCTCCGCAGAAGCTGCCTGTCTGGGCAGGGAACTCGAGGTGAGTGCGGTGCGAGATGAAGAACTGCCATCGCGCAGCGGGCACAGTCGCCGCGATACGCTCGAAAACTGCTGTCAAATCGTAAAACGACTCCGCCTCGCGACTCGGACTGCATGTGGTGTTGGCCACCACCTGTTTCTCCCGGCAAGAACAGTGACAACAGTGCATAACAGACACCACACAGTAAATACACAGGTCTCCGTTCATATGCAACAACAGCACTCACAACAATGGGTCAGTCAGGCAATACAGGACGACGACATGTATACCTGGTCTAGTCCGTCGCCCCCATGTCTCTGCAATGAACCATAGTCGCTAGCCTCGAACAGAAGGTCCGCCGATGGTTAGTTAGCAGGCAATGATTAATAGAACATCTAGTACGTGAGTTCGTGGTTCAAGATAAATTCAAAAGTACCGTTTCAAGAGTATTTGTCTCCCTTCTATGCAACGAAATGTTGCCTAAGAACTAAATTTGCCAACTATGTTTGAGGGCTACCTGGCGTAGGTCAGTTCGATGATAAGCAGAACATCAGCGGCCTATTGACTGTTGTATTTCACTAATTTTAAATTGACAGGGAGAACTCTAAAACAAGTTTCGGCGGAGTAAAACTAGTTTTTTCATAACTGGAGAAATGGTTTCAAGAGTCCGAAACGTACCCCGGTACACGCGAATAGATATACCCAAAATCGGAGAATTTTATTTCTACATTTTACTGCATACTAAATTTAACACAAATTAACAAATCGTAAAAGATCGTTTCGGAAGGACACATATTCCGCCCGGATCATGGCCACGACTCCGGATCCCAAAGTGGTTAGTCAAGAAGTAGTTTAAAGAGAAACTGAAAAACTTAAAACTAAGGCACGTCAAAGATAGAACGTGCATTGTAACGACATAAATGTAGACTATTGAAGATGGCATCAAAGAAAAACCTTACCTCCGTATTAAATAGTGGATCTGCGCGCAGATCTTGGGAGTCGAGATCACAACAGAACTTCGGTCGTTGATCGAGGCGCCGTGGTGTGTGCACCATCAAATCCCGAATACCCTGCGCACCGTCAGTTAACGCCTGCGAGTTCAAAGAATGGTTAATTATTTTACAAAGTCAAAATAACCGCCTAAGCAAAAGTAGCAACAAGTTTTAATGAAAAAATCAAAGTTTACTTATAAACAATGCATTGTTGCATATGCCCTACCTATATACAAACGACTAAGACGCCAAATATATTTCGATAATGTACCTACTTTAATTTTTTTATATGGTTGTAGTATTTGTTACCGTAATACAATCACTTTTCTACTTCAGAGGCAAACATACCTCAGCGGATATATTTAGTTGACTTCGTAAGACGCTTCAAGAGCCTTTTGGTGTGTATATAGTCAAAAACTACCTCCGTACGTAAAAGAAAACATGAAAAAGAAATGCAGCTTACCCCTCAAGGGAACGCTCCAGCTAAGGGACAATACTAAAATACAACAATAAAATGATAGTAATATTGTTGACGCGGCAAAATTACGGCAAACATGAACATTGAGGCTATAATGGTAGTGTTACATACGTATGTGTAATATACCATTCAAGACCTATTCAGCTGAAGTCAGCAGCGTGTAGCCCTTTAACTCTTTAGCCTGTTGGGAAGTGAACACTGACATTTTAGGGTTAAACTTTGTTGTTACAGACTGCACAAGAACAGGAGAGACACGGTCGGCGAGCGTAGGAAAGAGCTTGACGGGGAATTTCCCCGAAAAAACAATTAGTCCGGGATTAAGCTTAATTTACCGGAACGCCACGACCGTAATGCGGACGTTGAAAAGCCGTAACAGGTCAAGGCAGTTGTTTGCGGAAACTCATAGAGTAGGAGTCTGTCGTAATCTTCCAAGTAGGACAAAGAAGCAACTGTACTCCGCACAGGTTAACGCTACTGTAGCTTGCTCACGCTTGTCAGAATGGAGTATGTCGACCGTGGGCCAAGAAAGGATTATACATAGTAACCAATCGTTGAATAAGAAGCCGTAGAATCGTAAGCAATTACATGTAAGCATTTTGGGGAGGCCACTTTCCTCGCTAGATTTTCATAAGCCACGCTAGCTTACCGAGTGATTTTCCCAATTAAGTTGAGTCAAAGAAATCAACGGGAGTGGGAGGTGGACAGGTGAAGAGGGAACGGATGAGTCTGACTAGAAACTTCTTAAAATACTGATTCTTTTGTTCTTGAATTGACGAAGAGTTCCAGTGCTCAAAATGCACGCAGAAAACCACGTTATACTAGTTTACGCTTTTTATCAACACGCCAGGAGAACTCTAACAGAAACACCTGCTTTTACTGACCACTATACAGTGCTAACTTTATGATGTACAAATGTAAAAATACAACCCTAAACCCCTTCTCTTCTGACTGTCTAGAACAAAGTAGTAATATTGCAGAGCACCAGCATACATACTTTGGCCAAGTCGCGATGCTTCTTCTTGAGGGCACCATAGACCCGAGAGAGGATGTCGTCCCTGCTGAAGCGAAGCGGGGCGAATGACAGCCGATCCAAGTTTGCCTGAAATTATTATTTGCGCTGTTAGAAAATCGACGCCTTCAAGAAGAAGTCTACGAAAACGATATATATTTATTTATATATGTCATCATCAGTACAACTGTAACTTATTACTATCGGCAAATTTCAAACAAGTGTGCATATTATATAAACAAGATGCCTAATTGGCCGGACTGTGGTGTAATGGCGGTGGCCTAGAACCATGAAGTCGTGCGTTAATCCTTATACAACGCGTAGATGCCAGTAACTCATTTCATATTGGCGCGCTTTTCGATTCGTCGTCGTATCAAAAATGCGCTCATCCGCTTGATGGTTAACAGACGAAAGCTCATATTTAGTAGAACTCGTGCTCTGCGTGTTAACCATGACAGAAGATGATTCGTCTGCTGGCTCACTTAGGATCCAGGGCTATGTCCATTTTGTGTGAAAAGCTAATCGCGGCCAGCGTTCACGTTCTGAGTGTAATGCCCAGTGAAGGAACGCCATACCGGCGGACTTTCTTGAAAAATGCAAACCCATTAAAGAAAAAGTTTACTTGCGTGTTCTACAAACTGCGAAACCGTTGATATATTAAGGTCTAAGCAGCTGCCATACGTCCTTCAGCAAGATAGCGCTCCCGCTCATACCAGCCGTTTTAGTACAGAAGTGGCTGTCTAAGCATATGAGCATGTTTTGGGGGCAATAATGTATGTTCGCCGAACAGCCCCGATTTGAATCCATTGAACTACTCTCTATAGGGCGTGATTGAGCAAGAGTCTATCTAACAAGTCTCGATATGCCAACGAAGACCCGCTCACGACCTCCACCTTTTGACATGGGCTCGTATGGAGTTCGATTTTTGGTTTAGACCCCGAATAAGTAAGGTGTGCAATCATATAAACTATGAGCAGAGTCATCCACGACCGAATCGAAAGTTTAATCTGCTCCACTCCGCCAGCAGATTGCTATCTTACAATTCAAATACACCTTCATGTTGTTAAAGGCGGGGACATTTTTTTCTACAATATTCACATTTTACAAACCATTGCCTAGATTCATACAATAGCCAGTTTAGTTGTGTGCCGACATTTGAACTGCATTTGAATGTAAAAATTGCAATCTTATGTTTATTCTTCATGCTTTGAATGGCATCTTAAGACGTCGTATGCTTGAGGTGACCGGAAAACATCTGGTCGTAAAGATTTCCAGATGCGCATTCCACTGTATGGTTTCGGTATACTAATTTTTTGGTATTCAACATACAAGGCACTTGTTGCGCCACCAGTGGTCTCATAACGGAAATACTTGGATGCGGGTATATAACCCTGAATAGCGTTGCGTGCCGGTGACGCCTAGGGCGCAGTCTCTGATTCGGTAGGACTGACACGATACCCGTGACCGCAACGAACGGCAGTCAAACACCATGTGCGCGTATGCGCGTGTGCCGGTGCAGACACGGGAGCCACATGGCGGCGTTCACGCCGGCAAGCAACCCGGGTAATTTAAATTTAATATTCTTATTCGATATTCATTTCCATCGCACTTCAGTTACGCGTGTACATTATACGTGTCTAAAGATACTAATATTTATACAACCTTTACGAATAGAAATGTCCATGATAGTATTAACTGCACATAACTGCGTCTCGCCTGTGGCGCCATCTACGGTCGAGGTGAGAATTAAGAGGCAAAAGTCTCGTGCAACGTCGCTCTCTGTGCGGTCGTCGACGATGACGTCACAAAACTCATTATTCGGTAACATTAGAAGCATCTCTGCACAAAGATATTATTATTGTATATAGTATTAGGTCAACCTAGTTAGTTTTGGCTTCCTCAGAATACGTAAACTATGTGCGGAAACACTCAACAGATACCTAAGATAAAATTGATTTAGGGCCCCTCTGTTGCGCTCCAATGCAGATCTCAACCCGGGACGATTCCTTACTACTTTACTTTTATATCCATCGTCTCCTGTTTCAAGAGGTATGAGTTGGGCCAACGAATAACCATGCAATTTCAAGCGCTTGCGACAAATATGCACGCGCGGCAGAGCGAGGCAGCGGCTAGAATTTTCCTAGATCTGGAAGGGAGGAACACAGAGAAGTACGAAGAGCTATATAGCTGCCATATAGGCAGCAATCCACAACAGCGAAGTAAACCACTGGCACCCATTGTGCGAGGAGGTCGAAGAAAACCCTTGCAGCAAAGGGTACAAGATCGCCGTGCACAGCCGCCATCGTACAAAATGCGCCGTGCACAGTAGCCCGACCGACTATAGCAGTTTCCTGTCACAAAGGCCCCGGCCGCATCCGGAGCTCTTTGAGGAGAATGCAGATCTCACGTTTGCGCCAACCTCTGTCCAAGGGGTCTAAATTGTGGCCGAGCGCATATGGCCAACAAACGCGCCGGGCCCAAATGCTGTTCTTCCACAAGCAGTATGCATTCTTTTACACAACCACCTAAAACCCTTCAAACACATGATGGATAAGTGATCAATGACCGGCGGGGACTATCCAAAGCCTTGGCTGCAGAGCACAATATCAGCGGGCGATTAGTAACAGAGCTGGAAAACAAGGAGGCGCTACCGGAATAGCAGCGCGGTTTCCCGACAGCCCGACATTCTACCCACTCAGCCAGCAAAGTGCTAAACATAACTGACGCACAGAGAAATGCGCCGAGAACACGCGGGACGCAATGTGTGACACTTGTCTTAGATTTCAAAAACGCCACAAATAAATCACCTGTGGACAAAGACGTATCCCTCTATTTACAGCGTTTCCAAGCATCGTACCTGAATGATTGAGCATCGACCTACGTATACTATACAGTCACAGCCGGGGTCCAATAAGTATCCATACTGGGATCAATACTGTGGAATAAAACCTGTGACGGAGTACTTAGACTCCTACATCCCCAGGAGTGTATTCCGTAGCCTACGCAGACGACCTGGCGCTGATCGTCACTGCACGTGAGCAGGATCTACTCGAAGAAACAGCCAACAGAGCCTTGGCAGGTATCCGACATAGCATCCACACGCTAGGCGCCCCAAAAACCGACACAACACTATTAAGCAGCCCGAAGCGCGCTCCACACATCTAATACTGGAAAGTCCCCCTCCCCGTCACATGCCAAACCTGTATGTAAAGGTGCTCGTCAATGGCCATGAGTCTCGGTTTATAGTAAGAGGATTCGTAGAATTGATCTCGGAAACGAAAATAATCGCCGCACGAAGTCGAGCAGCCTCCGTGCGGAAAAGTTGAATTGGCCAAAAATTGGAAAAAAATATGAAGTAATCTCAAGAAGACAGTACAGTATAGCAACTTCCGACAAGGAGCAAAGATATCTAGTGCATTCTCGTGGGTTTGTAAGTCCCACAGTACCGCGTGTCTTTAACAATGACGCCCGGTGTGCATCATGCATTTTACCAGTTATCAAAAAAAAAATATATAAACATGGACAAGCTTTCCTTGCTCTCAACAAGCCCGCCCTGCCAAGACACTATAGACACGTCGGATTAAACGAGTTTTTGTTATGGCAATGATGAATTAGTATTTCAATCTCAACCTTGTTGCGGGATTTCCTGGGTATTCCACAAAGGCCGCTAAGCAAGTGTGGGTCTGTGGCAAGTTCCACGCGTTACAAAACAAAGTGTTGCGGACATTCTCACAATACATATAACGAAATGAATCGTGCAATCCGCTTGTCATCTGGCGCGACACCGGTCTGCGCTAAAGACAACAGCTCCTGTCTTACAATTAAGTGCGATGGTGCGAATAGCTCACAGTCACTAACTACCTGCCAAAACATAAGGTATATGAGTAAGCATGTTTCTATCCACCTCACCACAGGCCGCCAACCACAAACCGCCCATGTGCGTTATTCGTTGGCCCAGAACCAACTCTCCACCACCCGGGGCTGCTACTGTAGATTCTTTTATCCGCGCATTTTAACTGGCCGTCTTTGCGTATATACGAGGACGGATCAAAAACTTTGGATTTGTATTGTTTAAAAAAATATATATTTGTTTAATCTCCGAAATTGCCTTTTTGTTCCTTTACAGTAGCTTCCGCGCGCTGCAACGCACTTGTGCCACCTTCGAAACATTTTTAAATCCCATTCTGTTTAAAAAAATTAAACGTATTTTGAAATCGAGCTAAGTTGCTTCTGCGAATGTTTCTTTATCTTCTCTATAGTCTCGAAACGTTGTCCCCTTATTTTTTTTTATCTGTGGGAGCAGACAAAAGTCGGCGGAAAAATCGAAATAATTTTTCATCAATTAATGCGGAATCATGACCGATGTGTGCGCCGGTGCGTTATCGTACTGAAGGATCCTATAGTTGTTTGCTCAGGCCTCTGGTTCAGGTCTTTTGCATCGGACATTCATGCGCAAGTCTCTAAAAATGTCGCGGTACCCTTATTGACCGTAGAACCAAAAGCGCGTTAATTTGCACTCAACATTCTCGAACGAACTTCTCCATCAGTCCTCTAACGCATAAAATATCGATCAAAACTGTTACAACTGATCTATAACGTATCTTTACTTTTTGAACTGTCCCCCTGATAGTACTTCGGCGATTTTTGAGAGCGATATCACGAACTGTTTCAACTTTTTTTCTGTTATATGTCAAAAGCCGAGATTATCTTTACGTTCGTCGCAAAATCGACGGTAGACCACATATACACAGGGTTTCGGTACATTGATCATCATAAGCAGTACGTATTATTCTCACCACTCTAGAAAATATGATTTGGTTTTAATTCAACACAGATTTTCACGCAGAATTGCTACTCCTCTATTTTCGGCTCCTTAAAAATCGCCGAACCCCCTTTTGTTCACCTCTTTGAAGCAAATTCAAAACAACAATCACCGGAGGACCTTAGTAATTTCGATTCAGTTTTTAAAAATTTAAATACTAGAACTTGCCGATCCGCCCTCGTATATATATATATATATATATATATATATGAAGAAAGAAAGAGGGGGTTATGCTACACAGATAAAACATAGTGCCCAAAAAGCTATTTCGGCCTACTCATACGCAAACATTGCACAATCTACCTATTATCCAATGCAGACTAGATCTCATGTCGAGGAAATCACCCCCGAAACGATAGCCACTATCGGCCACACAAGCAGGCATCCCTCTTGAAGATTGTTCAAGCCCAAAAACAACAACAACAGCTGTTACAGCGCCATTCTGTCTCCCTATACAGCAACAGGCTAAACGCCGAACAGTTCACTTCTTAAGTCGTAATGGACTTCGCTGATTCTGTTGCCGTTATCTTCGTTGTTTATAATCATATCTACGGCTCTTAAACAAACGGTGGACCTCTAATAGGATACGCCAAAGAAAAAATAAAAAGTATGCAATATATATATATATGTATAAATATATATATATATATATATATATATATATATATATATATATATATATATATATATATATATATATGCAGTGCCAGGGCCTCTTGTACACAATACTAATAAGACAACTTTAGAACTCGCTTCTTGACAGTAATACATATTCTTCTCAAAAGCTTTTCAACGAGCTATAATCGTTTACCCTTACCAAACAGATCGCGCGTTGGCTACTTACCCTGACTATATACCTAGCTATTTCTTATAACTTTACAGAACACAAGACTTATTTGGTTTAATTATGATTATATTCCAGCATCAATAACACTACACATCAGTACAATTATCAATATTGTAATTATTGTTTTTTAAAAAATAATATTATTAAATGCAGACGCATTTTCCTCTGAATACAATGTACGTAATGTAAAAACGTAAATTTTACAAATGCTTAATTGTCGGGGCTCGTCATGGACTGCTGTCGAACACGTAGCTATATATATATATATATATATATATATATATATTTATAGTACCACAATGTCAAAATAAATACAACTTCAAATATATGCACGCGATTGTGAAACACAATTGAGTTTTAAAAAAAATTTATGCATAGAGAGCTGAAAGTGCACGAAAACATTGATAACCTACAATGGGTAAGTGTGCATGTGCGTAGGGCGCACTCGGCATAACCGAATAGGTGAGCTACCACTCCACATGCCTGTTGTCTGTGTTATCGACGTTTTTTTTAATAATCAAGTGAGTCTTTTTAAAGAGCACAGCTATCCAATCTCGACCGAGCCAGGCCCTCCAGTATACAGTGATACTATTGATACAAGCGGAAGAATAGGCGCATCGCAGGTACTTCTCTATTACGGATGATCGACAAGTATATATATTTATATACATATAAATATATATATATATATATATATATATATATATATATATATATATATATATATAAAAGCGATTGCCTGCACAACCTGCCCTCGAAGCTAGCTCAGTGCCTTCTGCTCTCGCTCTACGATCAACAGCCAACATCGGGGTAGGTACAACGACAAGCTACGATGAGCCAAGTACCACGAAACACGTGAAACACACAGTCTCATCGTCATTATGACAATGAGACTCATGACCACGATGGTGATCTACTACAAAGTAGTTGCTCTCCACTGGCCTGGCTTGCTTGGTTGGGTCACCTAGACTCCTCACGACATGATATGATTCAGAACGTTTGTCTACAGTGCTCGACGGTAGAAGTGTTTCTGGACGCTACTGTACCTCGTCCATATATATAAATATATATATATATATATATATATATATATATATATATTACTCCCGGAGTTTTGAAGCAAATGAAAACAAATATATATCGATGACGACCGACTGTCTGCTGCTGTAGCATACTCCATCGGCTCTCTAGTTTCTCTCAGGCGCGAATCATCTCGCGCGAGATAAAGACACGAACCAAGTGTTGAGAGCCAGCTCGACCAGCTAGCCAATGAAAAACACAAGCTGGTAACCGGCGAAACGATGAGATAGGAAGATATAGAAATAGAAAGAGTGTCAAGGGGAGTCATTGAGAGAGAGAGCGCGAGAGAGACAGCTCGGTCGATTGATCGATTGCTGGATCGATTGAGAGAAGGGGGAAGAGAGATCGCGCGCGCGAAACAACAAGATATATATATATATATATATATATATATATATATCGAGAGACAGAAAGAGAGAAAGAGAGGGAGAGAGAGATGGGCAAGGAAAAGGGGAGTCTTAAGTGCGTGCTCCAAGGAGCAGCTATTGAGACGTGAAAAACAATTCAGACTAGGATGGTCGTTGTAGCATTCACAAGCGAGGACAACAAAGACGACGACAACAACAGCAGCAGTAACAGAAACAGCAACAAAAACAACAACAACAGCAGCAGCAACAACAACAACAACAGAAACAACAACATCAACAACAATAGCAGCAACAACAACAACAACAACAGCAGCAACAACAACAATAGCAGCAGCAACAACAACAGCAGCAGCAGCAACAGAAACAACAACAATAATAAGAGACGTAACATCAGCAGCAGCAGCAGCAACAACAACAACAACAACAACAACAACAACAACAATGACAATGACTACTACTACTACGACTCCAGTAGATGCACCATTAGCCGACATCATCTCAACGGGCAGTCTCGTAGCACCTCGACCTACGCCAAAACTCCCGCCACCACCCACCCACCCCCTCCGGCAGCAGTAGCAGCAGCAGCAGCAGCACCACCACCACCACCACCATCTTGACCACAACCAACACCACATAAAGACAGACACCTTCCTCCACAATATCGTCCTCCCGGTCGAAGAGGACGATTACGACAACAACAACAACATCAGCAACAACAACGACGACGACGAGTGGATGTCTGCGTTGTCGTGGACGACAAGAGCTGATGAAGCGAACATTCGTTTATTCCCTTTCCGTCTATCGCAATGAGGAACAACGTCTCGTAGAAGGCAACCAGCACCAGCAAATCGACTGGTAGGTAGGCTGGCTGGCCACCATCCAGCCTTAATAGCCTACGAACAACCTGCGACGAGCTGCCGGCCCCTCCGTGTCCCTCCGTGGCCAGAAAGAAAAACGATCGCAGTAACATTAACATTAGCGGCAGTACCAGCCGCAGCAGCAGCACCAAGAACAAGAGCGAACAGGTCTAGAGGGAGGCCTTACCCCACCCCACCCCCCCCCCCCGCCCGAGCCGTTGTCCTCGTTTTCCCATGTTCATCCACCATCATACAGAGGGGTACACAGAGGGGCAGAGAGTCAAGTGTGACAGTGGCGACACGGCTGCTATCTCATCTGCTATACATGCTGTTGTTGTCGTTGTTGTTGTTGCATACATCGGTACTGTACTACTATACTACTACTACTATGGTACACTACGATACGAACACAATCACCACGATGTCTCCCGTCGGTGAGATACTACCCACATACTACGCTCGACTCGACTGCACGGATGCATGTGCATGCAAAACCACGTTCCGGGATCCTGTATCTAATGCGTGCACATGAGGTACACATACTTAGTTCTAGCGCCGAGTAGCAAACATGTGCATACGCTGCACTGTGACGTTAAGTTACGAACGTCTACAACTTATACACGTGACAGGCAGCTGGTGTACGAAATGTGAGTGGGCACAGCTCTTAAGCTAATGCATACACAATGGTCTGAAGAGCTGCAGGAGGGTGCTACTTAGGCAGGTTGTTACGAGCCCACTTCTACAAACATCGATAAGTTCGCATAAACTACACTGGCGGTTTCTTAGATACAAGCGATAGGAATATATAGATATCTCTCGTTGTGAGACCTAATGCAGCATACATTCTAACAAACAAAGTTAGTCGTTTAATCTCCAGTTTGGCTTGCTCTACTTATGTATACACACATGTAACCCGGTAATTCTAAAGAAATGTACGTTTATTAATATTATTTATACTTTTAAAGTTAGGACGGGATATGTTATGTACGTAGATGCTAAGAAAGAGACGACTATTGTGAGGTACCCGGATGATGGTTGCTCTACTAGATTTGCCTTAAAAACGCAGATGAACCAGGAGGAACATGTCATTGTGATCACTAATAAAGCGTATGCTCTACTTAAAGTCTTCAGGAACACAGTTAAAAAATACACTGTTATTGGAAATAATACCGGAATAAAGTGCTAACAAATAATTTAGAAGTAAACAAACTGTGTTAACGACAACATCGTTTACTTAGTTTGACCAAACGAAATCACTGTACACGGGCCTTATGGCATATTTGAATCACGCTTATCGTATGCAAATATTTATGTAATCACTTATCTAGTATTGATATAAGTCAGGCTAGCTTAGAGCAAATAGACGTAACGACAAAATACGAGATTCTTCAATGCTCCTTCATTGTACATATTTCGTATCAAGATGACAACGGGCTGACCCTCAGCCAACATTCAACGTCCACGGGTTTGCTTTCGCATTGCTTCGTAAGACGCACCCCATAAATACAAATGTGCAACAGTGGGGATCGAACCCGTGCACCTATTTGTCTTCTTCGGTCGCGAGGCGCACGCGAATACACTACGCCACAGGGCTCGAAACAATACAATATATCAAAGAAACACAAATAAACATATTCCGTGTGCTTAAACTGATTCGCCAGCACTGATTGACAATCAGAAGTACTAAGGGCTTGCAAGTTTAAACTTGGTACAGTTAAGTTGATGTACATAAATTAAATAGATGCGGTAACGCTAACGGTAATATCACTATAAATTCTACGATTATTGCTGATCATTATAATTTAGTGTTTGTTCCCACAGCTGCCAGATGTCATCTATATTGCTTTCGTAGCTTGCTAGTTACAAATGAGGAAAGCCTATTTATCCACGTAGGCCATTTATGACAATCTTGACTAGAAGGATCACTGCCCAAATGCTCATGTGTTGAGGGTTTGATCCAAATGCAGCGCGCAATAAGTAGATACCAAGGTATTTGTATGTGAAACCAACCCAGTGATTTCGAATAATGGTATATACAGTTTAACAAAAAAAAAATATTTTAGAAATTTTATGGCCACGAGTTCGAATTTCTAAAATAAATAAATAATTTTTGTTAAACTGTATATATATATATATATATATATATATATATATAACAAAACAAAATCATATAACATATTTAACAAAGCCATGGCCTCGCAGTCGGAATGTCGTGGGCTTAACGTGACCACCATATCATTATCAAATATGGGTGGCTACTCAATTTTTCTCATAACTTCCAGTTCTGATAAGACGAACGCCGGAGTAGACTAGAATCAGTTATGGGTAAAAATAAAGATAAAAACATCGATCAATTATGTCTAGCCAAACAAGGTAGTGAATTGCCACGTATTCTACATATATGCATACATGCATACAGACGTAAAGTTGTTACGAAATGATACAGTAATCTGTAAAAGTCACGGCCGCGCGTTTGGTGTAGATGGAAGTATTACATTGCCGTAATTCTCTACAAACGCCAATATCAAAACAACACGCCGCCAGCGGGTTACCGGCCGGAAATCGCTGGGGTTTTAATAGACCGTCGTGTGTTGCCACCTCGACACAATCCTGGTGTCTCGTTCGATTGGCTGGCTCTCTCGAGATCGGGAACGAAGCCAGGAAGAACCTCGATGCTGACACCCTAATGGAACGCCCTATCGCCTTCATGGGCAGCGCATAAAATATCTCGAAGATCTTGAACACGTCACCACAATTCGTGTGATAAAGATCTCACAGAAGAGACTCGTAAAATATGTCGGGCAAAGTCGGACAGGCATCGCTTACTGGCCGTCGCTGCGATGTTGTTGTCCATCGATCGATCAAAGCCGTCCGAGTGACCGAAAGATCTACCTTTGTATTCGCTTGCTTGAACGAGTGACAAACGCAAATATCACTACTGAGTTTACGAATCGCATAGCTACTTAATTGAAAATTCCGCAAGATACGCGTCCAGTCGTAAAACTTGAAATAATCATCATATGTGCGCCTGTCTCGCTATCGACGCAAACGTAAACGCGACTGCTGTGCTCATAGATAAACGGATATATATATATATATATATATATTCATATAATCTATGTATGATATTTTATATACGTATGTTGCACGAATACACGCTAGCCAAGCCAATGTGCCTAGTGCGTATATGGTGACTACCACGTGTCCGTTTCGTTTAGGCCAGTTGAAGACCACTTCAGAAGTGTGCCCCAAACGGGCCGGCATTCCCACGTTATATATAAATATCCAGACGTTGTTTAGGGAAGGAAGACTGTCTGCGATCACTGGATGACAAATTTAACAAATGCCGGCCTTGCGAATTAGCTGCCTGGTCCGAACGCCGAGAGCACCCAACGGTTAGAACGCGAAAAGACAGTATTCATGGGGATAACCCGATTGGACTGCCTGCAGGCCTTCGCACGGTGGGCTGCGTAGCCAAGCCAGCCTCGGATGCGACGCCACTGACCACAGATGAGGCTGGGGAGTGGGTAACGGTTGCACCCCAAACTAACTCCCAAAATAGCAAAACGAGGGCATATCGGTCGGCACACAAATGTGGTGTAGGTGTTCGGCCATATAAAAACCTGGAGGAAAAGCCCCATTGGCAAGTTTCCGTAGGTACATGTGTCGTTTCCCACAGGCAGCAATACTTGCATAAAAGAAAGCTGAACTAATAAAATATCATTCATCTTCACACAAAGACGATATTCTCTGACCCGCTGAATACTTCTTTCTGGCTCGAAAGTTTCGTCAAGGAAGATTCGTCTGACATCTTTAGTGCTTCACGCATGAGGTATCAAAGGTCACTTAAATCTCTTTCGATTTCCCGGTGAGATCGGAGAGCTTACCAAACATCTATGATATTTCTTGGGGTCTTTTTTCTCATATACATCTATTACTCAATGTCGTTAGAATACGTACAATATCTGGGAATGGCGTTCCCAGCACGCAGGGAACGATGTCAGCCAAGCATGTAGAGGAAAGTATTTTTCCGTGGGGTGGCAGAGCTTCACAAGCTGTTGGCAGATTTAACCGCTCCATCAACCACGTACAGAGTACAAGTCATCTGGGCTTATCTTACTAAGAAGAACCTCAGAGCCCTTGACAGCATTAAATTTGGAGGACATTATAAGTGTTGCTTCGTACCAGCCATAATCCACGAGTCTATTTGTCTATATTAGCCTCTACTCCTCTTTTTGTAGAGATTTTTGGAGAGCATACAATCTCCCGAGGACTTTCACAAAGTGTCCCCAAAGTGCAGATGTAGACTTCGTACAAAACCGGACCACCTTTACAATCCTCAAGCTCGCCGGCACTACTTATGATACGATGGTGCTAGTAATAACATGAACGTGTAACCAATGTAACAACCAATGAATGGCTAATAACGCGCAATAATAATACTAATCTAACATTTTGCGAACGTACTTAGATACATTATTGCATAGTCCATACTCTTAAAGAAGATAAGTATATATCATTAGTATTGCGTTTTAAAAACGTTGTATTTTTCTAGAATGCTAGAAAAGTACGTTTATAGCGCACACCGATATACAAGAAAGAATAACTAAAAATCAATCATAATGCTACGTACTATTATTATGCATTAGTCGTTACATATTTGTACCGGCAGTGCTATCTTGTTGTCGAGAGGAAAATGAACTATATGTGATTAATTTCGCAATTTGCGTTTACAAGATGTTTTTCCATGTACATGTACTGGCCAATTAGACAGATATTTCGAGGCTAATTCGATTTACGATTGCCTTTACTGTTAGTTTCCCGGAGCATGGAAGTTCTGCAAAGACGCTCTACTTCCGAGAGACCGCCGCTAAAACCGGCGTCGCTGGGCAACTTTGTGATCATGGCAATCACAACAATGAGAGTCGAAGAGGGTCTCGGGGCTTGGGGGTCAAACAATCGTCCTGTACTTGTTTGCATCAACCGCTCACTGCCAAAAACAGTAATACGCAGCTGCTCACAGCAAACAAAGGGCCTGAGAGATTATATCAAATGAAACAGTTTCGAAAGCACGTAGAAGTGATGAGCCGGCGTAGGACGTCGTAGACGACCGACTAAACAGGACAGTTTGAACTGAACTGAGCTTGCAGGGCGACTAATTCCTAGGGTCGTCCGTTGTAACTGCTCTCTTTAGTGCGCGCTTTGCACAATCGGTGATCCCCCTTGTATTGCCCTCTGTGCCACCTTAGCTGCCTTCACGAAGCTTACTTGCGAAGTACATCTGTATGCTTCTCTAGATGACGTTAATACTTGTGCTATATATCGGAAAATAACTTATGTTAGGTTTTGTGCAATTATGCGATTTCGGTGTAGCCTTTTTTTAATTACAAGTGGTAATGTAATTTCTTTATATATTGCTATCTGTAAAGGTTTGTCACGTTTCGCCTGTGTAATAAGTCGTTTAGTCTCGATCTGGCTCTATGCTCGTTGGCACCTTGTGGTCAATATATGTGGTCTTTTAAAGGAAGTGTAATTGTGAAATAGTTGTTGTTCAGAGTTTCTTCTTCCCTTTTCCAGAGTTTCGCGCAGCTGACGTGTTCATGCCACACATCCAGCGGCAAACAATCGGACGTATTCATATCGTACTAGAGAGTGTTAAACAAATATGAAGTTTCCAAAAAGTTATATTTCATTCTTAGTGAATGCTTCTTTGAGGTGCTATAACGGAATGCAGGTGTATCTCTTGGGTCAGTGTTTCATTCGTCTTTAGAAAATATTTAGAGAAAAACAAATTGTGTATATATATATATATATATATATATATATACATATATATATATATATATATATATATGCATATATATAAATATATATATATATATATTTATATATATATATATATATATATATATATATATATATAAATATATATATATATATACATATATTTTTTTTCTTTCTTGCAAGAAAATTCTTACAAGGAGACAACTGTGCGAAGACATCGGCGGGTCAATCTGAACTGAACTCAGCACGTTCTATGAAGTGGAGCGGTATCGCTATGAAAAGAAAGCCACGACCAACCTGGATATCGGCGAATTTCAAATGTGTGTGGGGCATTCGCTTCAGGTGCTGGCTAAGCAGTTTGGCGCGATTGACGTTTGCTGTGGTCGCATCCACCTGCGCTTCGACTCCGTGCGCCAGAGCCAGAGAAAGCGTTAGTGCAAGCTGTAGCAGCAGAGACAGCAGGACGGCATTGACCGACGTCCAGGCGTGGCTTGTGCCACCTGCTGACGAGGCTCGTCGACGCGCTCCCACGTGCATGATGAGCGAAGGTACTACCGGCTACTACTACGGGATGCGGTTGTCGCGGAAGAACGGCTGGTGGTGGTGGTCGCGGTCGCAGTTGCGTTGTGGTTGCGTCCGTCGATCCAGGAAGGTCCTGCTGCTGACTGGCGTTCATCGATGGCCTAGAGATCGAGGCGTGCTGCTGCCGCCGCCGCCACCGCGAGGAATAGCTCTCAACGGCGGCTCTTCGGCGGGTTGGCAAAATCTCTCTATTGCCCTCTGTGCCACCTGAGCTGCCTTCACAAAGGACGACACGTAGATGGCTGGCTGCCTTCTATACACTGCACGAATAGGCAGACAGGCACATAAAGAAACACGCGTGCAAAATTCAAACTCTAGCGGTGGAAGTAAGTTAACGGTATGCACCGTCATCTAGTCATAGATAGATAGATAGATCGATAGATAGTTGCTTCTGTGTGCTTCTTCTGTCGTTCGGCACAGGGTGTGCTTTGCTCTGCTCTGGTCAAAGGGAGTCTGCTCTGCTCTGGTCAAGTCCAATAGGGAATAGTTCTCGATAGGAAGGTTCCTAGGTTAGGGCACTGGCTAGTTACCTACGAACAGGACACTCGTTCACTACACAATCAACGACGACTGATCTACGACACAACAGCTCGTCTCGGTCGAACTTTTTCGGTATCGGTAGCGTGAAAACTCGGCTGAAACCACCCGAGTCGAGAGCCGGCAGCAGGACAACCGCCTCCGTCGTCAAAGACCAATCAATCAAACAAACAGCGTTCGACAACACTGCTGCTAAATCAACACATTTGTTGTTGTTGTTGTTGTTTTTGTTGTTGTTGTTGTAGTTTTTGTTGTTGTTGTAGCAGCAAGTTCAAGCATGCCTGTCACGATGCACACGAACGCTGTCACGCGCCGAGCGTACAAGTGAAATCACCATTATCTAGAGTGGCACGAGCAGCGGAAACAATCGCAGCAACACCAAGACGTCGGTCAAACCGACAATCCGACCACAAACTGAAAGCTGAGCAGCGAGAACAGACAATGCCATACGAACGCCGAACTTCTTCATTTTGAACATATACATATGTGTATATAGATAACTTCAATGCCAGCAACTAGTTATGAGAACTGGTTGCAATAGTTGTTGTAGGCTTGACTTGTCCTGCATCATCTGCTGTTAGTGTCACCTCCTCTCACTGTTGCTGCACGTTTGGGATTGCAGCTTTTGATGTTGATGTTGTTGTTGCTGTGCTCGTCAACGCCGTTGTTGTTGCTGTTATTGTTGTGTTAGGATAGGTAGATCAACATCTATCGATGTAGCAGTAGTTACACTATAGGTACTTATTGTTGTTGTTGTTCCTGTTGCTCTGAGGACGTTCACGCTTCTTTTCGGAAAGCCAAAACGCATCATCAACTGAACAGCGTTGTCCGTGCGCTTCGAGCGCGTCAACGCATCTGCGTTCGGTTGGTCTCGCGCCACTCGACCAAATAGCAGCAGTAACAGCAGCAGAACCACCACCACGCCGCTACTTAGACTACAATGCCGGCTACTGTTATTATTATTAGTATGATGATGACGAGTGAGCTGACCGCAGTGGTAAACGGGTGGTGTCTCTCATTCCGCCGCGGTCCGCCGTCAACGCCGCCAGGAACCATTATTATTATAATGATGATTGTTGCTGCTGTTGTTGTTGTTGTTGCTGTTCTTTTTGTCCTATTCGCTCTCTCTCTCTCTCTCTCTCTCCCGCCTTCGTGGGATTGCCTCCCTAGGCCACAACAAGGCGTCGAAACATTTGCCTCTTTTCCTCCTTTCGTTGCGTGTCGTCGTACTCCTCCTCTTTTCGTTTGGTTTCGTGTCTTCTCTCGTTCTGGCGAGTTTTGTTGTTCTTTGATTCGATTTCTACCTGTCTACAGCTCCATCTCGCAACCGGCGTCCGAGTGCGAGAGTAGTGGGAGCGCGTTAGCGGCCAGTGGCCACGCACCCACCCACCTATTAAGTGTGACGACGCTGGTGGAAGTGGTGGAAGTGGTAATACTACAACTACTACTACTACTAGTGGAGGAGGAAAGCGTCGTTGCTGGTAGTTGGTAATGGCGCGGTAGTGCTCGAAGCGTCAGGGGCGCGAACATCATCTAGCCTTCGACGACCATCACCACCACCATCACCACCACCATCATCATCATACACAATCACTCGTATCATTCGTATTTCGCATCAATCGACCATTACACAGCGATCCGTCGTTGTCGCACCCGCCACCAACGATCTCCTCTACCGCCACCGCAGCTGCTGCTGTTAACAATCTCCTCTGCTCGTTCGCCCATCGTTGTCACCAAACAACAATTGTTGTCAAACACACACAGCCTACCGCCGCAACAACCACCCTACCAACAGCCACAACAAGTCACCAACATCATCAGCAATGTCGTATCCAAAAACACAACACTTATCCTAGAAGGCAGACAACAGAACACATACACAGAGACTCTCACTCACTCACACTCACAGAGGGAGAGACGCAAGCACTCATAGACTCGCAGGGACACAGGCTAGCAGGCTCACAATCTCTAGCAGGTTCACAATGCCTAGCAGGTAAATCGCCATCGTCGTATCTTGAAGCTCAAGAACGGTGATGATAACGCTGCTCGTTACCTGCTAGTTCTGAGATGGTCGCTTCTTCTTCTGTTGTGCTCTCTTTTTATCTATCCATCTTTCTCGCGTTCAGCAACATGACATCGACGGCACGACCAGAACTTGCAACCACGACGATGAAGCACCAACATCAACACCCCCAGAATTGGCAGCCGGGGGGGTGGTGGCGGCTCTCGACTCCTGTTTCGCCTCGCTGTTTTCCACCTTGTCGTTGTCCAACACCTCCTCCTATTACACTGTTATCGTATGCTGGTGGCATGTTCGGTTGGCATTTTCGTTGTCCTGAAATCGTATGCGATACGACTAGATCGATATGATGCAGCGGTCAACACAGACTCTACTCTGTCGATCAGAGTCGATCAGTCAGTGAGTCAGTCGATCAGAATGAAACAGACTCAATGATGACGAGAGACAGTTAGTGTCCGAATGAGTTCGTCGGTCGCCAGGCAAACAGGCAGGCCGAAGCAGACAGCCGAACCGAAGCGATTCGTTCGTTTATTGGTTCAGAGTAGCCAGAGTTACCGTAAGCGAAGGGGCCCATCGCCCAGCCGAAGAAGAAAAAGCAGCCATAGACGACGATGACAGCAACAACAACAACAACAACAACAGCGAACAGAAAGAAGCCCCTCAGATGTTTGTAAACATTCAACAGCAGCAACATCGGCGGCAGCAGCAGCGCGGGCGTCTTTTTCGTGTTCGTGCCGTTAGCCGGTCGTCGCCGTCGTGGTCGTCGTCAGCAGCAGCAGCAACAACAATAACATCAACAACAGCAACAACAACAACAACAACAATAAAAACAACAACAACAAGAGTGGCTGTGGCAGAGGCGGAGCACCGGCGATTCGGAGAGGGCGGCTGTGGCGGCGGTGGTGCTGGAGGTGGCGAGCGTAAGAGTTGGTGGGAAGTGAGGTGGGGTGGAGAAATGTTTCTTCTTCTACTTCTTTGTCTTCGTCTTCGTGTTCTTTGTCTTCTTCTTCGTCGTCGCCTGCTCCTCGTCGTGGTCCTCCTTCACCTCGGTCAAACAACAACAGAGCAACAGTGACCGAGCCGCGAGAAGCGGCCAACCAGCCAGCCAACCAACCAGTCTATAGCAACAATAACCACCACCGCAGTAGCAACAACTACCACCATCGCAGTAGAAGCGGCAGAAACAGCAACAGCAATGCAAACTACGAAAACTCCCCCTGAGTCCGATTGACGACGATCCACTACTACTACTACTACTCCTGAATGAGTAAAACCCGTTCCTCACTGCGTCCCAGATGCCCTTCGGTGAAGGGCCTCGTGCCTAGCGAACGCTCGCTTCTGATTGTTCCGTGTGTTCGCTTTTGAATCGAAATACAACAGCAGCAACAACAACAACAACAACTGCCACGAGCTGGCGAGAACCAGACAGCAGCAGCAGCAATATGTTGTCAGCAATAAATCGTCAGCAAACAAGTACAACAACCTCCAGACGCAATGTAGTGTAGAAGCAAAATAACAAAATCTGCAAGAACAACGACATCGATCATAGTAGTTGCAGAAACAACAACAACAACAACAAAAACACACACTCAACAATATCAATAACGACAACAGCAGCAGCCCAACAAGAACAAAAACACACAGCAAATGCAGCCGCTCCTACTTTTGCTGCTGCTGCTCGAGATTGAAGCGAGGTGCGTCGAGGCTATTGAAAGCCGACGCTACAGAGAGACCAGAAAGACACAAAGAACGAGGTCGGTACAGAACGAGGTGGCGAGGTTGAGAGAGAGAGAAGAAAGAGTTAGAGTAAAGTAGCGGATCAAAAGGTGGCGCGCTCCGGGGCGATTCGGGGGCATCAACAATATCGAGCAACCAACGAATTTGAATTGAATGTTGAAGTTAATGTTGCTACTACTATAGCAGGTATATAAAGCTGCTATGGCAGATCCTAACTTCTCATTAAAATGATCGTCCCAGGCTCGGGACAGCAGATTGAAGATAATCGCTTAAGCTATACTTCGCACTAGCCTGTGGCTATATGAAGTTGTAACACAAATGTGAAACTAAGAAGAAGTTTTCGGACTGACCCTCAGCCAAGATTTAACGTCCACGGAACTGTTTTTCACATTGCTTCATAAACGGACCCCCATAAATGCAAATCGGTGCAACGATGGGGCTCGAACCCGCGCACCTATCTAGTGCCTCCTCCGGTTGCGAGGCGCAGACTTAAGCCATCACGCCACCGGGCTCGACACAAATGCGAAACTACAATTAAGTATCAAGAAACGTCATACAGGTATCATATCAAGACTGGAACTTATAACAAGTGTAGCACGGGAAACATTTAACATTAAATAGTAGCTAGTGTCAGGACAACTATGAATTGCTCATATGCGAACTTTGTTCAACGTTTGGTACCTAGATGACGGAACACTCGGAGAACCGGCAGATATAATAGCATCGGACATATGCCAAATTAAAAACAAATCCAACACCAAGGAGTTCTATGTCTTAACACGGAGAAATGCGAAGTCACTGCTTTCGGCGGATTTCAAGAAGACCGAACACATGCGAACCAATATGCACGACGTTGAAGATTCTACCTTTAGTAAAACGACTAGACAAGAGCCATATAGATCTACTAGGGGCTTCATTATGACAAACTATCCCTTAAGTACTAAACGACAGCGAAGCCCTAATAAAATGCATAACACCTTTTCTAAAGGGAATGCATCCACAGCGTTTGAGGAGTGCAATAGATCTGGCACCAGCATGTTACGGATATAATAGCAAAAAGCTAGCAATAGACATACAAGACTTTTTGTGCACGTGCCGTAAAAAGGCGGTTTTTCGAGTCACTCAGAATGCTTTTATTAGAGACTAGCTTAAAGCCCTGCCATCCCACATCTAGGTACTATGCTCAACCCTTATTATTCGATGTGTATGAAATACAGCATGATCACCTTCATTGTCATCGTCGTCATGATAGACTTCAGCCGACGTTGCTCAAACGTTTGCGAGAACAACTGGCGGGATGGAACTGCAATTCTTTCTTAAAATGAACCTGTGAATTTGCCCAGTAGAAGTCCCGTTATCAGATTGTGTATCGCTGTTAGTCTGCTGTCCTTGGTGTCTCACCACCAAGAAGCTATTCGTATCAATAGTTGATGGGAACCGAAGGTACCTGTAGAGTTGTTATGACTATTGTTGCTGCTGGGGACGGTAGTGTATAATCTCCTTATCGAGACCTCAGTACACCTTGTTTTTTGTGTGTTGAACTTGTTTTCGGCTTTCGCGAACGATTATAGTTGACACCGGAGCTGAGTTTATCTAAACTGGAAACCAAGAAAACCAATTTAGATGTGACCGATCCTGAACGTGAACTCTTGAGCTCCCGAATGCGAGGCACGGGCTTTCCGATTGTGTGTTTCTCTTAATATTCATACACATACGAATACCTATATACATGCATATATATGTACGACACGTACTCTTGAAGACTTCACACATTTATATATATATATATATATATATATATATATATATATATATATATACTGTCGAACTCAACGAAACGTATCGGGGTCCTACAGTGCAGTAGCTGCAGAAAAGTAACAAGAGCTTAATCTCAATATTATTTTGGGAGGCTTTGAGCAAAAGGTGAAAAGCGCACATTCTCTGTTTTAGCACCGGACACCGTAAAACAGAATATAGAATTCATTCGAGAAACGCATTTTAGTTTAAGTCTCCTGCCCTGCTGTCGTTATTAAGATAGTGATAGTAGTAGTAGTTGTTAGTGTTGTTGTTGTTGTTTTGGTTGGCAGTGGAAAGTCCATTCAACATTTACAGGTTGCTGTACGGAATCCGAATGGCATGGTTATGCTGTAGAAAATATGAATTAATTGGTCCGGAAGGTCTGTCACGAAACTTCGGTAGCCAGCGGCAAGTGGTTCAGTCTGCTCTCACTAGACTCTGTGGCCATGTCAAGTCCGATGGCGTGGTGCATTCGCGTGCGCCTTGCGATCGAAGGAGACACATGGTGGGTGCACGGGTTCTATCCCCGCCGTTGCATATTTGTATGCATAAGGTCCGTCTTACGAAGCAGTGCGAAATACGACCAATTTTCGTTGCTTCACTGCCGTGTCGGCTTACTTTGTTTTCAAATGGCTTTAAATTGCACATAGTGGAATCTATCCGGGCCGGTTGTGCTGCCTGGGGACGCTTAACACGAATTCATAGGCATTGTACTACAATTTCAGATATGATACGAGTGGGAAACTGGCGGCATATTCTTGCATTCTCTATGTTTGCCATTGAAACTATAATACAATTAATGGCAGTATGGAGCTATAAAGTTAACTCCACATATTGTCTGTAGTGCGCTGATTAAGCCTCTGCGGAAGTAGAACTGTTTGGCCCGGTTATTTGCTGTCGCTACTTTTTTTATAAGAAAGGCCAGTTTTAATTGTCAGTTTGTAGATGTGGTCTCTGCTGGGGTATGGATCGTCTAAGGTAGAATTGAACTTTGTTTCGTTGTGAAAACAACAGCTGAGATCGACGCGAGCATTATGCTTCAACGTAACGCTGGACGGCGTATATATGTAAGCAAGCGAACCGCTACTGATGAGACCTTATATTGAAAGCAATCTTAACCTTAATTTCGGCGTACATCTCCTCTGACCGGCGTTATGGATTCGGTGCAATATGTACTCATATAGTATAGGCTAGTTAATCTACTCTAGATCAATACAACTGTACAGAATTGAACATCTTAGTAATAGTTAAAAAATGTGGTAAATTTTCCACACGTCTTCAGATTTTCCAAAATTTTGTTCTAGCATAAAAGCGGCCACTAAGTGAAAATCCTGTCACCTTTTGTCTATATATATATATATATATATATATATATATATATATATATATATAGTTTTTCCTCTAAAATAAATTCCTTAGTAAATGTTTAACAAATAGAACTAACTATAGCATTCTAAGCGTAGTTTGAGCGTTCGCCTGAGGTAGCTCTAGACACATAGTTAAACGTATGCGTTCTTAGTTATTGGCTGATTAGAGACTCCTATGTGCCGGCCTTTCACATCTACCTTCCAACCGAACTATAGCGTTCTGCAATAGAGAAGTGTATTGTAGAAAAGTGCTCAATAAATTACAACAGAACCAACGAACACAGACATCATCGAATTAAAAGCCGAATTCGACTCTACGTGAATCTATTGTTCGTGGGAGTCATGGCAACTCTCGGCGTTTTTCGAATCGTGCGTTTGTCTCCCAAGACACACCAGCTTCTAGTAGTAGGGGATTACACAACAAGTATTGTCAAGTTTTGAGGTTACACGCGGGTTAGCTTGCTTATAAGGAGTGCCGGTAAGATTACTATGCGACCAAACGTGTCGAAACAAATGACAAGAAACGACTGATGCTTTTAGACTGACGCTTGTAAAGTAGGTAAGTTAGCACGCCGCCTGGTAGCAATGCTCGAGTATCACCCGTAACCAACAAATACATTAACCATTATAATTTGATAAACGTCTCGTTCGACATATCGATAGACATCGGAGGTTGCCTTCCAAAGCCGGGCGTATCTGCAGCTGCAAGCCTTAACGTTGGCTTTGAATCGACGCATGTTCGCCCTTGCACGAGGCGGACTAAAAAGGGAATACGAAGTGGCCCAAGGTGCATCACGGGATTTAATGCTGCGATGCGACTTTTTGGGGCATTCATTAATTAGTATAGCCTTTCGCGCCCAATTATTATAGCCTTTCGTCTGAGGGCGGGGCTGTTTGGTGACATCGGTAGCCAATATATTTGCTGTTTTTGTTTCACATACGTTTAGTGATTACAGTTTTCATGTATGTTCGTCATATACGCAGTGCGCTGTTTCAAACGCATAGAGTAGAGCGTTGTGCTTGCCATAGGAAGAGCTGTTTTTGAAAAGTTTGCCTTTTCTACATTTCCAGTTATGGGCGCTGTTTGTAAGAACCCCGTCTGTGCTTTGCGTTTTGGTATTTGCTCCCAACTTCTGAACACCTAAGTACTTGGCTACATCGGTACTAGAAGTTGTCTGCAAGAGAAGTAGCATAGCACTGAGTGTTTTCTATACCTGACTAGTGAATTCATGTTGAACGGAAGCGACAAAATCGCTCAACCGTATCGAACGCCTTGAATTCGCTGATAAGAAAGGGGGAGGGGGTTTGACTGCAAGTGAATAAATACGTTACCCTCACTGTTAAATACTTTTTATTGTCATTACAGATATTCGCAGGTCGATAGTGGCGGTCCAGGTTATTTGAGGCTTTAACAATTAGAACTAACTATAGCATTCTAAGCGTAGTTGGAGCGTTCGTCTGGGATAGCTCTAGACACATAGTTAAACCTATGCGGACTCCGTGACCGCCGTAAAGACCGCCGTAACGGGCTCCGTAGACTGGGGCGGCGAGTCCATAGGCCGGAGCGGCGAGTCCATTGACTGGGGCGGCGAATCTGTAGGCGTCACACGGGCGCAGGCCGCACGCGGAGGCGGCCTAGGCGTCACCGTAGGCCAAACCCGTAGGACACGGCCAGGTACTGAGCCAAACAGCGCACAGCCACGAGACAGACCGCAAGAGCCACAGTGGCGAGCTGCAAGGAAAAAGGGGTGAATATCGAAACCTATAGTTATCTGCACGTACGATGGCAAACAAATTCATGCATACATCGACACCTAAACGTGTACTAGGATGAGTAGATAGCTGCATAATACAGGCGGGCGGGGCCGAGACAAGATGGCTATCATCGACTGTACTGTTCTCAAAATTTGGACACACATGTACTACAGATGCGGCCGATTTTTGTAGTGTGTTGCCGTCTGTTTTCTTTGTGTTGGTCGGATGTGTCCCCGGGGCGAGGTCCTGGTAAGATGCTAGCTATATAGTAACTGTACAATACTATTGTGATTAAAGTACGTTGCGGATTTCAACGCAAAGTTGTGCTGCTGCTGCTGCCGTTGCTAAGCTTTTCTCGATTGTAGAAGTTGCCAAGACTCTGTTCGGTGTGTCTGATCTGTTTGTTGTTGCTGCATCTCAAAACGAACGGTCTACAGCTTGAGTCGGCGATCCTACTTACCACGGAGGATATTCATAGTAGACTGTGGTGCAATCGGCAGATGCGTTTGAACACGCTTCATGGGCTGGTGACTGACTATTTGATGGCATATACCGTCGGTCGTTTGGGTGAGGAAAGCGGCGGACCTCTTAATCGCAAAGGTCGCCAGCATTTCTTCCGAAGTCTACACCCGAACCCTTTAGCGGTACGAGGAGTTTCGATGACGTTCCATCAAGCCGAGGATGCCCACAGCCAAAAGTCTAGAGGGGCTAGAGGTGGTCGGCCAACAATATCATCGTCATCGTCCTTGTTCTCGTTGCCATTGGTTTTCTCTCTTTATCCATCTTTCTATCTTCATTTCTCTTGCCCTCACTCGAACCTCTCTACTCTTCTGTCTATCTTATTTTTTCTAAATATCTCGTTTTTTCTCAGTGCCTGTGTGTCATGAAGATACAATAACAACAATAGCAACAACGGCAACAACACGAAAAACAACAGCAACAGCAACAAAAACAACAACAACAACAACAACAACAGCTACCAGATCATTTGACCACGCGGCAGCCATGTCGAACGAGTAAATCTCGATCGAACAATCAAACGAACCGCGCGAACACAAGACTAGAAATAGCAACAACGCCCAGGCAACCTCTTCTGCCCGACGGTGGCGACCGTGGAAGGATAATGGCGATGGGCAACTGGTGCTAGTGCGAATTGTTAGCGACGCCAACAACAACAACAACAACAACAACAGCAACAATAACAACAGCAACAACAGCAACAACAATAACAGCAACAATAACAACAACAGCAACAACAACAACAACGAAACAATAATAAAAAACAACAACAGTATCATCAACGGCACGTATGGCAAATACACATGCGAAGCAAAACGAGAAAGAGTTGTCTCCACGAAGAGTATGACTAATAAACAACCAACGCAACGCAATCGCGCCCTAACACGAGCGGCAGCCATCGCGACGACGACGGCTGCCCTGTTGGTAGGTGGACTGATGCGGCCGTTGTGTTTTGATCGATCGCTGAGTAGCAAAAGCGCGCTTAACTCTGAAGGTGTCTGCCTGCCGTTAGTAGTGATTAAATGTCGGCTCATCTATTTTCTCTGCTTGCTGATGAAAATATTACGCTGGTGCAGGCCACCATTCATTTAACCAGCCAGAAGTGTCCGATCCGCTTGCCGGACATAGCTCAGTAGAAGCTCAAGCAAGCAAACAAGCACAGATCGTAGCGTAAAGTGTGGTGTTATCGGTTCTCAACAACAGAAACAATAACAACCACAATTGATAACGCCACCGCCACCACTATATAATATATACATAAAATACTATATAATATATATATATATATATATATATATATATATATACATATATATATATATATATATATATATATATACAGCAAAGCTTACTTGTACGGACGCTCAGCACCAGTAATGACAACATACGCATGACGATACTACTTTACAACACACACCAGCAGCGTGTACGGCAAGAGTTTGAGACAATTTTTGTTGGCGAAAATTGTCTCAAACTTTCGCTGTCACGATAAAAAAACCTCAATCATGAACACAGCCGCCACGTCTGATGATCATACATTTTTCAGATTTAGTCAGGACTGTCAACAATACGTCACGTAATCGACGTTACGCAAGGTATTCGGCAAGAATTTTAGTAGGTCAAAGCATTGTCGCAGGTATCCTCAACAATTGGCATACTTTCAAAACTCATTCACACAACGCAATAACAGTAAAATGTTTGATTGAGACCTAAGTAGTTAAAGTGAAATTTCAGAAGATTTGTTAGTGAGATAGACTCTATAGCATACAAGGCGGTTCTTAATTCGACTGCATAAAGCGCCTTTGCGTGGGGTACACCCAGCTCCAAGCGAAATTGGATAGACCCTTCAGGCTGCGCCTCGAAAGCATCGAAAACCCGTTTATTGAAACGAAAACATTAACCGACAGCATCGTAAAACCGTTATACACGTGAAGAAGATCTGTCTATTTAGATTCATAGTACAAACGGCCTGTTGGACATTAACACCCGAGGCGTTTCGCTTGTCGAGCAACTCTTTCGGGTATTGATGACAAGTATACCTGAAGGAGGCGCGCAAAAGTGGCTTGCTAAGTGACTTGTAGTACCTATTGAACTCAATGTATGTATATTTATATATAGCTTGACCACATCGATAAACGCTACAGGTCCCTATTATTTATAGCGCTTAACTGACAGAAAAACGTGTTGCTACCTAAACCTAGAGAGAGTGAGAATACAGTCGAATAGAATAGCTGATTATTCGTTTTCCTTACTCCATTGGCTGCGGATATTAAGTGTAGTTTCATTTTAATTACAAGTGTAATTTCGCTGCCGTGTGTTAGCGTAGTCTGGATACCGATATAGTGTGCCGCTGTCCACATGTGCCTGCTTCTTTAATTATCCATGATAAGCAACGCTAACGTACCATTAAATTGCATGAACAGATGTAATGGTGCTGATAGCCATGGCAGGTGGTCTTGCAGACATATTGGCCAATCCGCCCGTGTAGCTTGCTTCGACCAGAAAGTGCAAACAGAAAGAGAAAATGTTTCGATTTTCTAAACTAAGCACTACTCGAATATCCTGCAATATGAGCTCCTAATTAACTGCCAAAGCTAATCTTGTTTTTAAGAGGCGGTGAGTATTAGGCAAGTAATATGTCAATGATTGTATTGAATGACGGCACTTTGGTACATAGCAATGGCAACCGTCATGTTCTCTCAAGAAAATCCATCACACCGTTACTGGTTATGACCGAAAGATGAAGGATTTGTTGTTCTGAAAATTTGAAATGAAGAGGAAAACTCTACCTCCAAAAAGTCAAGCGGTCTTTTTTCAGCGTTCCCACCCACAAATAAATCGTTAGTCTAGAGTTTGCTTGAATGGCTTCAGGAAGCACACATATCAGGTCGCTTGCCTGTGGAAAATTAGACTACCGTACTTATGGAACGCAGTAAAGCAGGCTTCTTTGGAAAGCACCTATTTAATATGGAAATTACCTTAATAGCATCGTTTGAGATAAATTATTGCTGAAAATAGATGCGTGGATGACTCGTTAAACAAGTGGATCATTGAATGTGAACGTTGAACTATAACTGTGCATGACAACATTTTGCCGGTTGCAACAATTTACCGGTTGTGAATGGTACATCATTTCTGTAGAACTCCATTTTATGAATTAGAGTGATATATACCCGTGTCTGCATATATATATATATATATATTTCTGGAGACCCATCTAGCCTGTTCCCCCATCGTTGCTGTTCTTCTGTCAAATGTCGGCTTTTTGATGTTTTATGAAAGTACATTATTAACCATGATGCTTTATTATATCTAACTCGATGTAACTTGTAAGTCATGATGCGCAGAATTGAGATAATTTTTGCGATTGCCACTGTTTCATATCGATGTGTCGTTGATTATCCCTTCTCTGGTTATTAGATTAGTTGTCGCTCGTGCTTAATAATTTACCTATTTTGTTAATATTATATTCGTCTCCTAAATCTGCAGATCTTAAACAAGAGCACACCGCTGGCGCACGTGGATCGAATCCGCTGCTTTTCGTTTCAGAGTCGCCGGCTATCTCTATCAAAGCATGGATATTGTTGTTTTGTTTTTGTTGCTGTCGGTGTGTCGCTTTTGATGTTGTTGTCATTGTTTTTGTTTTCACTAATAGTTCTGTTGGCGCCTTTGTTTTGGTTGAAACTATTGATGATTGTGTGAACGGTGTTGCCAATGTGATGATGATTATTATTATAGCCGCCCCCGTCTGCCAGCCCTTCTCATGTCTGCGATGCGGCCAACCTGTTGACTCTGACGGGTTACACCCGTTAAGTTGTCTGAAAAGTTCCGGCAGAATTACAAGACACGCTGAACTTAACGCCATAGTTAGAAGAGCTCTTAGAAGGGCAGGGATATCATCTACACCCGAGAATGGACTTAATGGCAGCAGTGAGCTGCGGCCTGACGGCGTCACTATCCCGCTGTGGTCACACGGAAAAAGCCTTGTATGGGATGTAACAGTTTCATGTACGGCGGCCTTATCGTTTGTACGCCACAGCGCCGTTGAGTCGGATGGGTAGCAGAGCGCGCGGGTTCTGAAAAACGAAGGAAGTATCTCGAGCTATCTAGAAGCTACAACTTTGTACCCATTACACTAGAGACGCTCGGCCCCATCAGCTCAGGTACAGCGAAAGTCCTGAAAGATATCGGAAAACGAATAGCAGAAGTTACGGGCGATCGACGCGAGGCCATGCTTTTGAGACAGATGATGTCTTTGGCCGTTTGTAGAGGAAATGTGGCTTCCATCATAGGCGCCATGAATTGACAGAAAGCGACCAGAGCAGGATGAACCTGGCATAAACGTTCATACCCCACAATTGTAATAACTGAATGATAATAAATTATTATTATTATTATTATTATTATTATTATTCGCTGGCGAATATTGCTGGCGGGTGTGGCAATTCTGGTCGACGAAACCAATGCCAATTCAAGGAGCCGACACACGTGCTTCTCACACTTCACATGCACACACCCATACAATGAGACCAATGAGTGGCATTTTCTCATCTGGCCAATCATTCATCATGGCGTCTTGCGCTACTCGGTTTGGACCGGACGCGTGGTCAGACGACGGCGACGAATACATACGGATGCGTGAGGCGACGCAGCTAATCCACGCAGCCAGTCGCAAACCAACCACTAAAAGCACATAATGAAACCTGCCGTAACAATCTGCCTACCGCACGACCCCGCTTTGTATTCCTTGTTGGCTTTCGAATTCAAACGACTCCGGCGGACGAGATGCGTCCCGTATTCGTGTGTTTGTAGACTATTTTGTAGGCAGTTAGCCATCATTCTTGCCGTACTCAGAGTGCACGCACGTGCTCGTGCGATGTCTGCATCAGCGTTAGGTTTAGCTCTTCTGCAGCAGAAGAAAACAATGAGTAAAACGAAATACACCTCTTTATATATATATATATATATATATATATATATATATATAAACAGGTGTATTTCGGAGATTGGAATAGTGTGTGACTCGATTCTTAGACCCTGATAATATTATAGCCACATTGCTAGCAACCAACATACGTGTACTGCAATTACAGTGTTATATATATACATTTTACCGGTTACAGAATTCTCAATCTGGACCACCCTGTATCGTGGCTGTGGGCTGTTCGGCTCAGTACGAAGTACACGGCGGCCTGGCCGTGTCCGGTCTGGCCTACGACTACGATCACGTCCTGGCCGCCCCCGCCTACAGCCTGCGCTCGTCCAGCGCCTACGGACTCGCCGGCCCAGACACGAAGTCGGTTAAGGCGGTCTTCACGGCGGCCACGGACCCCGCTACCACTATTAAACACGGGGACGCCGAACAACGCACTCGACAAAGACCCACGACGAGTGATTGTTGATAATTGTTGGTCGAACTACTCTCTGAAAGGCCGGTCACCCGTTCTCTAAACGTGTTCGATAAGGTTGCTCTTAAAAAAAGGTCGATTATACTGTAGTCCGATTTGCTCTAGTTGTTCTGCAGAAGAATAGAAACAGTTTTAGAGAAGGCTTGTCGTGGTGGCTAAAATAAACGAGTAGTCAAATAAGGATTTTTGATTGAATTTGACAGATAATGACATTTGACTAAACGTGTTGCTGGCTCTCGTCCGTATATAGTACATGAAGTGGCGGAAGCCGTGCATTGCGTGGCAAAGCACCACAAAGCGGTCTTTATAACGTGTATAGGTCTATTAGCTGTCTGAACTGGTGTCAGTATGGGTTTGTTTGAAAGGATTTTTATATTGTGACACCCTTTTATGGCAAAAATGCAAATACATTTTTCGTTCCCTTACGATCAACTGTAGGCATGCAATATTTTGTGCTACCCGAACTCTGTCATCTATCAATTGCTCAGACTGCAGATGGGAGCTGGTTCTCGTTTCAAATGCTGTCTGGTTCGCGGTCTTTGTCGTTTCTCAAGCGTCTGATCGTCAAAGCTTCGAAACAAGGTCATTTTGAAAGCTCTATTAGCATGGTTAACACTAAGAGCTTTATCTTGCCATATCAAGAAGGCCATCTGTACTAACATTGGTCTGCGTCACATATAAACTGTGACTTTTATTTACATGCACACATGTTTTGCAATCCCAGCGATGCGAAATTGAGGTAATATCACGGGCGTATTCGATTATCAAAGGTTTACGTAGCCAGTTTAAGTCGAAAGCCTGTGTATCTCACACCGCTTGGCTTCAAAAACAATTAAACTAAATTTCAATCCCTTGACTTAGCTGCTACATAAACAAGATAACAGAGGTACAGCGAAGTGTCAACACACACTCAATCGCGAGACGATTGACGTCGATGACCTATGTGCCTAATGTAGGCACGCGGCTCCACATCGAGAAAGCAGATCCATGTACTTCAATTCGCAACGTGCAATTGCAGGGGCGTAACGGAGAGTGTATACGATGCGCACATGCAAGCTGATTGGCACCTTGAAACTCTTAACAACAGCACCACTGCCAAGACCAGAAAAACGTACATTGTTTGTCCCAAACCTTCACATTGTCGAATATACTAACGAGAACGTCAAGCTTGTACTGCCGCTTACATGTTAGTAGTTTCCGTGTCTGCGCACGGCCGAGAGGCACGAAAACGACTGTGCGCACAATCGACCTATGACAAAATGCATGGGACTACTTATTATGCCGATGCCAACCTGCAACGGGTTGGCTCTATGGGAAGAACGGGACGCTCAACAATCGACATCTTTGCAACTTCAGCCCCACCAGATTGTGTGACATGTGAAAGGCCGGCTCTCCGTGTCTTACTGACGGGAATTAAGAAACATATCCCCGTGGTTCTCAAGCTCTCTATTAAATCGATTAGTGCTAATAAACGACGTACCGGCGTAGGGAAGCGCTTTGATAACAACATGGTTATCTCGCTGCTTTCTCGGATTAACCCTGACAGGCTACAACACGGCCCCCTTGATAAGGCAATAGCTGAGGTCACCAACGTCCTTATAAACTCAGCTTTTAAATCACTACCAAATATGCGGCGCTCTTCACGCTGGTACGACAGTGATTGCTTTGCGTTGAGGCAAATTCTACTTTGAGCCCTCCACCAATCGTCCTGTGACCCAGCTGCGGCGGCTATTTACTCAATCACACGACAGCATTATCGGAAGCTTCAAGACTTCAAGAGGCGGTCATTTGCCGACCAACAAGAACGCCTCCTCATACTAAAAGCACAACAAGAACCCCACCTCATCACACGTCAGCCTCACAACTTTACGAGCTGTTCAATCCCATCTGAAAAACTCTTGGGCCACGTCCAAGCAGCTTTCACCCACGCGGATACTGTGCCTCTCGAGATACCTATTTCATACGAGCTCGAAGCTCCCGAGAGATTTTTCGCTGAGGCTCTTGATGAACCGTTTAGTCTAAACGAAGTCAATGTTGCCCTCGCTCGTATACGAAATAACAAGGCCAGATCTTGTAAGGAATGAACACCTTCGGCAGGGACATCTCCTCGTGCCTATATGGCAGTCCCTTTTTAACAGATGCCTCATTGAGGGCGCTCTGCCAGCCAAGTGGTATAAATGTCTTCTAAAAGTAATTCCAAAATGAAAAGGAGATCCTTTGGGCCCTGCCGCGTGGCGACCGATATCAAAAAGAAGCTGTGTCTACAAACTACTCTCAAGCATACTGACAAGACGTCTCACCGATTTTCTGACAGCACTGGGGTTTCTTCCAGATGAGCAGCATGGCTTCAGGACCGGGCGTTCTACTATCTCAGCCTGCGAAGTACTTCTTGAGCAGATCACAATCTCACTAAACCGGAAAAACTTCCTTTGTTCGCGGTTTTTATTGATTTAAAATCTGCTTTCGACATCGCACCCCGTGACATTATCTTAAAGAAGTTGGGACAGGCTGGAGTTAGACCACGAATGCTCACTCTACTCTGCGCACTTCTGAAGGCTAACCAAACTATCCTCGATGATGGTGTGTGCGAGCATAACACGTTTGATCAGACGACTGGTTATCCGCAAGGCGACAATCTCAGCCCATTGCTATTCATAACGTTACTCAGTGATCTGCCACGCATCATGAAAGAGCGGCACTCAACGGTCATGACCCTGCTCTACGCAGATGATCTGGTACTATTCAGCAGAATTTGTACGGACCTGCAGGCTGCTCTTTGCACACTTGATGAATATTTCTCACAGAATGGCCTCATAGTAAACGTATCAAAAACCAAGGCTGTTAAGTTTCGGCGTGGCGGGCAACGAGCCCGCACAGATAAACTGCGATTTTACGGTGAACAAGTGCAGTTTGTAGAGACCTTTTGCTATCTTGGGGTAATTTTCTCATCTTGTGGTATAACTTTCTGCTTCTCATCTTGTGGTATAACTTATGGCCTTCCGTAAAATTCGCGCAACAGATTAGTATACATGCTGGCGGGTTCAATATCATTTATTGATGAACCCGTAGACCGCTTTAATTTGCCGCAGACAGTCGCCCTGGAAACGTTCCGACATGAGTATTGTCAAAAAGTGTCTCTTATTCCCATAGAGTTTTATCTATCACCAGCTATGACTAACCAGGCCTGAAAGGAATCTCTCCGGCCATGTCGCCACCTCACTACTCGCTACAGTGTTCACGGATTTCATCATCTACTATGCCAGTATGCTGGGTTTCATGAACCCAAGGAGGACTGCAAATGCCGTCGTTGTGGCGGTCCATGTCCCCTATACCACCTACCTGATTGTATGGAATCCGTGTCGCTTTCACAGCTTCAGCGAGAATGCTCATAATTCATTTTTACCATGTTTGTTATATATATTAAGTTCGTATTTACATACCCAAACGGGGTGCATTTTAAATAAATTAAAATGAATAATGCATGGGACGGCGTACAAGAGGATGCCCCAGGCGCTAGTATCCGCGCCCGAACATAAAAAAATGGCTGACCCGACAGGATAGGGGAGGAAACTCACCTTTTTACTCTACCCAGATCCTGACTAGTTACGGTGACCTCTAGTTCTACCTGTTCAGGATTGGTAATGTTCCCAGCCCCAATGCATATACTGCGGCGATAAGCCAGAAGGCACCTCAGAGCATACTGTTTTGTGGAACCCTGCGGGCGGAACAGCGCGCACCTCTACCGCTTTCAATGAGGATCCCAGCTTTTAACCTACATGACCTCTACAAAAATTGCGAAAACACTCTCTTACTGGAACATTATATCCACAGTTTTTAAAACCATACTACAAGAAAAATGAGGTCTAACCGCTAAAAACGCCACCTCCTTGTGGCTTCCGGGGAACATACACGCCAGGAGGAGTAGATTCGCCTCCTTGACTCATTGATGGGATGCGCAAGGTGGTGACCGTGTGCAACCGCATTTTTTTTAACGCTCTGACAACTACATTTTTAGACGCTCGTAATGGGCTAAGTTGCCTGTGGCACAATATCGTCTAAATGCATCTATCGTCATCGCGTTTTCGTACTGGAATTATATAGGCTTTCTCCAGCAGAGGTATGTAGCAGCAAGGCAATGACAACCACGTCCAACAAATCCTACCAGCACGGCCAGGGCTCGAACTAGCGATGTTTTGCTAACCGTGGTTGCCATGGCAACGCCCCGTTTCAAACGGTGCGTTAGCCGCCTAAGCCACCGCCGCTACAAATTTTTTAATTAGTTATCTAAAAAAAGACTCTCCTAAATGAGCCGAACTTAAGTCGAATCTCTCATGGGCAGACTAATGTCCCTTTGTTGTCTTTATTGATCATAAAGCTACTTTTAAAAAATATTCTACATATTTTTTGCGGAGGAGTTTGCGAGTGACGTCGCCTGGGCCGCTCAAGGTCTCGACCGCTAGCGCTTGGAACTCATGTGGGTAATATATTGACGCGTATGTCGCGCGCCTCCTTGTCTTGGCTAGATAACCAGCGTAACCTGCTAAGGCCGCCTTGCCACCGACCATTGAAGGTGCTAATAAGTCGGTAACTGTGGCGTCCCAGACAAGTAACCTGCCCCGGCTGAAGGGGGCAAGAGTCGTCTCGTCCGGGCTCTTGCCATCGTTGGAGCGCCCTTCGGAAACCACGGAAGGGGCGCCTCGGTCAAACCAACACTGGCAAATGAGATGCTTGGACAAGTTGAAGCTGCAAGAGCTCATAGACGTGAGGGCGTTCCCAATTTTGGGCGAGGGACTGGTCAAGCAGACGATAATTAGCTTTTGACCAGGGAATGCGAAACGCGTTCGACACAGCCAACTGTGGGGTACTCATGGCAGCCCTGGAGTGAAAACGTGTATTGCCATATCTGCGAAGGATATTTTCGTCGTACGTCTGCGAGAGAGGCCTTGAGACGGGGGAGCGTCGTCAGCCAAGAAAAGGCTCCTTGAAATGGTGGCTCATTCTATTGCACTATATGCAGCCCCGGTCTGGGCCGATATAGCGCTCCAGACATCCAAGGACCAGCGCAAACTCCGCTCGATGCAGAAAACAATAGCCATGTGGGTCTCAAAGACGCGACCATGGCTGTCTGGCAGAATGATTTAAAACGGACGGAGCACGGACAATGGACCAAGGAACTCAGGGTCCGGTAGGGTTGCAACCGCGGGGAGTTCTCGTACTAAGCCATCCACGAGTTTTCTGGGCATAGGCAGTTGTAGTCAAACATGGCCAGGATCCGGAAGGTAGAGTGGAATACGTATGTCCTCTGCCTCTAGATGTAAAGCATACCATCTATCGCTGTGCGGTCCTGAAACGAGCCAGGGCTGCCGCCAAGCCAGCGACGCGTCGTGTCTGCCTGTGGGAGATGGTGGCGCACCTGGTGGCATTGGAAGAGCGGTTCCGGCGATGAAGGGCAGCACCTAATTTTATCATGAAGCTGAAAACAACTCCAGCGCGGGGCAGGAGGGAAAGTGTAGTCAACGCTTTGGCAGGGCAAATCAATGTAAGAAGCCGATGAATAGCGTGGAAAGAAGGAGAGTGTAGCTAGGCCCTCAGCGCGATATCGACGCACCCCCTTGGACTGGAGGAGCACAGGCAAAGCACATAGAGTACTAGAGAAGTAAGACTCCTCTCTCGCGGTGTCGAAGAAATGCCACGTAATTCCGAGTGTGCCTTGGGTGGGGGAGGAATTCGGGTTTGGTGAATTTGTGAGTTTCACACTAGTTGCTGATGGCTGTCAGCGACGCGTGCACATTATGCATTCCCGAAACTTCCCATAAAAAATCTGATGATTCAAGCATCCAGAGCATCTTAGGCGGCCAAAGTGCTGCCGTCAATATAACTTGACGGCCGTAACCTCCCCGCAAACCTAATAAGTTCCCACAGCAGCACAAGTCTCTGCCTCTACTGCCGAGGCTTCAAACCTAAGACAGACGCCTATCCTTTACACATTGTGTTTGGCTGTGTGAGCTGTCCGAAACTGTCTTGCGGCTGAGTCCCTTACTCCAATGCGGGACCTAGGGAGTTAAGCCCATACGTTGTCGGTCGGTGTCCTAACCCTTCCAACGATACTGGCAGGGGCATCTGTTGTCAGGCCAGATATAGTATGCAGAGGTTTAGATGGCGAACTGCGTTCGTGGTTAGAAGTTTTTGCGTCATGTGCATATTCATTATCCGTAGAATAGCACCCGTAGAATAGTAGTAAGTGTTTTTTTTATCAGGAGCGCCTCGAGCGGCAGCATATATATTACCTACGCATTCGTAACTAATGTAATATATTATACAAATTGGCGAACCAATTGCACCACAAAGTCTTTGAACTGCGGTCCTCGCCGAGTAGCCGTCTGAAATTGGCGGCTCTCTTTTTTTGCTGCCTATTTTGACAGAAATGTCTAATAGCGATAAAAACAAATGAAATGCCTTAACAAACTCTTGAATCATTATTTTAGTCAATGATATCCATTTTGTAAACACAGAAGACTTTTCAGAGGCGTGGTGAGTATTTATAGTTTCAAGTTTATTGACCAAAAAGTAGGTATTATATTTTGTTACATTAGACGGTTTACAGAAACCGGATTGGAGCATTCAAGTAAATGATATGTTGTGCATTGATGGCCGCAACGTTGACAAGTGCATGATTTGTCAGCTTCATGGTGGACAGGTCGAACACAAATTTTATGGTGAAAACCATGCATAGCGAATCGAAGGGTAAGATGACGTTTGCCATATTGGGATCCTTCCACGTGTCCGAGGTGAGGGCAGGCGTCATAAAGAAGGCTGGATCGACATCAGCTAGTTTCGCCTCCCAATTCTGGATGTGCTGCCTAAATGCCTCAGTGTGAGGCAGGTTGAAGCTTCGCTGCAAAGTTTCTGTGAAGAGATGTGTTCCAGCCGCCAGGTAGACAAGTCGGTTGCGGCTTGTTCTGCGGACACCCAGGGTACGCTTGAGGAATGCAGCTTTAAGTCTATCGAGATCAGCGAGGTTCGCTGCGCTGAGGTACGGCCATATCACTTGTATTCCATACCCAGCTGTGGGACCTATTTTTATATCAAATAGCTGCAAGGCTGCCTGTAACGACAGCCGCACTGGTATTTGAATACTGTGAAATGCCATAAAACCCTTACGGATTCTTTCTTTGATATGTCGCGTAAAACACAACCCAGTGGTTGTTAGTTCGACGCCGAGGTAGGCGAAATGTTTTACGTACTCGACAGGGTTTCCTTGAAGGTGAAGCCCATCATCGCTAGCCAGCCGACCGCCTCCCCTGAATTTAATAGCCTTTGTTTTACTCACATTTATAACCAGGCCATTAGCATTCACATACCTCTGCAGAGTTGCGAGCGCCTGCTGAGTGTGAAAACGGCTTCTGGAAAACAGGACCAAATCGTCGGCATAGAGCAACACGAACTTGTGTCGTTTAGTGATTATTGATGGTAAATCCGAAACCAGAACAGAGAATAGGAGAGGACTGAGATTGTCCCCCTGAGCAACCCCTGTTGTTTGAACCAAAGGCTCGTGCTCAGACACTCCGTCATCGAGGACAACTGTGCCCTGTTGAAGGATTGAGTGGTGAGCATTTAAAAACCCATTAAAAACTCTCAGTACTTTCCGACCAACCTAATGTATAAGGTAATTTTCGCGGGTACGATGCAAGCAAGCTAAAACGAATAATCACGCTTATTTCCAAAACGAAGCTTTTATTTACAAAGGGTTTAAGGTAACACGGGTTCGTGCCCCGAGTTTCCCGTCAACGTGCCTATGACACTGTGTGACAATGTCTATTATATGTACAGGCGCTGAACTCCATTAAACAGTAAGCTCAGCATAACAACAAACGCATTACTACAGTTATCCGCTTTCCACGCTGTACCTTACAACGGACAAGCAAATACAATGAATTTCAACATTAAAAGCAGTTAGCCACGCGTATATTAATGCAAATTATGTTAATGTATTATTGATATTGTGATCAATTCACCGCAGTAACATAGTTGTAGTTTCGTAATTATTTTGTGCTTGGCGTGATTGACGGATATATATATATATATATATATATATATATAATGCGTGGGACCGTCTGTCGGTAATAGACAGGATCTTTAATTGTACTGCATTCCGGCAAATGAAACACATTCTTTGAGGGTTTATTTTCGGCAAACCTAGTGTGTTTTGAGCAAGGGGTGCCTTCCCTTTAACGTCCGTTATTCCTCCTGACGGAAAGGCGTATAGCTGATCCTAGGTAGATTTTCTTTGGCGAGCTTCATACAGCATTCTTCACTTAACGGGTTACTGTCGAGACGAATTTCGCAGTTCAGCCGCTTGAGCAGGTCCAGCTCAACATCTGTGAAGTTGTACAAAATAATTCCCGACACAGAACATGTTATAGGACAGTATAAGTTGCATTTCCTGTCGGCCAGAACCAAAATGTACGACTATGCTATCAAGCGACTTTATCTGTTGTTTGATTTGCGAAATGATAACCTATTCGGGAACATGTGGCCCACATAGAAAAACAAACAAATATAACCATTCGTTGCCACACATCTTCATCCAAAATGCTAGTTAAGTTTCGTTTTGCTTATTAATAACCCTTGTTACATTAAAACAGCAGTTTCTATTGTCATGACCTTCTCTCTGCTGAAGATCCTTGTCTTGTATGCGACTAGCATATTCCAAGTTCATTAAAGTTTTGCGTGATTGGAAGCATTTGTGTGGGATGTTGGTCTTGAAAATAACAACAATAAGACCGTTCCGTCTTCCGTCAGCCGTAAGGCTTCTGGAGATCTCGTAGAAAATCTATTTATTCCCCAAAATGGTTTGCTAATGACAATAATAATTACATAATGAAAAAAATTAAAACCAAACCTATGAAATTTCGGAAAGCGGGCCGACTAGCAGTGCATGATGGGGTATGGTTGTACTCCTTTTATTCTAGAGTACGTGAACAATTCCGACAACGCCCTAACCGGACTAATCAGTTATGGTTTATATTACTAAAGGGGGTAAAGCTCTGGTAACCAGCTTCGAAGGTGAGAAGCTGGCGCTTCCCCCCCCTGAGTACAGTTTACGCCCTGAAAATTGCATCAATGGCCTCATATAGCATTTAACACATCTAGGATAAGCTCGATGCAATCCAACTGCAGAAGCTTGACAAAGTCAAATCTGTATTCCTGTGTCCTGAGGAGAGTTCTAGACCTACACAAAACGGCCCTGTCTGCTTGCTTACCGAAACACCGCTATGCGTCAAAGTCCTGAAACGTCAACGCAATCTGCCGAAAATGTCGACCTGCATGGCTTTTATTTGTCAACATGCTGTCCGTGATATAGATATATATATCTGTGTGTGTAAGGTTCGGCTTAAGTAGGGTGCTGACAAGGGCACTGCGTACACAAACACATACATATTGGGTAGATGATGTTGACTAGGCATTAGTCTTATCGTACCAACGATATAGTTGTGGCTGAGGTCGAGGAACCTCAGCTGAGGCATGCGATAGATGCACCAAGGCACAGACATGAATTCGTTTCCACTCAAGTCGAGTTGAGATAGCCGCTCGAGTTCTGATGTTTCGTCAGGTAGTCCACACAGCCTGCAAACAATCGAAAAACAAAAAGAAACATCTTATTACCTTGCTAACTGCTAATGCTTAATTAACATATATATATATATATATATATATATATATATATATATATATATATATATATATATATATATATATTAGTAGTTGCCCGAAACCTTAATCCACTCATCTCATAAACTACAAGGTGACGATGCTTTATTTCATATGAATTAAACGGGGAATACAATTGTCTACAACTGAAGTATACAAAGTTCCCTTCCAATCCTCACGTTCGAGCCGGCGGGAGGAGAGAACTCTGCTAGCATTTGCTTGGTAGAGCCCTCAGCAACGCGGTGGTGTTGCCGCGATGTATAGCGATCGATAGCTTCTGTCGCAAAAAGGTTCGTGTCCTCTTGTCACTGGTGACACTTAAGATACGTCTTGCAACTGTCTTAGATGGGCAAGTCGTGAAAGGCCCCGCACCTTCTATCGTCTTAAAGGCTAGAGGGCTGCATTGGTAATTGGCTAGCAGGTTACCCGCGGTACCGATCGTAGAGGGCTGGAAGGTCACGGTGCCATCCCACAGCAACGCCTGGCCCAGAGTCACCCCATCGGGCGTACGGCCATTTGTTTGGGCCAAGCTGACAGGTTCCCGTAAACCCTACAATCTTAGTTCGACATGTATATATATATATATATTTGTGAACTAACGACAAGTTCTGAACTAACGATCAAACGTTTCGGCCTAAGCAAGCAGTGGAGAAGCCAACAATGTAATCTACCACGCACTTTATAGCGCTACCCGAGCCACCTGTGTGTCGGGCACACTTGACCTCTGGAAATCCTCTGTCGTACAAAGATTAAACTCATTACATCTAGCAAATCGTGCACATTTCCTGCACCGCTATTAAAACGTATGTTCATTCATATCAGTATTACCTTCTAACTAATACAACTTTCTCCACAGATTAATTTGAATACGCGAGTCTGTCGTTCGCATTTACTCGCCGTGTCGTCGTGACACTGGTAAGACAAGCAAGAACGTCTCTGAAACTTTGATGGCAAAATACTCTCTCTGCATTTATCACGCTGCGCCTGTCTTACTTGGAAATGTTTTCTACATTGATTCATCTGCGGCTTTATACGATTGATGGCGTTTGTTGTTGTCGTTTTGATGTTGTTGTCATCGTAGTAGCAGTAACAGGAAATTGGTTTCGGAGGTCATGCTCCATTCATTTCGTAGCCTACCACACAATCAAACGAAAGTGCCTGGAGTGGCACATACACATGAACGGCGTAACAAGGGCAGAGGTAGGTCATTCGGCGGGAACGAAACGAAGGCACACACAAAACTGGTTCCACGACACGATGGCCGTATAGCGAAATAGCGTAAAAGCAGCGACGACGGTGCCGTTCGACGGCGCCATGTCTCGGAAATATTGTGCTCTGCTGTCACGAAACAAATGGATGCGGTAATCTCTCGACGGAAGCAATGACACCGATCTTCTCTTCACCGTTGACTCTCGAGTGCTCAGATCTCGCAATATCACCTAGCCTATTGTTCGGTCCGAACTTTTAACAAGACAATAACTCGTGACAAGCGGTAATAGAGATATTAGATGCTCGTGATGATAAATATATTTATGTCGCTGTTGTCGGATTTCCTCTAGGCCAATATCTTTAGCTATGTTGGGGGAGGAGAAACCGTGCCCCCGGCAGGCGTTTCTTCTCAACCGGGCCCAAAATAGACGTTTCATCATCATTATCATGCTGAAGGAACTGTTAGACAGGGGGTGTTTGCATCGTTAAACTTTAAAGCACTAAATTTTATTCTGTAAAGTACTTATATGTCAGCGTGTAAGTAACTTCTTATCGCTCTAATAGCTCAGACATGAAATCCTGTTAAAGTTATTTAAATGCCTTGTTTGCTGAGCTTATACTCTTGCTCTAATTTTCTGCATGATGGGTTGTTAAACTTTTTAATAATATACATAATTCTAGAGAGGCCTATTTTCGTTTAGGTATTATTTTTTAAGATGTCACTGCTAGGCATTTGTACAAAGCTATTTATTTACTTATGCATTAGGATTTACAAAACGTTTGTCTTCATGGCAGATGCCAGTTAAAGTTCAAGTAGCTCAAGTTAAATTCAAACCTAGCTTCAGATATTGTATGAATCATTGTTTTCGATATTTTTGACCTAGTAATGTGGCCTGATTTTTCTAGCAAGTTTTCTGTCAGAACTGAGTCGTTATACTCTAATTAAGTAATATGAAGTCGATCGCTAAGCTTTCTTAAGCCCTGTGGTTAAAAGCTAATTAGGAAACGTATAATAGTTGAGTTCTTTGGAAAGCCAATGTCCAATTAATATTTTTGCAGCGTTCATATCATCTTTTGCCTGCGTAATAACTCATTCGATTCCTGCAAGATGTATGATGTAGTTTGACGCGGTTAACGCGGATGCATCCTGACTTGTCTGTACCTACCTGACCCTTTCAGTTCACCGTCATGCATGACGTGACCCTACCTAACACAGCCAGCTCTCTCAGCGGGCATTCAACTATGTTTTTACACTCTACTTACTTGTTAGGGCTTTGAGGAGTCGATCTTAGTCGCTGCGCATCATTAGTTCATACCCTTTCCTGAGCGGACTAACCTGTTTGAGGAGAGATTGAGTGTATTGATGTGGCTGAACTTCAACGGCAACTTGGCGCTAATCTTTCGCAAGACGTTCTGCGAAAGGTCAATGCTCTCGAGTTGGGTGTTGCGCATCAACATAAACACCGCATCGGGAAACGACGCCAGGAAGCATGATGACAGATCTGCAAGCGAAAGCGTAGCGTGTCATTATTATCACACCAGTCGGCCCCTATATATATATATATATATATATTCTCAATTCAGCATTTATTTCAACACAAAATTGGTAGACAGTTGACTCAAGTTTCACAAGGGTTTTATTTCATTTTGAAGTTACAGTGGAATATGAATATCTAACTACTCTTGGGCTTGTGAGGGGTGCTACCAATCGAGCTTATCCTCGAGGCAGCCCCTCATAGTACCCATAATTGCTGCCGCATTGCCGCGCTGAACCGCCAGAGATAGCCGCTGGAGTAGAAAGTCGAAAGCTCTTTTGTCCCCCGTCGTGAGTTCAATTCGTTTGCCAATCTTCTGTAAAAGTGACCATGCCTCAGGGCCAGGTCCCCCTAGTGTCTCCCATACTAGTGGCACAAAAATGAACTCGTCGGTGAGCTGGGCGTATTTGTTGGTCTTTAGACGTTCCGCCTTGCGTGCTGCGGAGCCAGCGGCTGATGCGCTGGCCTCCATGTTCGAGGGGGCGAGCGTGTCGGTGACTGTAGCATCCCAAATAAGCGCCTTTCCCCTTTCAAAAGGGATAAGGGTGAGACCGTCAGGCCTCTTTCCGTCGCTTCTCAGGAGGCCGGTTGGCTCTCTAATACATGGCAGTAGAGCTGACCTTAAGGCCCGGGCGGTAATCTCGTTAATCTCGCTGTGGCGGCTTTGACGTCCTTCGCTTCTGTTGCAGGATAGCCCGTGGGTTCCCCAAATGTCCACTTGTGCTCCGCACGGACACCGGTGTTCCTCCGTTAGTCTTGTTCCCAACCTCAAGCCGATGCACAGACGAAAACTTTCGTGATCAAGTAAAGTGCCAAGGTTTGAGGAAGGGATGGCTTGGAGCCATTTGCTAGCCCCTTTTTGGACAACCGCCTGTAGTCGGGCTTTGTCTGCCGTGGACAGTGCATCGGACAGTAAACGCTGATATTTCTTGGATACTATGAGATCGTCATAGGACCTCTGCAGGTGTTTGTTTGCCTCTGGAAGTAGGCCTGCGAGGTTCTCGAATCTTGTATCCGCAGCTTTTTTGGCATCCTGGAAAGCCTGCAGGGCTATGGCCGGGCTGATGTGCTGGACTGTAGCTTCTGAGGCGTGTAATGAAGCAACGTGACAGCTGGCTGCCAGATCTGCTGCAGAGCGGATTCCCAAACCTCCGAGTCTAAGAGGAAGGGTGGCTTGAGCCCAGTTGTTGTCGGCCAAGTTTAGATTGAGGAGGTCGCTAAGGCTAGTCCTAAGGCTATTGTCTAACTCCCTCAGCAAGTCCTGGTTTGCTCCGACGTCCGTGCTGCGGAGGAAGTGGATAATTCTCGATGAGCCCAACGATGATTTTAATAGGTGATATGCGCAATGGGGATTAAGCAGGTTTAGCCGGTTTAGGCGAGAGCAAAGACTCTTTATCTTACCTGCGAGTTCTGGGTGAGTGGCGGCCGACCCCACAGGGGACCCTAAGAGCGTCATATCTGCTGCCTCGACTTGTTTGCACCCCGGAAGAAGTGCCTCAAAGGCGGATATGTTCGGGTGGCCTTTGTAAATAATTTCGCACTTCTGGGGGTTGAGCTCAAGACCACTCTTCTGACCGAAGTCAAGAACTCTCTTGATATCTGCCTGTACCACAGAAGCTTCTCCCCCAATGGTGCCATCGTCTAGGTACCAGAGATTTAAGGGGGACTGGATAGAATTGACCAGTTCTTTGATTGCTAGGCAGAATAGCGGCGGACCAAGGGGGTCGCCCTGCTGCACGCCGCTGCGCGAGAAAATTGTTCTTTCACCGAATGAGAGCTCTGAACTGGATCTGTAGGTTTGGTCAACTAAGGGGGCTGCCTCTGGCCAATCCGTTTGTACAGTTTTTAGTATGTGGTCGCGACGGACCTGGTTAAAAGCATTCTTAAAATCGAGTTTGGCGGCGACGAAATTGTTGGGTGCGCTAGACATAAAAGCTCTTGTTGTGTGGACCATTAGGCGTATTGAAGCCAAGCTGGTGGGCCCCAAGCTTTTCGCACACGATATTTGTTCCTAGCTTGACAGTGATTTTTGCCGCAATCCTCCGAAAGACTGAGGAAATTACGATTGGACGAAATGACCCACTCGGCTTTTTAATTGCGATGAGGCGTCCACCAAAAATAATAGGGCGGATGGCCTCAGGCACTGTGCCATTTCTGATAATGTCAATCACTTTTGCTAAGTCACGCAGTAGACGACTGGCGATATTTGTGTTGGTCGTGGCAATGAGGTCTCTGAGGTGGCGCGGCCGCAGGCCGTCCATACCGGCGGTAGACCCTGCCGGAAAGGTTCGTACGGCCTCGCGAATCTCTTCTGAACTGGTGACTAGCGGCTCAGCATGGGATAGTCTTGGTGGCAAGTCAAGGTCGGCCGGTTCACTAGGGTGTTTGGAAGTAATTTCCACGAACGCTTCGGCTGCGCAAACAGGACTTCCCACAGAAAGCAGAGCTCTCGCAGCGCCTCCAATGTCGCCTTCGCCTAGTAGCCTGGTTGCTCGTCTAGCGGCAGCTTTGTCCTCGTTAGGTCGCTTGTTCCAGTGCTTCCTTGGGACCAATTCGGGTGAAGGCCCACTACCTGATCTATGTTCCTCGATTCTGTCTCTGAGGTATGTGGTCCAACTAAGATTGTTCTGTTTTCGTGATGGAGCTCTGAGAACTGTATGCGCGAAAACCAGTAGGTTGGCCCAGCTATGCGCGTCATTGTTTTGATGTACGAGTGAAAGTGTGTCGGCCAGCGCTACCGCAACTGCAGGACGAGCACTTTTAGGGATGGTGTCGAGCCGTTTGTATGTCTTTGTGTACTCGGCGAGTTTTTCGCGCAAATGGGTACCATCAGTGTTGTCGACCGGATTGCAGACGGGGGGTAAAAATGGGTGTTCAATGTTCGAGTGTGCTGCCGTCATGTGCCGTTTGATTCCTCTTCTTGTAAAGTTCCTTTGGCAATGCGTGCAAGTCACCCTGTTGTAGTGAGGAGCTGGGCTTAGGTTCCCTGTACCCGACCCGAAACTGGATAAATGGTCCGTCTGCGGGAGGTTGTCCGAGTGGCTCGGTTGTCCGAGTTTCACAAGGTGTCTTTTTGGTCATACAATATGTATTTAACTTTGGATGATAAGGACGTTCCGAAGAAATTTTTGGGCACACAAGTATATGATAGCGTCCAATATCAAACTCTCCGCAAAAGCTACAAACACATTCTTCAATATTAAAACAGCTTGGCTTCGTGCATATGTAATGGTGGTACCCGTGCCAGGTTATATATATATATATATATATATATATAAGGGGTGCAGGTAAAATTACTGAGGGAGTTATAGCCAATATATACAAGTGTCTCTTGATTACCCACGGAAGACCCACGCGCTGAATTTTTCCGTTATAGGCTGCTATTGGATATACAACGCGGGAACGCCACCGCGGCGCTTGGCACATTGTCCAGGTGGTGCCCATCCACCATATCTCGACTTAGGGCTGATGTAGTTTGTCGTCACTTTCACTAGGGGACAATTGTTTACACTCCATTATAAGTTATATATATAATATATATATATATATATATATATATATATATATATATATATATATATATATCCCTTTGTATTTATTTTTTCCATTTGAATAGTTTATATATATATATCCCTATGTATTATATTTTCCATTTGAATTGAAATCGCCATATATATATATATATATATATATATATATATACATAGATTACTAGGTGTATTAGTGGAAGTAATCATTATCTCAACTCTACACAATTGATCTCTCAACTTCGGCGAGGTTCTAACCAGCATTTTCCTCAAAGCGCCGCAACTTCGCCCTATGCATACGCTGCTTCATTTAGAACAGCCGATAGCGTCTATGCTAACACGCTTATCGTTGTAAACACGGTACTTCTTCTTCCACAATTACAGGATAAAAGATGTCTCTGTCGGCTACTGGTATCAATAAATGCCGCGTACGGTCGATATCGGACACAAGCATGTGCATTTAGTGATATATATATATATATATATATATATATATAGACGTGGAGAAGAAGTGCGATGTTGCCTTACTAGCAGCGGCAGCTTTTGCTTTGATTACTATCGTGCGTAGGGTTAAGGCTACTTTTACGGTGATACCAAGGCAGTGTTTCTGCTAGTTATCTGCACGCATCCAGATTTACGTGGGCTCGCTTAGTGGCATTGCCCGCTCATGTCGGCGGCTTATCTCTGCGGTCGAGCGCTGTTGTAGCTGCTGCTGCTGCTGGCGTGGTAACTGCAATTAAGACCGAGCAATGAAGGTTTTCTTCTGGCGGTCGTCAGGTGGCGTATTCATGGTCTAGCTGCTCTTCCAGCATGAACGGCATTTTGACCCTGGCATGATTTACGCCATTGGAGGCGATTGTGAGGTAACAGAAACGGCTTTGCTGTACCGACCAACCAGCGACAACTACTACAATTAAAGTCCGGCAGCAGCACCAGCATCCATCACAATGACAGCAAGAACAACACTTTCACTCATATGGCTGACTTCCAACGGCTGTTCCACCTTATTATTTTTTTTATCGCAGTTGGTTAGAACGTAAAAGGAAGTGCTCTTTATAAACTCCGAACCTAAACAACGAATCACCTTCGTTTAGCTGATTTCGTTCCATATGATTTGCCCACTAATTTGTAATGTTTCAACGGAGCCTACACTACGGAACCTAAACTTGCATATCGATGTCGATGCATATCGAGACCACGCTCTACTGTTTCCTATTTTAGACCGCTTATTTTTCAGATTTCGTTGGCATACAACGACACACCTTGTTGTGGAGACATATATATGTCCCGGATTTACATTGTTCTTAATGGAAATCCTAAGAAGCCCGCTTTTGCAATTTGTTGTTGCGGTCTGAAATGTAACTGGACGCCAAATCTGTCGCAGTTCGGCTGTTCAAATTCATAAAAGCTAGAACACCAGCTGTATATGATATGCCTCTCTAACATTTAAAAGCTTATACCTGTACTCGGAGTTTATCAAGAAGGGTTGCGGTCATGTCACCGAAAGTGATAATTCCATTGTTGAAATGTGGCACGGCTATAGTCTTATATACGGATTTGGCATATAATTGTGTTTTGCCCGGCAGAAGCTTCGATGCTTTTGAGCCACTCCATAATATTATATTGAAAAGTTCTTTTACGGAGTTTATACATCCCCACAAATTTCCTGTCTGTTTTATCTGTGAAAGAATTCGGAACACTGATCGGCTAAATATTATCAATGCGGCTGCATACTATTACAGCATGGTCCAAGCAATTAGCGTTTACGCCTGTATACTCAGGTAGCGTACTGGTATTACTATAACCGCCAAACACACTGTTGAGTCAAAATATGCACGCATAGTAAGTTGTTAAATCATTAATTAATAATTAATACATTTACTCATTACGAAGCCTTTTTCTAGTGACTTCTTAGCAAATCGTAAGAAAGGTTAATGTGTACACAAAATGTGTTTGCAGGCGCTCCATCTGTGATATAGTCTGCTCGATGAGTCACTGAAGCGAGAGATATTAGAGGCACTGAGTGAGTTTTGAACATACAATGCAATTAACACTGCAACAAATCAAAATTAGTTAACTGATTATGACATATATTTTTGTATACATCCTATAAAGCTGCGACAATATGTGTGCCAACAAAGATGACGAGTATATATTACTAGCGCGTTTAAAGTAAGATATATTAGTGTTATTACCGTCATTGCATTATTTTTAGTTTTTGATGTACACCACAATTTTCTACATGAAATTATCTACAAAAATATTATAATTCGGGTGTAGGTCCGTGTTGCCTTCAACCTTGACGTTACTCCATAAATTTAAGTATCCTGTTATAGAAGTCGTAAATTCTTGCTTAGCACCATACGATGCTGGTGTTGTTAGGCTTTTGTTACACACGAATGAAGTCCTTATAATAGATTATAAAAAAAGCGTTCTTTTTCAGCACGGCACGATATTCGTCCCTCGCGCGGGAGTCATATTAAAAAGACGCTTTAGATTGTTCGCTGGTGTACAGAGGTCTTTCTTGAAACAAATACGCCGAGAACGCTCCATACAAAAGAATCAACAAATAAATCTGCTTGCAATTGATTTCTCTTCATATGCCAGAATATGCAGTCACCTTCAATTACAAGCACCAAATTACGCATCAAATTACCACCAGCCATGTATTAGCAGTACAGGTGTAAGAACAGATCAATAATATATTTGCATTGCGCAAAATGTATCCAAAAAACTTCTCCGCAGTAGTTTCTGACGCGAACGATCCAACTCATACCACACGGTCACGGCTGGCCGCCGGACTGACGTACGATGTTGCACATTCGGTCAAGTATCAACTAGCAGGCTTCTATATACATAGTTCGAACAGCAGTCAGACCCAAAGGCAGAGCCCGAATATTTGCCCCATCGATTTTTCTGTGTGGGATACAACTTCAACGACAAGCGTGATGAGAGCAAAGATGTCTGTTTTAATACCAACTTTGACGGAGTGCAAGAAAGCTAGCGGCGCATCTTCAAATTTCAGACATAAGCATTCGAATTACTTTGCAACGTAATCTGGGTAAGAGAGAGGTAACGGTGGCCCCACGACAGCGTATCCGGTTACATGTGTTAAGGACAATAGCCTCTATACTCATACGACCTCAACTTTATTTCTATTTGGGATTTTTGAAGTACAAACTCTGCTGCAAAAGCTGCGATTCATTGGGGCCTCGCTGTTTGCCTGGTATCAAGAAGTTAGTCAATTATCTTGAGTGTCCTCTAAACGTTTGGTTTTTGGACGAGAATGTTTTGGGCGGCGCCCCCGATGAAGTTCTGAGGGACATTCACAAAGTTGTTGAGTGTTCTGAGCAGAGTGGCCTGGCCCTAAACTCGGCAAGTGTAAGGTCCATGTTGTAGAAGGGGCTACTGGCTCTGAGGTGCTGGAGGTCTGTAGGGACGGATTTAGAGCTGCTACGCGTTTGCCTATTGGTCCAGGCAGTTCCAGCTGCCCTTAAGGGATGATTGGCCAAGCTAGAATATGTGATATTATGCATTTACTTGGTAGGTTCTCACCGAGACCTGTTTCTTCTGCGATCCTCATTTTCGGCTCTACATCTCAACCACCTACTGCGAGGTGCAGACTGTTTACTCGCTCTGGGACTTCTTGAGCGACTGAACTCTGGGACTTCTTGAGCGAGTTTCAAATACACCCATTCATATGGATAGATTTATTATTCGCTTGACATATATACACAAATACACATGTTACTCTTAATAAATTAAGTACAAAGTGTAAAAGTATAAATATGTTCTACATAGACTTTTGTGTGAGCCGACATCAATAAATATATTGGATTACGTTAGAGTTTTTACGTCAATAACCGTAAAACAATGGGTAAATGCAGCACCTGCTAGGGAGGCATTATACAACGACATTACTCCAACTAAACTTATTTTAATAATTACTACTATGAATTGAAAAAAACACCTATTAAAATCCATGAAATGTGTTCGAACATTAATCATTATTGTGAGTTTCAGCCATGTTGTCCGTTTTTCTTGAAGTCATTCCAAGCATGTCTCGCCGCACGGCTCTATATATATATATACAATATTATGAATACTAATAATAACAGTATTTCTAGGACATGTTTTACCATATACTCGTGTGTATACCATGCGGGGTGCAGGTGCCCATAAACCGTTTATCGGGCGGGGAGTGCTTAGGCAAGATAGCGGACAGACGTATCTCGATCTGTCAGCCCTGTCAGATCGGCGTCGATGTCGTTGATACATGGCGACCGTTGTACAGCATATTGTACAATACTGCGTTACGCACGATACGGTTTTCTCCGCCACCACGTATTCTCTGTGTTGTGTGCACCTATTTGTTCATGTATCTGTCCATCTATCTAGCTACCGATATATCGTCTTTAACGACCGAACTATCTGTACACGTGCCTGTATATGTATGCTGGATCGGTGCTGGATGCTTGCATACGTATGCTGCCTGCTGATAGCGGCGGGATGGGTTCATCGATCGTTCGTCACCTTCATCAACATCATCACCGTGATCACTATCATTGACGTTATCGTAATTCGGTTGGTGCGTTACCGAGACGTCGCTAGTAACGATCAACTCACGGCTTCTTCAATTTATTTGTTGTCCTTCGTTAATTTGCCTCAACCAATTGCATCCACCGTTATTTTCGTTGTTGTCAATGATCTTTCGGTACTGCATTTGTTCGTTATTCTATCTCTTGTTGTTGTGTTGTTATTGATAATGTTGTTGTTGTTGTTGTTGTTGCTGTTGTGTGTGATTCTTGCTGTGGTTGTCGTTGTTGTTGTTGATGTTATTGGTATTGTTGTGTACGTAAGTGTTGTTGTTAGTGTCATTGCGGTGTACAATCTATGCGTATTCGTTCTTCTTCGGAATTTGCTCAACGAAATTCGGCTTTTCGCTCTCATAAGTTGACGAATCAAGGCAACGCTATATCTTACCTCGCCGCTGCTGCCCATGCACTGATATGACGGTGACAAGGGCAGCATCAAAGAGCAACTGCGATATATATATATATATATATATGTATATATATATATATATATATATATATATATATTAGCTGCCTACTGTACGAAACGGCACACAGTGAACAAATACGTGAATAAAGCTTACTAATTTCACGAGCGTGAAATTATCAAGCTTTATCTGTAGAAGATTATTGGCAATATATATATATATATATAACACAACACAACAGACAATAACGTGACCAATCAAGTAGCCGAACAACGGGTGACGCAATTGAAAAAGACAAGCGAGTGCTTGATCCACACAATGCGGCCCCTACAGCAGAATGTGATTCAAATTGCTAGCAACTTGGAACTATTTTTGGGCTTGTCTTGTTCTCTCCCTCTCTCTTTCGCTCTCACATTCTCTCTCTCTCTCTCTCTATATATATATATATATATATATATACATATCTATATATATATTAGCACGCTGACGTGGAAGGCATTACAACAACTGATCTGGTAAAAGCAACACGGTGACCGCGATTTTGCGCCAAAAATTGCGTACACTCTGGCCGTGCAGACTGAATGACAAAGGACGCCCACCCCAAGTTTTATGCGACTTATTTCGGTTCAGACAATGGGCATTTGTTTCACTTACTTTCAGACTATTGTGGTGGTGGTGATGGCGGTGGTGGCATGAATAACGTTCGTTACTAGTTAATATGACGTTATTGGTTCACTAACAAACAACTTATAGTTGATTTAGCAATAAACAATATAACCATTCTATAAATAAATATTATTGCTAAAGTAAGGCAAATAATTCTTAATGTATGTTGGCTTTAAGCAAGATAGTGCACTTTATAGGCTTGTCTTTGTGGCTCAGGCGTTGTTGTATATTTATGTCAATATACGTATGTGCAACTACTTTATCGATGACTACCGTAACGTGTGATCTGGAAGCTCACAATACTGTAACCTTTGAATATAAATACCATATTACTATTATATCTATTATGTACTGGTTCACGCCATTGACACCGAGGTCTACATACGTTTTTCATAAGCCTTTTATATTTCCTAAATGCATGGTATACACCCCGGCCTAGAAGCCCCAGTTGAGGAAGTGCAAAAAGCTGGCTAAGGGAATCAAGTTTCGATTTTTAGAACTGTCGCGTTTTAAAGCTAAGACGTTCTCTTGACACAATCGTGAAGTTTGTTTGTCCTATTTTCTATTCTGAGCAATGTAATTAGCTGCTCAAGTAACTCGGTTGCTTTAATTGTTTTTTATGATTTTCTGTTTCTTCTTTTTACGTTTTTCTTGATTAGCCTATATAACCGGCCGATCGGTGGTTGTGAAACGCCTGACAACGTTCAAGTAGTTTCACGTCAATTCACGTTTTGTACACGTTGTTGATTGTGCACGGCTAACATGTACACACAAACTCGTAAAGCCACTGACACCATTTGAACGTGGCCATTTCTCACCTCGCTCTTCGTCATTAGCGTAATGAATTTAATTACACATTTTATAAAATCAACAATGCTATCAACGATGGTTAGCCGTCCTACAAACTCCTAATTACGCATCACTGGATCATTCTGCGTCTAGATCTGTGAGTAGCATCGTACGCTGTCCGGGCGTTAGTACGCAAAAGAGCGTTCCTTGCGTGGTTCGCATATAAATGCCAGCTGCGACCACAGGTCACAGAACTCCCACAACAGTAACAGTAACAACAACAGCCAACAGCACCAACCATAACAACATACGTAATGACATCAGCAACCGTGGCAACGTGAGCAAAACAGTAACAATAGCGAAGCTACTAACAACAAAGATGAACCCTAAGTACATCGCTAAGTATATCAACAGCCACGCTATGCTCATCAACAGCTACAGCAACAGCTGCAGCAGGACCAGTAAAAGCAACAACAACCATATTACCTCACTGGCAGTCCTGCGAATGATGCAGAGTAGTACGGGATTTTCAAATTGTTGTAATGCGTATATATATATATATATATATATATACATTTATATGAATATATATATATATATATATATATATATATATATATACATATATATGATATATATATATATATACATATATATGAATATATATATATATATATATATATATACATATATATGAATATATATATATATATATATATATATATATACATATATATGCATATATATATATATATAAACCCTTACTTGTATACTCTACGTGGGGTGCGCATCTGTTCACAGCAGAGTGAGAAGTGTTCATGTCACTGGGCTGACAATTCTTGCTGCCAAGCCGCGTTTGCGAGCGGTTTCTGTTAAAAAATAGTCGTACTAATAATAATAATAAAGCCGGCAGCAAAAGCGACAGCAATAGCAATGATGACAACAACGACAGCGCTAACATAAACAACAACAACAACAACAGCAGCAGCAGCACAAGATAACTACTATGACGAATATTTTATAGCGAGATTTTGTAAGTTCTGCGAATGTTTACAGTGTAATGAGGTGCGAAGTGCGAATGTCGCAATTCAATGTGCTACTTTGAAAGTGGCCATCGTAGCACCAGTAAAATAGGTGAGAGCTGACCAAGGAGACCTTGTTGAGAAAAATTCTCATTCACCCCGTTTCGGCAGCTGGCTGAACGTTTCGCTTGGTAACTGTAGGCAGCTAACGCGCATTTGCACACACGGCTGCAATGACGACGGTAACAATCATAATAATAATAACAACAACAACAATCATTGCAACATGACGATGACGACGACGACGACAGAAACAATATCAACAGCAACGTAATACTGCCAATCATACTGCAACGTCAACGAAGAACGCGACAGCAGCAACAGCAAGAAAAACAGCAAACCCAAACAACGACAAAAATAGGCGAATCACAATCGCCACTGCCATCAACAACAACAACAACAGCAGCAACAACAACAGCAACAGCAGCAACAACAACAGTAGCAGCAGCAGCAGCAACAACGATGAAAACCACAACAATGACAGCAGCAACCACTGCTATATATCTATTACAGCAGACACAAAAAAAGAACTTGCTGTTCCTATAATTTTCAACCGGCCGTCAAGTTGGTGTGTGTACATCATACGTATATACCGAGAAAGTCACCGAGAGAGAGAGAAAGATGCAGAAAAAAGGGGAAATTGATAAGTAATAGATTGATAGAACGAACAGGTGAAGAGACAGGGAACAAACGAGAGAGATAGAGAGAGAGAGAGAGATACAGAGAGAAAGAAATTGCGCGGGAAATGCATCCAAGCAAAACGTGGAGGTTGCGCGTCTTTTACGCTACGCGGGCTTGCTGCATTACCGACGCATCGATGACTGATCAATGACTTGGCTTGAATTGCTCGGTTTGATGATCGCGACGCAACGCAAAGCGGATTCTTCCAGCCACGCTTATAGCTGGTTGACGCGCTGCTGCTGTGTCGGAGACAGAGACACGGGACTGTGTATCAGACAGGCCGTGCGAACAGACAGCCGTAGTAATAGTAGTAGTAGCCTAGATAGATGACAGTTGTTAAGACAAGTCGTGTTGTCAATGAGCAAATCGATCAAACTAAGAAGTTCGAAGCGGACTGGTCGAACACTGAATGAGTGAGTGAGTGCGTTGTGCTCCAGTCGCTAGTTGCTTGATTAATTAGAGTTGTTCGGTTACTAAGAAAAAATAAGTCGCGATATATACGAATACATATGCGGAGGTGTGTGTGTACATTTATACGTACGTGTATGCGTATATATATATATATATATATATATATATATATATATATATATCCGCATACACGACGTGCGTATAAATATATATATATATTTTTTTTCTTTTTTTAAAGGTTTTCCGTAAGGCTATTGCCCGTGTACGGTTTTTTCATGTCATGGCTACTTTTAATCCACTCCGGCATTTACCTTGACTAAATTGGAAACCATGCAAACCAATTTAAGAGTGGCCGGTCTGGGTCTCGAACCCAGTCCTCCCGATTGCAAGGCAAAGGGCTTTGCCACTAAGGCATCTTGTTCGGTATATATATATATATATATATATATATATGGGTGGCAATTGTAATCTCTGTTGGTTACATGTCAGACATGTTTCTACTAAGCATGCCGTTAGTGTACAGACACACTGCTTTTGAGTTACTAAAAAAATGTTCCTGCAAGATCACATATATATATATATATATGTAAGCATCAAGAAACAAGCGTGCGAGCTAGCTAGAAGGGTATGCTTACCGAGTCGCTGATTCTCGGTGGCATCGTTGCACCGAAGAACAACCCGAACGACATCGTTCTCAGCTGAGCCGAGGTTTGTAGCGCGAGCATCGTCGGCTCGAACAGCGGCCACAGCCATGTCTAGGTCCGATTTAGCAAGTCGGCTGGCGTTCGTCGAGGTTCGACGTCCGAGTGTTAAGGCCGGCGGTGGTGGTAATGCAGCTACTGATCGCAGTGCTAACGGTCGAAGGGTTTGTTATTTCGCGCACTGTTACGATTGCTATGATGATGGTGGTGGTTGAATACGAATGAAGGGAGCCAACGGGAGAAATCAACACAATACACAAGGGTGGCACCTCTAACCGCGACGAGCTGGGATGACCCGAGCTCAGTAGTCGGTTAGACGAAAGTGAATACGAAGAAGTGTGCTTTCGAGAAACCCAAGAAGTTCAGGCTCTATCAGACCAGACGATGCCCAGACAGGATCGCAGCGTAGGTTGGTGTTCTGCACAAAACAGCAAAGTAGTCTCTCATTAGAGTAATCCAACGTGGTAGCAGTTGTAGAAGTCGTTTTTGTCGTTTTGGCTGCTGTTCGTGGTGTTGCTGTTGTTGCTAACGTTGTTGTTGTTTGTTTGTTTTGTTGTTGCTGTTGATGTTTGTTTTGTTGTTGTTGTTGTTGATGCAGTTGTAATTGCAGTCGTTGTAGGAGTAGATTGCAACTGGGCGTAGTAGGCGTCGAGGTAAAAGTCAAACATACGTCGAACGTAGAAACGCAGAAAGCAGTCGTTTTCTTGTCACGACAACAACCGAGTTGCCTCGACGACTAACCCACTGCTAAACTTGCTGAGAGTGTCTGTGATGTAGGACGAGCCGCCCACACGGTACGATGGGTCGCTCGCCAATACCCTCAACAATAGCAGCAGCAGCAACAACAGCAGCAGCGCCGACAAAGAACCGCCAACGGTAGAGCAACAGACAACACCCGCTCGACAGACGCACAGTGGAAACACTAGTGCCGTTGCTGAGTCGAACGGTCAAACACTCGGTCGGTGCGCGTTCGGTGAACGGTTAATCGTCGAACGCTGTTGGGTCAGTTCCCAGACCCCAGCAGAAGAGCACCAACGGACGGCTGCGCGACACCAATAATACACACGCCGCAGAGATTGCTGTTACAACTTCTAGAACAACACCACCACGAGTAGCGAGATGGTCCTATATGTTCCTTGACGATGATACAGCACAGGTACAATACGAAGAAGATGGGCAAGACGGCGAAAAAGAAGACACAGATAAAGAAGAATAAGAAGAAGAAGAATGCGAAAAAGAAGACACTACAGTTATATAGCAACTGCAGAAGCCTAGAGGTACTAAATCGAACGGCCAACGGTCCAGCGGATGACCTCAGAGCAGAGGTAGAGCAACAAGTCCAGGTGATGGAGGTGGTGGTCAGGTTCTACAAGCACAGCACGGCAGGGGGGATCAGGCCCTGCAAGCCCAGTGAAGCACAGCACGGGGATGGGTCGACGGAGGGACGCGGATAGAGGGACTGATGAAGATACACTTTATTCATTCGGTCGTACGTTAGCGCTTGTAGTCGGCGTTGATCATCGTCGTAGTAGTATTAGTCGTTGTAGTAGTTGTAGTAGTTATAATAGTAGTAGTAGTTATAATAGTAGTAGTAGTAGTGGTTGTTGTTACTGGGACAGCAGCAATGGCAGCGGGAGGCAAGGAGAGCACACCGAAGGCACTGTGGCGCCGTTTGACCAACAGACCGACTCGTCGTCGACCGACCAACACACCAACCGTGGTCGCGACCGGTCGAGCTACGCGAAAGTGGTGGCGCGTCTGTGTTGGTGTCTCGCGCGCGTCTTGGTGTAGCGCGGCCGCCGCCTTGCCCGTTCACCCTCCGTCCCTGTGTCCCTCCCTACCGTGGTCCTGTTGCTACTGCTGCTGCTGCCGCTGGTAACGGTAGTGGTATTTGTGATGATGGTGATGATGATAACGATGATGGTAATGACGATGGCAATGATGATGGTGATGACGATGGTAATGATGATGGTGCGGCTGCCGTTGCCTCTCGTCTTGCAGCACAATGGCGAGGTCTTTGCCGTCACAGTAGGTCGCAGCTTTGCTTCTGCTGCTGCTGTAGCTGCTGCTGTTGGTGTCATTGCTGTTGTTGTTGTTCTTGTTGTTGTTGTTGTTGTTGTTGCGGCTGCTGCTGTTGGTGTCATTGCTGTTGTTGTTGTTCTTGTTGTTGCGGCTGCTGCTGTCACGGTTGGCGCCATTGTTGTTCGTGATAATTATGATGTTGATGTTGATGTTGTTGTTGTTGGTATTGTTGCTGATGCTGCTGCCGCTGTTGATGATGCCAGTAGTATATTAGTTCTGGCTATCGCTGTCATTCTAATTCGTGTTATTATTATGTCGTCTTTGCGGTTACTACAACTACTATTACTGCTTGTTTTTTTGGGGGGAAAGGGAAAATGTTTTTTCCCACATCCGAAGAGGCCAGTGTGGGACTTAGCCACCGCGTAGTGCATATGTGGTATGTATGTTCCTCTAGGTTCAGATTAAGTTGAGGAGAGACGTGGGGGAGAGGGGGGAGGTGACAAAAACGCAGAAAACCGTCATGCGCAATGTTTTGTAAAGTTAGGCGCCCGGAACGAAGGTTTTGGGACCACTGCGATGACAAGATATGACTTGCCTTGATGGACGACCGGTAGGTTGTGACAGGTAAGTTGCTAAAATCCTTCTTAAATAGGGCCATATATAAAGACATGCTCTCCATACTTCGTTAGCTACTTCGTTTATGGAGTTTCATGGGATTAAAGTTAAAATCGTGTTTAGTGTCACGTAGGATTGCCAGGCAGTGCAGTCACGCTTTTTTTTTATTGAATACCTCTTTGGGTTTTCGTCTTTGCTTGAAAGTTTCGGGTTTTGTTACGTGTTGAGTGTTCCGGGCGAAAGCCGTGTCGGTTCGCTTTTCGTCTTCTTGTTCCGTCGTCAGTTCTTTATGGATAAGACTACTCCGGCTGATATTACTACTACCACTACTAGAAACATTGTTGTGTCTATCGTATTGACTTTAACGGTTTCCTTTTGACGTTTGATATGGGCCCGTAGCTCGCGCAGGCGCGTGCGCATGTCAGCATTTTTGGTAATCGTTGCTGTCGTTGTTGCTTTTGCTGCTGCTGCTGCTACCGTTGTTGCTGTTGTGGTTTGTATGGTTATTGTTGTTCTCGGGACTACAGGCAAGCAGTAGAGACAGGAAAGGGTAGGTAAAGGAGCCATACAGCCCAGACAACGACGGTAAATATTGTTGTCAGTGTTTGTCACCACAGTGTTCAGAGTAGCGGTCGTAACAGCAGAAACAGCAGCAGTAGCAACAACAGCTGTAACAGCAATAACAATAATAATAACAACGACAACAACAACAACAACAACACACAACGACAGGCTGAACCACAGCGCCAACAAGCCTCGTCACAGCTGCGCGCACGTAACACTGGGTCGGCCTGTGTCAACCTCCCCCAGCACCCCTACACACGCATTGACCACCTGTCGGATCAGCGCGCCCCCTGTAATTTGTCTATCCGCTAGCTCATGCGCCCGTCCATTTTCCCGTCAATCGCGTTGCTTTTTCCTTTACTATGTCAGAGCTTTTCAATCCTTGTTGCCACTCAACCTCAGAGCCTCGAATTTTAACCCCCTTACTATTGCATCTCATATAGCTGGCTCGTTGATTTCCTGTTGTTGTGGCTTTTTTCATCAATACAATTTTCAGTCATTTTTACACAATTTTACAACAATGAATTAGATAGTCAGCAATTTGCAAGGTGCTTACAATTTCGTGCGTGTATCATATAGTGACAGCCTTTTACCGTAGAACGCGCCAGCGTTGAGATCTTACAGCCCAGCTTTATTATGTTAAAGTAGAGCAATCATTATGATTACCAAATAATAATTTAATCGTGATAACGGATGTGGCATGCTCTTTGCGAAAGCCCTGAGACAAGGAACAGTTGTGCTGAGGAACGTTAACCCTTTAATCATCCTAGACGAGATAGCGAAGGCCTTGCGCTGGACCTGCATGAAATCACGAAGACACGAGTAGAGTCACCAAATAGCAAAAGAGAGGAACATGGCTCTGTTCAGTAACCTTACCGAGTCGAGACGCTAAAAGGCCTGTGATCAAAAAAGGTATTACCCTATCAGAGCGCCTATGCAGGGCTGAAGAATGATTTCAAATCCGAACATGCTATAGATGCAACTATATGGGGCACGTAGCAAGAGACTGTCAATGTGAGGAGGCAACTTGTAGAAGATGTCATAGATGAGGGAAAGAGAAGGACATAGCAAGGGAATATAAGAAAATTGACGCCTCGTGCTATGTGTGCAACAAGAAATGTCATAAGCCAAGAACTATGGCTTGCCCGCAGTACGCGAAACTGCTTACGAAAAGGAAACAAGCCATGAGAGCGAGAGGCCGAAGGCCTGAGAATCAAGGGCGAAGCAAAGAGAAAAGGAAAAGACGAAGACACATGGCTGGTCAAAAAGTCGCCAGACAAGCGGCCCGTTTTCATTATCCAGATAATGAAGGACTAATTTCTACTCTACAACAATGAACAAAATCAAAGTTATACAAGTAAAGTGCAACAGAGAGATTTTTTGTACGCAGTAACTCACCGGTAACGGTGACTTCCAAAACTATATGTCTCGTATATGCAAAGCTCCCTCGGAAACCTGCATGTATTGTATGGATGGAATCGGAACAACAACAACAACATTGTATGGATGGAATCGGAACAACAACAACATTGTATGGATGGAATCGACGATGCCCCCTCGTCTGGGGTCATCGTCTGACCTCTTCTAAAATGCAAGGGATTAGAGCAGGAAAGGACAACCACCATCGCGCTTCTAAAATTGAGATTGACCAGAGATGAAAAACAAGAAGTCGGAACACCAGACCCATCGAGAAGTAACATGAGAACATCTGTGGAGTACACGTGCAGCACAGCATCAGCATGGAAGCTGGGCGAGAAAATGGCAACTGCAGTGATGAATAATAGAGCCGAGCTCGGCAGGCACAGAAGAAAACGGATTGCGCTTACGGCATGATCCAGCCAGATGCTGTGGCTTGTAATCAGACGCGTTCGCAGGTGTTGGAATAAGCACGTCAGACCGGTAGGTGAACCCGTGAATGACCTCGGCTAGGTGATCCGTTAGGCGCTCGCCACTTCTTCTAATGCCCCATAGTACTTTTTCATGGATATCTGAGCCATTCACCACTGGCGGACCAACATCCAACATCTTGGGTCGAGTTCCACTTGGCTCGAAAAGGGGAACACGCCTTACACGTATCATCAGTGTGTAACAGCAGTCACCCTATTCTATAATAAATTACCTTAATGGCACAGAAAAGCTTTAAGGAGTAAGCTTTGCCCAGAAGAGGCAATGCGCTTTCTGGCCTCACAGTTTCCTTAACTCGCAGGATCGCAGCATAATATCCAGATGCATGCGGATTATAAAGCCTTACTCTCAAAAGTAGGTGTCTTGCACTCATTTCAATACCTCTACAGACCTCGTTTGATTTACTTTACCATTTTCTCTATGATGTCTCTATGCCGAGGAGAGCAAAAGCTAATCTACCTACACGGTTTGTCAAGTTAAGACAATAGTTTTTACTGCGGGAATGGGAATTACATCGTGCATCGTATTTCCGTGTCCATCGTTCCGCCCCCACTTTTTTCCCGAAAATCGAACTATAGGGCCGCTTCACTGCATAATATTGGTCGTTTTAGGTTAATCAGAGCTAGGGTTTCGTCAATGTGTTGTTTAAAACGTTGCATCAATCTAAGAAAATTGTGATAAGAAATGTAAGATTATTAAAATAAATAAATTTAAAAAGCACAAGCAATTATTCATACAAGTATCCTTTCCTTGCACCTAAGTCAAGCACACGTCTCGTAATCCTCTCTCTGCTTATGAGCTGTTGTTTAGACTAATAGACTGGAACTTTCGTATAACTTTAATAATGTTTAGCTTCTTACATTACGCATTTAGTGAGAGGTATGTAATGTGAACCTTAAGTCAGCTGACATCTAATCCTTTATGAGTACAGTGAATATAACGTTTCTTAATTGCCTTCGTTAATCATAAGATCGATGTAATTATTTTCTCGATTATCTGTCACAATATTACAGCTGGGTCAACTGGTTTGATCACTAAAAAGCGCTTTATTTCAACTTTAGTGTTAAAAATAAAGATACTACTTATGAATTTAGTTGCTACTGCCAGAGTCGCCTTGAACTAGGTTGAAATAGTACCTAAAACGTAGATTGTTAGTTTATGTTGCTGTTGTTTTTTTTAATCGAATTATTAAGCTTTAATGAAGTATTAACATTTATTTTCCTAACGAGCTTTCACTTTCTGTCAAGAGGCGTTTAGCATTAGAAAAAGACAGAATAAGAAACCCCTAAGAAAAACGGGTACAACAGCTAATTGATGATATTAGTTACTCTTCTTCTTTTTCTTTCTATCTCTGTTACTTTCAATAAATCTAAATATGTGTTTTCGTGAAGATGTATGACGAGTACATCGAGTGCAACTTTCTGACAGCCAGAGTTTATATCTGAGAAAGACGGCTTCAACGATAGAAATACGACGTTCGCCTTTAGTTGAAACCTATCTGTGCGGCTAGCCTCGCTAAATTTCATTTGGCAAAACTTCGTCCTTCTAACAATAGCGGTGATCATAATATCGGAGTACCAATACAATAACCGCCAGCAAACGTTTGCAAACAATTCGACATTTCGGAAACAGCCGCCCATAAGAATGTCCACTGTTCGCAATGCAATGTATACAATCTTACAATATTATTCAAAGTGCCGCCGGTCAGGAGACGGGACAAATAACCGTTAAGGTTTACCGCGTTTAACAACAACTACAGCATGAATTACTGAATTACTAAGCTAACTAGAAACCCAAAACTACACACTGATTAAGCCTAACTTAATTGTCCAGAATCTGTTGCCCCATCAAACGTGGTTCAAAATGGTGAAGGCAAACTGATTTGCGCCCTGATGCGTTGCTTAAGCATAAGTGTTTATGTTGCTTTATTTTGAGGCAGTAGTAGAACGTCTAGTCATTTACTACTACTACTACTACTACTACGACAATTACTACTAAAATCGTAAACAATTATACTAGCCGTTATCTATTCGTTGACTATCGCAGTTCGTGGCCATAATTGTAACCAAAACGGCAACTTTTCTAGTAGTTCTATCTGGGCGTTCTATCGTTGTTTCGCTGACACGCTGCTCAACCGTAAGTTCAACACGTTGAGCTGGGTGTCAAAATATCTGTAGGTGTGTGTGTGTGTGTGTGTCAAAACATTAAAGATATCTCGCGTTCGACATTTGTTGTTCGTGTTGATGTGGGCCAGGCCCGGCGCGTGACTCAGTTTTATATTGGGGTTCCTGCCGGTGACTGTGTGGCGACTCGACGGCGGCAAGGTCAAACGTGTCCGCACGCCTTGTCCAATTAAAGATCGTTTCGACAACGAGCCGCCCGACTTCGACTTTATTTCTTCGGCTTTGAGGCAACTGAGGGACGAAGGGAAGCGTCGTCTAGCTACCTGTCTGAAACCGTCGAAGTTGAGGTAGACACGCAAAACGGCTTTTATTATCGTAGTGACGAGCAAAGTGGCTAAACGTTACGGCTCGACTTACTTACTTTCAATTTTTCGCACCAACTACGAACGCGTTGAGTCAAAATTGCGTCTGTGACAATATGCAGACAATAAAATAAATATCGTTACATATTTGCGCATGCAATGCGTCTGTAAAAAGCGCGAGGCGAGTAACCGTCTTAAGTATCTTAGACTTTCTCGATTAAATATAATTTGCTTTGTGCGTATATATATATATATATATATATATATATATATATAGATGCCGGTTCAATCCCCGGTGTTAATCGAATATACTTTAGGTGATGCTCATTGTGAATCGAAACGATATCGCTGAGAGTCAGCGACCATACTGCTACAAAAACTATTAGGAAAACTTCAGATATCTCAACATGCCCGCGTAGGCTGCCACTCTAAGCGCCCCTGATATAAATTGGTGACACGTGTATTTAATTATACATGTCATCATATACAATAATAGATTCATATATACTGTTATCTATACGAGCATAAGACCTATTTTACGAGTTCTACGACCCCCTTAAGTATTTACTCTTAATTAAACCACATCCTGTTTCATATATGTAAATGAATATATGCAAAACAGTTTGGCTATTTGAACAAAGATTATTCAACCAATTCAAAACCAATTCAGCCAATCAGTCAAACGTTACGCCATAGCTGCAGCTCCGTTTTTTACAAAATAATGTGACAGGTTTCCAGCAACCATTTCGAGTATTTTTCCATATACACATGTTTGCTTAATAAATATACTAGATAATAAACCTTAAACTTGATCTATATGCAGGATAGCATCATTATGTCAATGAACCGAATGTTTATCCTGACTGTTCTAATCTATAAGCCTATTTACGAAGTCAATACATCTAAATTTTTATTTATTTTGCATTTAATAACGTATACTAAGCAATGGCGCCGTAATCTGATATTTTACAATAATTCCGTACATTTCCGTTTTTATTTGACTACAAGCCAGAAATTAGGTTGGCTCCAGAATATTCCCTATGTAACCTTTTCAGTTTTATGTAAAGTCACTGAAACCTACTTGGCTTGTGCATTTGCCTTGTATCGTTACTGCTGAAAAAGAAGTACCCGCAAAGGGAAGCTCATGGCGTATTTCATTTAAGGGACTCATTAGTGGCCAAATTTTCGACACGTTCGAGTGTCAGAAAGCTGTCTGTTGTCATATCTAGTTGCCTATCAAGCTTTAAGAGACAGTTCCCTATAATTTTCGCCAGTCGCTGATGAGCTTATGCAGCCGCCGAACGGTAATAGGAAAACGTGAGAAATGTAAGCCGCGCAAGAAACACAAACATACAATTTTAACTTAAATTAAATTAATAGAAAACAGCCGTACATTATGTTGCTACAGCAACTGATCTAATATTGATTGATTCATTCGTATGACACATGCCGGTGAAAGGCAAAAGCGCGTCCAATGTCATTCGTTGAACTGAAAATATTTAATGTTGACCGATTGTCGAATGACGAATTTGTAAGTCTGCATGACGTCTCGTTCAGTTATTGTAACCATTTCTCACCGTCTCGGTCTCACCATCAATCATAAACGGGCTCTTTTTGCTTCTCTGTGCTGTAAAAAAAAGAAGTATTACGAAGCTGCCCTTAAAGCCATATAGGGTAAACGTCGGATAGCATTGTCAAATGCTTGGGGATAGCACAAGCCTTACTTAAAGAAAATCGGTCGCACAATTCTCAAATAAAACACCAGCAATTGTGGTTACAGGCGGAAACAAAGATGGGCTACAAGTGAACAGTATAGCGTTAACAAATATACCAGCAACTCAAACTTTTTGAGTGGACAGTTGCTCTACGCATTTGAGATTCAAGGTTATAATGATCATCCATGGATCATCCACGCTACGTTTATTTCGAAATGAAAGAAGAAGTATGATACTCATTGACTTGTTATTCGCTTAATCTGTATACCTAAATAACACTTTTTTATATCAGGGGCGCTTAGAGCGGCAGCATATATATTACCTACGTATTCATATTATCAATGTATCCTCTAATACCTACGGAGTATTTGCCTTCCATTGAAACAATTCCTTATTTGTCATTTCGACCTGGTCCTATCTAACATTTGGTCCGAAAGCCAGAGCCTCCGACAGGTCTATATCTCTGCTCCCCCACCCAAGGCTGCACATTCTTTTACAATATGTTCAATTGACTCATTCCCTAACAAGTTCCACATTCTGTATTTTGCCTCTCTCTCTATATTTAGCTCTTTGTATTTTTATATCCAACATGCCTGCCCTGGCATATGCCAATAGCCCACTTGCTCTTGAATTATCGTATGCAAATCTTATCACTTCTCTTTGCATTGTTTCTAGCCTATGTTTGAACCTTGCGCTGTGAACCAGAGAAGCATTAGCAGAAGTCAATTCTGGTACATACGTGGCCGTTCATATGTGCCTTATTACTATATATTTATTAAACCCCCTGAGGCCTTTACGCCTCACTTCATTTTTCTGCTTTTAGCTTTCTTTCTTCGTGGTATCTCTTTTTCCTTTAAATTCTCATCCCTGCAGTCATTGCCACCCTAAAAAAGAAAAAACTTGTGCTGACTTAAGTAGTTTAATTCGCCTCCTGTTGCCTGATGGATTCTCTACAAGACACATTTTTTAAAAGCCTGAACCAATATTGAGCGTCTACTTCATCGACAAAAAAGGTAATGTTAACCACGCAATATAGTAACCGGTTATGAGTTGACACACGAAATACCATATAGCAATTGCGAAAAATTTGTTGTACTCTCGTTTCAACATTGAAAATCTGCCCAATCTTCACACGTACTTCCAGACAAGCTTTAAAACGGATAACGTTACCAGCCGTGATATTTAACCTAAAGTAGCACCAGCGCTTACATAAGATATTTTTAAGATAGCTTTTTTATTTCAACTCGTGCTGCTAAGAAAAGGCTTGCTGAAGCTTACAGTGACATAGCAGTAAAGCAACTACGCGAAACTTTCCAACACATGTAGAAAGTAATTTACGCACTTCGTTGAGGGGAAAGTAGAGTCGAAGTTCGTCGTCACGCCTCAGGTAAAAGGCTTGTGGAAGTTCGTCGCGTAGAGTTCCAGTCTGGTAGGAACCTGTTAGATCTTAACATATAAATATCCTCGAAGTGCGGAAACCCTAGGCTAGTTTGTTTCAAGGCAACAGTAAACGTCCTGATAGTGACAGATCACAGCCTCCAACACAGATCATATAAACGTTTGCTGTGGAACAGGACGAAAACGTCTGTGTTCTTATTTCCAATTACGCGGGGCGCCCGAGCTGGCAAAAAAGCGAGAATGGTACGAGTATCGAACATTGGAACGCAAATATCATTTAACCGTTCGCGTTAAGGGCAATTGCCAACGCAACGAAAAACACCCAAAACACCTTGAGAAACGCTAGGCACCCTATGTTAAAAAAAAGGCACCCTATGTTCAAAAGTGAGAGTTACAGGGATTGTGGGAAGTAAGATCATACTGACATATTGCGGTACGCCACAACAGTATTCGGGCGTACCATGTAAGCAGATTACGTATTTACCTAGAAAACGTCGCGATGTATAAATGATTTTGGCGCCTACGAGCGAATATGGCGTCGAGACAACGACCTTGTACGATGACGTGTACACTTACATACATATGCATACATATACATCTATACGTATGTCCATGAAGCAACGCGTGGTGTCTGTCGAATTCCGCTTTCTGGTAGGAAGTGTCGCCTTTCTCCGTGCCGGGAGCGGCCTGGCGTCATGCGGAGTCCTGACGTTCATTAGATATTGTCGCGCCTCCGATTGGCCTTCCGGAGTCTAGTTGGTATCATACATCATCGCCGACCTCATCTGGACCTGCATTCACTAGCATATATATGCAGCTCGTTTGATGCCTTAGACCCCCTCTATCCCACCAAATAAACTACTACAACTGCCACGACTATACCTATTATCACTAGTACCACTGTGCCCAGAAAAGAACTTGCCGCATCTTTACACAATTGCATATTTGAAAAGAAAGAAAGAGAGAGAAACCTTCTATTTATTTGCATAGAGAGACCCTTTACTTCTTCGTGAGATGGGGCTGCGTAAGAGGAAAACCTGGACAGTATGGCTGCGTAAGTGTCTGTGAGCTCTCCTTCTTCGTGCGGCCTTTTCTGAATGTGATCTGAAAGAATGGACGCAATATGACAATGCGCGAATACGAGAATCGATATGACTACATATGCGCGTTCATACATACTCGATGTCCATATTTGTGTGAGCATATGCGGGTGACTGTCTCTCTGTGTGTGTGTGTGTGTCAGGGTGTGCATATACGCAATTGACTGATCCCAGTTTAATTATCGCTCACTCCAGTCGACGCAGTCGGCGGGACAGCCTCGATCGAAATTCTGGGGTTCGCGAACATCATGAATGCCCTTTGTGTCTTTCTGTAATATTTTCGTATGATACGGTCTGTGTCGACATATGTACCTATGCTCGCGCGTCGGTATGTGTACTTATGGAGTTGGGATGAATTTTCAACGATTTCCTATCCCACCAGTAAGCCTGCAGACACAGTCTGTCGCACACAGTTTAGTCGACGACAGGCTCGATAGCTTGGTCTTTGGGCTTGTTTTTATCCTTCTTTTTCTTTTTGTCCCGCCCCCCCCCTCTCTCTCTCTCCCCACCTCCGTGTATCTTTGTGTCCCTTTTTGCTATGATTTTCAGATAAGCTCCCTTGCCCGTTTGCTTGCTTCGGCGTGTTTCTTCGGTGGTTCTCCACTGGACCCACGTAGTGGGGTGGTGGCGGCGAGGACAGAACAATGGGGGCTACCACCGCAGTTGCCGCCGGCGTCACCCCAGTCCGGGCCGTGACGAAGCCGAGTGCGGAGACCACACGACCTCGCCACCAGTGACCGTAAACGCACCGCCAATACAGCCGCTCGTCTAGGGATGATGACTACTACGTACTATTAGTTTACTAACTACTACTTCAACTACTACTGCGAATACTGAAGGCAGGCTAACATATATTGACTGCGGGCGCGGCTTAACGTAGCGTAGCATCGGTCCCCCTAGACAGATCATCGTCACACAACACTAGTGGCGGCAGGAACAGCGCCGCTCTATCATTAGATGATGGAAGCGACGCATTAGAGTATCGTGGGCTGTGGCCGTAGCTGTAGTTGTTATTGTTGTTGTTGTTGTTGTTGTTGTTGTTGTTGTTGTTGTTGTTGTTGTTGTTGTTGTTGTTGTTGTTGTTGTTGTTGTTGTTGTTGTTGTTGTTGTTGTGTTGTTGTTGTTGTGTTGTTGTTGTTGTTGTTGTTGTTGTTGTTGTTGTTGTTGTTGTTGTTGTTGTTGTTGTTATTGTTGTCGTTGTTGTTGTTATTGTTGTTGTTATTACCGCGGTTGTTGTTAATTATGTTGGTGTCGTCGTTCTCTTATTGTCGACGGGGGTCGTCCGTCACCGATAGTACTTGTCTTGTTATTGCCATCGACGTTGCAACTGGCTCGCAGCTGGTTGCAGCACCATATCCCCCTGCTAACTCTGTCCTCTATCATATCTCCCTTTGGTTCTCTCGTCGTCGTCATCATCATCATCATCACCATTATCATCATTGAACATCCTCCCATCATCTCTGAAGCTGGCCAAAACTGTCTCCCAACCTGCTTGTTGTCCTGCCTAGCCGTCAGCTGCCCTTGTTCTAGTTCCCGCCCGGACAAACCCCCTTTTCTCCTCTTACTGTTTCTTTGGTAGACCTCACCGATACCGGCCACCCCAGTCCCAGCGTAAACGAGAGTCAAGGATTGACAACTATTCGTTGTTTCATATTTGTTTTCCCCCCCTTTCATACGACCCTCCTTCATATCTCCCCATTCTCTCAATCGTTATTTTTCTTCCCCCCTCTCTATTTCTCTCTCTCGCTGGCCCTTCCACCTCCATCGTGTTCGTTGTATTTCTACTATCGTCGCCCTTGAGACAGTCACGGTTAAGTTGATAGCTTGTGTACGGAGGGAAGGCATACAAGATGTTCTATGCCTCCACCCCCCGTCACTCGGCTCTTCCACCTCTCCTCCGTCCTATGTTCTCGTGCAGGATTTCTTCCCCTGCTGGTTATACGAAGTCTCCCCACCCGTTAGTTAAGGCGCGAGAAGGGCGGTAAGAGGCGATCCGATCGAGGACCGGCCCGCCCGCCGACACACAAACTGGCTGGCTGGCTAGGAGAGCTTGTCGGACATACATTTACGTTCCATTCATCATTACGCGCGGCCGCGGACATGCGTGCATCGCTTACGCACGAGCAATTCAGCCATCCATTCGCCTCGCGGCCGGCTGATCACCAACGGCTGGAGAGAGGGCCACCCATTCTTCAAGTACTCACAAATACTATATTACAACCCTCCACTTACAGAGGCACTTACAGAGTGGATGGTAGTCATAATAATAGTAATACTAATATTCATCGTCATTTTTGTTGTCGTCGTCGCCATGCTGTTGTTGCTGTCATCGTCGTTGCTATTGTTGTTGTTGTCGTCGTCGTCGTCGTCATGGTTATGGCATCTTCCCGCATCTTGATCGTCTCCCGTCACAGGGGGGACGCGTGTACACACCCTTCATAAGGCAATCACCATACGCACACTATCGTAGCTAGCGGCGTAGATCTAGGATAGACGAGAGCCGAAGCGCGGCGAGCCGTGGTGGTGGCCAGGCTATCCAGTCCGTCTGTTCGGATCAACGGAATGAAGAACTGTCTACGACATAATGTTGAGCCCGCCACCCGGGTAATGAATGTGGCCATCAAGAAAATACTCACCCACCCGGTGTACATCTGTTTCGTTCCTTGCGTACCCACCCGGTTGCGCCTCTGCCTTCCCTTTACTAATCATGTCTACGGCTTCACCTGAAATATATCTAATATGTCTATATATATATATATATGTGTGTGTAGTTGTATATCGTTTTCAATATTAGTCTTCCTTTGCAGCTATAGCAAAAAAACTCACAGGTCAAACCATTTAGTTTCACACTGTATATATATATATATATATATATATATATAGAGAGAGAGAGAGAGAGATAGAGAGAGAGAGAGAGAGAGAGAGAGAGAATAGCCATTTATCGCCTGCCAGCTCTATGGACTTTGTAGAGAATAGAAGCATTGTGGAGCGTTCTCGTTTCCTCGTTCAAGACATGAAAGGGCAGTGAAGGTCCGCAGTGTGTGTGCGGTCAGCTGGCTATTCAACGAGTTCGCCCACACCCTTTTTTCGCGTTGCCCGGCCGGCCAGCAGAGCGGGACGACCTGCTCGCAGAGAAGGTAAAGAAGGCCGCGGTGGTTAGGACAGCGGCAGCAGCAGCAGCAGTATTAACCATGAACAGTTCTTTATTCTGCTGGCGGTTCATTCTCTCTGATCGATGTCCTAGGTCCCGACCTACCTTACCCGACGACCGGGCTAGGTGGCCTAGCCGCGGCCTGTCCGCCACGACAGGCGGCGGTCAGTGTACGGCCAGCAGTGGAGGTAGCCGTAGCGCAGCCCGGGGTAATGCTGTTCATGATCATTATAGTCATCATGATCATCGTCTCATAGTGAGAGTAGATAGGATAGTGCGTCTCGGGGCCTGATCCCAGCGCCCAGGCTGGGTGCTAGGTAGGTAGTGGGAACTGCGGCCGGCCCGTCTGGCCTCTCTCGGTCTAAGCCTCCAGGTCCTGACGGCGCGAACGGGACCGTACAGTTTACCGCCACGGCCGCAGACTGCAGGGCTCGAAGCCTACCACCGAACACTAGCCGACGCGGAGCGCGGCACGTTAATGGCGCGATAGCACTGGCGTTGACCGATCGGCCGCCGAATGGGTTTATTTATGTGTCCTTGCCTCATGGCCCAGTTCCGTGTGCCCTTGGGCTCACGGCCCAGTTCAAGGTATTTGTTTTCTTTTGTACGCTGGCCTATCCTGTTTCTTCGTAGTCTTGCGTCCGACAGGAAGTGGCCACACATGTACTTTTTAGACAAATAAACAAAAACGCATACATAATAGTAATTGCATAGTATACGAATGTACACCGTTACAGTGTGGAGTGTCGAGTAACCGTGTCATTAGAGCTACATTTTCCGTATGTTCGAAACAAAAACAAGTATAATCGGCGGCACACTTTGCCACGGAATTCATGTTGAGCTGTCAAGCAAATGGTTTATTTTGCTTAGAGTTCGTCGCGATCAGGGTCGTGGCTCCAGATTAAATACTAGCGCGTTGGTCAATACGCGGGCAAATATACAAGTGCAACCATGTTTATATATAATAAGTATGTGTATATATACGATCAGGACGGGGCACAAAAGGGCCGCCCAGTTTCTTCGCCAGAGGCTCTTTCCTTTCGATGTGACACGAAGTAATACAATTTAAAAACGTTTTTAATTCCTCATTGTTGTCTACGAAATAACGTAAATATATATAAAGTAAATAAAGTTTATTTCATTGAGGTTACTGTCAGAGAGGTTTCCAGCATCATAGCATATATATATATATATATATATATATTCTAGAGCCCCAGGGTCTTTTTGCCGACGACGGCAAACGCCCGGACGGGATGACTCTAACCCCCTTCAGCCGGGGCAGGATGCTGGTCTGGGACGCCACAGTTACCGACTCATTAGCACCTTCAATGGTCGGTGGCGGGGCGGCCTCGGCAGGTTACGCTGGTGATCTAGCCGAGACAAGGAAGCTCGCAAAATACGCTTCACATATATATACGCACCCACATGAATTTCAACCGCTAGCGTTTGAGACCTTCGGCGGCCCAGGCAACCTAACCCGCAAACTCCTCCACAGAGTCGGCGAGCAGCTAAACCTCGCAGCTGGAGACAAGAGATCTGCGGCTTTCTTGAGACAGCGCCTTGACCTCGACGTCCAACGAGGGAACGCGGCGTCCGTCCGCGGCACGCTGCTGAAGTGGTGCCAACCCACTCTATACGAGATAGAGTAATATTCCCAGTGCACACGTTCTCAGGAGACAATTGTCGCTCCATCGGTATTCTTAATAAATTGTCTATATATATATATATATATATATATATATATACATACATATATAAAATTAACGAATTAGATCTAAGTGGTAACAGCTGACCTAGATTTTAGCCAGTCTAGAATACACGTAGTTCAATTACCGGGCCTGATTTGCAACTATTTTTTTCAATGCTTCATAGTGAGACAACCCACATTTATACAAAGTTTACAAAGCCAATTAGTAATAGCAAGTTTGATTTATTGCTGCAATGTCTAAAGATGCTACATCAAGACATATCACACACACATACAGGCTGCTGAGAGGAGACGCACATAAGTAGTAACCAGAAATCCAAAAAGTTAACTTAGTTATTTGACATGCGGCAAAAACCATAGGAGTACCGTCGCAAGATAAACGGTTGAAGTAGCCAGGACTGGCAAGGTTAGCAACATATTCTCCTACAGAGTGTCAATAAATCGGAATAAACACATTGAATAATTTGGGTTCCGGATAATGTTGTATATATGGTCTGCTAGAGATATTTATGGCTGTCACATTACAATGTCCGTGAAGCGGTTTGTGTCTCTCCTTCTGACCCAATCAATGTATATACCTATAGATGCCCAATTTAAAATTTATTGAGCATTGAGCAGCTTGTCGAAGGTATTGAGGGTGAAGTCAAAAGTCTGCGCGGAGGCGTTTCTGTTTTTATTCCCGATTGTAATGGAACGGAGACGCATGAGAAGCTCTGGGCCGCTTAGCTTTACTATCGCGTCTAAAGCAGACCACGACTGCCACCTCGGCCGCAACCCCCGCCCTCACGACCTCACCGTCAATGCCACTAACCGCTTGCAATTTTGCTGTGCTGAGAAGCAATTTTCCCGGAGACGCACTGAGCTCAGTCCTCATCATCACTTTCTTCTTCTTCTTCTCGTAATTATTTTTCTTCTTCGTCTTATTTTTATTTTCTCCCCTGTCTTTGGCTGGTCGTCCATGAAAGCTGCTACTGATGTTGCGATACCATCGAGGCGCTTACAAGACCTACGACGTCGGGGCTACAATGCGCCGCCGCCGCCGTCGCCGACTTAAGTCTCGGGGTCTGCGGCGAGTGAAGCGGAGTGCAGACAAAAAAGAATCTCTGCTCGTTGTTGAAAACAAAAAGTGCCCGCCTGGCTGCCGCAGAGTCTTTTGCCCGTATCCCGTCGTCACCCTTTCCTGGTGGCTGCACCCACGGCCGCGCAGTCCAAAGCAGCGCGGTGACAACGCACCCTGTCACCAGCCGATGCAGACGCGTGTATTAACATAGCCAGCAGCAGCAGTAGCATCAGCAGCAGCGGATCGTCCCTCGACGTATTTACTCGAACGTGGCGCTCGAGCTTCTTAATCGAGCGTTTTCCCACACCGACCACCCCAGCAGCAGCAGCAGCAGCAGCAGCTTTTAACACCCAGCCCTTTCACGGATCCACATCTGCCTTTGCCGCTTCTCTCTCGGCCTGTTCTTATTGTGGTGGTCGTCGTCGTCGTCACTGCTGCCGCGGCTCCCGGCCCTGCCGCCGGCGTCATCAACGATATTGATGTCTCCTCCTGACGACCGTTGACAGCCTTCCATCCTATCATCAAGCAAAACGTTGCGAGGACGCGACACAGCTTGTTGTCCGGGCCGCTACGACGCGCTGCTGCCGGCGCGAACGACAACGACTCGCTCTCGCGTTTAATAAAAAGAATGGGAAAAGGGCAAAAAAAAGGGACCACACGACGAAGAGACGAAGAACAAGACATCGCTGCAGCGTCGTGCTGCCCGACCGAGAACGTATGAGAGGTGCAGTCAACGCATCGGCGCGCTGTCAATTCGCGACCATAGCATCGCGTCTTCAAACACGATAAGAAGACGAAGAAGAAGAAAAATAAGAGGAGGAAGAGGAAAAATAAGAAGGGGAAAGTAACGACAATGACGAGGACACCGACTACCATGAACAGGAAGGACGTCGGTGTCGAGGCCAAGAAGGGCGTAGGTGCCGACGTTCATGACAAAGACAATACCCTATCGTTCGAGCTGCAACAAAAAAAAACCAGGAGACGACGATGATCCGTCTTGTCTTGTCTCATCTGCGTTGTTCGTGGTGTTGTTGTGAATCGACAAGCGTCGAAGCGTCAACTTCTTGTCAGTAGACGCCGCAGGCATTCAAACAGGCCGGCGGGAGGTGTGAGCGTGCGTCCGCGGGCCAGTGCAGAAATGGCAATTAATATTCGACGGCGTCGAAGCGCTAGTAGGACGTCGTTCGGAGCTCTGTGCGTGCAGGTGCAATCGATCGGGTTCCACCTGATTAAAGTTCGGGTTCGCTTCTATACTTGCTGGCTGATAGTTACGATAACGACTGCTTTCTCTGGGGACAAGCCTAGGCGAGCGGGGAGAAGGAGAGGGAGAAAGAGACACCGAGAGAGAGAGAATATTAGAAGAGGAGAGCGACAAAATAAGCCGGGAAAGAGAGTTTTGTCTATGGTTGGATTGTCGTTGGATTGAGCGAAAATTAGATTCGATTAAATGTGGACGGTGCACGTGGACAATGTGCAGCCAACCAGACGGTGCACATTGTGCACATTACTGGCTAGACATCCACATCAACATCAACACGTCACGTTGACCCGGCTGGATTAACTTACAATGACATCACTAGCAGGAGCCAGGGGCATAAAGATATTATATATGTGCATTCATATACACATCCCCATAGACAAACTCGCATTCAAATGTTAACGTTTCTACTTTAGAGAAAGCCGACTCAAAGCCTCCAATCGGCGATCTTTTTCTTCACTCTTCTTCGATTCACGCTGACCACGCGCTAGGTTCGTCCCGTGTCGTTCTGCAACGTTATTTCTTCTGCTTTCCGGTCTTCTTACCGCACTCATGAGGCCCCCTCCGACTCCCCTGGCATGGACATGATTTACCTCTAAGCTGACCGCCACTGCCAGTACGCCGACGGATAAGCGCGATGCTGGAACGGCATGACTCCCAGTTTGAAAGAAGTGTTAGTTAGTTCTCTGGTTAGTTAGCTGACGTCTGGCTTTCCCACTCAGTCGTTTCTCTTGGGACGTCTGTCTCTCTCTCTCTCTCTCTCTCTATATATATATATATATATATATGTTACAAGATCATGGCCAACCGGTCGAAAAACAGGCATACCCCAAATCGGGCTGGCCCGGTCGTGCTATGCCAGGGCAGCTCATCCATAATCGGTGAACAGACCGCCTAAACCCATCTGCTTACCGAGAGGGGTTTGGCCCCTTGAGGCGTTGCGCTCGGTCACGGGTCGAAAGCCCAATGGCGGATGGCGCAGTCTGTTCTTCTTCTGTTTCTTTCTTTGCTTCTCTAGCCGTTGTTCGCCCCCTTTTCCGTTTTTCTTGCCTGCTAAGCAGTCAAGCTGCCTCATTGAGTCAGTACCCTCTCTATTTCTTGCCACAATCGCCCTCCGTATTGCGGTAGCAGGCAGGACCTCGCTAGCCTGCCCGAGGGTCCCGTCGATTCTCTCTTTAGCGTATCTTCCTCGGTACTCTTCTTTTCCGTCCTTCGCCTGCTTATTCAGAGCTTTGTCCTGCTGTCAGTCATTCACTGTCCCGCCATTGTTATGCCCCTTAGGATATGCCCCTTCTCCTTCGTCGTCTCCCTTGAAACTCTATAGCGCAGTACAAACAAAAGGGAGGACGCCTGCGGGCGGCCGGGTGGCCGTGCATGTCCGGGCTGGACCGGTCAAGAAACAGCTGGGTGGGGTTAACACACCGGGTGACGGGCGAACTGAGCCAGTGCCGCGTTTGATGGCCAATAAAGACTTTCTACTACACTCCTGCTACTACTACTGGCACTGCGGCGGCAGGGCGCCAGGCTTTGAAACGCTGACTGCCTGATTGTCCTCCGTTAGGTTTTTTAGCTCTGCACTGATGACTTGGATTGCTTTCGCAACAATGGATATCTATATATATATATATATATAGATATATATATATATATATATATATATATATATATATATATTTACACAGGTAGTTTTCCTGATCAGGAGTTTTAAGCAGTGTTATAGATGTGTCCTCCATGTCAGGTCGTGTTTTCTATAAGGATCTAGGCTGTTTAAGGAAATTACTATAGTATACCCTATGCTACAATTACGCACACTGTTTATTGTTGCATGTGAAACGACAGTGCCAATAATTTAATCGGAAAAGAATCAGCTAATTTCTGATTCATATGCACCATTTTCGCAACTCTTGCAGCCAGCAACGGTGACAGTTGAGATGTCCATAAATCTATGTGTACGCGCGTTTTGATTTGTAAGCAGTAGACAAATCTAGCAAAATTAAATATCACTTTTATTTATTTTTAATTAACTTACTAATAAAAAGCCAAACCTGAATTATAACAATATTTAACAAGCTCGAGAGGTTTTGGACTGGTATGGGCGCTTCAAAGTTATATGATAATAATAGAGAAATTGTCGTATTGTTGCTATCTAACCATGCAGCGCTGCCTCACCAGACACGCATTTGCAGATTGCGCCAGCATATATTTTCACGTCGTCTGCGTGCATTTCATATTTGACCTGGCATATACGGCCGCCTCTATACTTGCCTGGGTGGCAAAACTAAGTTAATGTGGGTCAATCGTAGTCGAGGTAGTAGTCTTGTTTCCAAGACGGCCAATCCTTGCGGCGAGCCTTTGCCAACCCAAGCAATGGGTTATAGTAGTCCAGCCTCGTTCTTTGTTTTCATGGCAAGCATCTTTGAACCAAAAATAACAATGCAGGCCCTTGGGCTAAGAGCCCCATCCTAGGATCTGTACAGCCTTAACCAAATAATGCGCCAATCTATCTGCAGTCCGCTTGGACCTGATGAAGGAAACAGCAGGCCTTGCGAAGGGCGTAGCTTAACAAGTTCAAAACAAGCGGAGAAACTCCTAGCGAATGATTTCAAGTCGTCTCCCGCATAACCCTTTGTGGGTAGCATTTTGAGCGAAAAATACTGCTACTACAAAATTGGCAGTGCTTGGGGACGTTTTACGCACTCGGCACTCGACGTTATCTCCTGGTAATGTTGCAGTGTCTTGAAAAATGATAAGCCGAACAGCCGCTATGGCTTAACTCGCCGTCCGAGAGCCTAAACGCCACTAGTTTGTGGACGTCGTCATGGTTTCATATTAGCTTTTCTGACATTTCGTAGCCTGAGTTCTTCAGAGACTGTCCTAGACGATCAAAAAGGTTCTCTCGCAACTTCCAGGTTGCTCTTGATGAACGATAGCCGCCAGATAATTCTTCGCATAAGGTAAGCCTAGTCACGACAAAGCAAACAAACGTGCAGCAATACCGTTAGCTGATACAGCCCGTTTGAGGAGTTCACTTGCATGTTCAGTACATCTTGAGTCGTGAGTTTCGTGCAGCCTAGAATGAGACCGTGCCCAAACCATGCGCAACCGGTGAAGTAACCCTGGCTGAAACTCGTGACCACTAATCTTGAATGTGTTTCTAAGTGGTACAATTTTCGTACCCTTAAATTACTTAAGCAACAACTAACTTGCTTGCAAGAGTTTCCAATTTGATACACGCTATATATATATCTATATATATATATAGAGAGAGAGAGAGATTAGATTGATCTGCATGTATACTGTCATGTGTACACATAAATTAACTTGCAAAAATCTTGGTTCCTAAGTATATATATATATATATATACCATAGACATGTTTAATAAATTATGTGCGTAAATATGTGTTTATATTACAGTGCCAGTCTGCTAATCGTTGGAACGTGTTTTAGTGTCCTGGACCACCGGCGCGGTCAAAGGTCTCTAACATTGTATATTGTGCAGTGGGGCGGATTTTCGTTCGATGTACGTTTAGCAGGCGCGCGGTGTTGCTTAATGAATACGCCGGCTCTTTCAGGCGTTCGGCTGTGCTTTTAACTAAGCGATCGTAATTAAGCGATCGTCGATTTCTCCGATAAGGCCCGCTGTGAGGAGGGTGCGTTCTAGCGGGGCGGCTAAGCGTATTAAATGCCAGAAAGCAGTGCAAGTCCTGAAGGTAGGCGTGATTCGCTCGTTAGTTCACATAGCTCTGCCTTAGTTGCGACCTCGCCTGCTTAAGTGACACCGACGTAGACGTTGAAACGTACCATAGTGTCCTACTACCGTGTCGAGTCACGCAAAGACTTTACCCTATAGATACGTATGTCCACATAAGATGAGGACCATTATCGGAATAATTACATATTACATTATTATAAGTCCATTGTCCTCCGGTGCATCCGATTTGCACTGTGCAAGTTTCATTTATACTATACATTTATACGTTTACATGTCATTATAACGTTTGAGGCCTATTTGTACGTGACACTCTTGAGGTCCGCTTTACAGGACGAAACGCCAGCCGATGTCAAATGTCTACTTCATAATTTGCCCTCGCGTTGCACATTGATAGCATATCACTAAGCTGGTCAAAGCTTAGAATTTTAAGATTTCACTTATCTGTAGGGAAGTAACGTTTTTTTTAGCTTTGTGCTTCTGTTACGCAGAGTTGCGTTGACCTCTTGTTGTTGTTGAGGAATCTACTGTGTGCTTTTTGTTTCTCGGTTTTTAATTAGTGCCAGTCCAGGCACCCCGTACGTTTATTCTACAGTGCTGTTTATGCAATCCGATGAAAAGACAATTAAAACAGAAAATGCCTATTATACCTTCACAGGCATTGTAGGTAATACCTTGCATTTTTGCCTATACGTAGAGCATTTCTAGGTTTGTCTTGAACAGTAGCTAATTGGTTATTTCCATAGCTTAATATTGCATCGTATAGACCAAACTAAACCGAATTAGCATATTAAGGCCTTAAATAATCAGAACAACTCGAAACTTTAGCTCGCCTCCTGATGGAAGAGGTTTTTGGGTTAGACGTTGTATTTATATGCGAAAAATTGTTAAAATTAGGCCATTACGGCGCATATAACATACCCGGTGTCACTTTGATTGGGTCAGGACGTTAAACAGAAAAGCAGAATTGACATGTCCGTACGCTCAAACTACCCTATACGATGGTAACGTAGGGGCTTGTTGAAAAAGATACTTCCAATGGTTTCAGCTTTGCCACGTAGGGTAATGAGTGATTCGAATTCGAATTTGCTGACTAACTCAGACAGTGAAAGCTATGGATTATTTTTCTCAGCAAGAAGCACATTTCATGTTGTCAAGCAAGTGACGCGCTCTGCGTACGGTACTTGTATACAGCATTGCTGTCAAAAATTGGGAGGATTTCCTGGAAATCTGCCCGACCGCGTAATGCACCAGGCTGTTTTCTAATCACTACCTGATCATAGTGTTCTTATCTGGAAGGTGTTCTCTACCTGAACCTCTAGCCCTAGTAAGAAAGCATGATCACGAACGTGTCAACTTGTTCCTTGAGAGAGTTTCTTTTAAAATCTGGCTAAAGGCGTATAACACTAACGGCACGGATAACGCTTCTGAAACTTTCAGCAACTAGTCATTAAATATTAGTTTATATAAAAGGTGCCCGGCTAATTTAAAGCAACATCTAACATTCTATTTTTCTGCAAAGTTAGGCCAACTGCGGTAAATTGTTAACACAAACTAGACTGTTGGCACTTGAAAGCTTAATCGAAAGAATTAATGTCGTAGTTGCCTACGTTCAAAACGTGAACTTTATAAGTTTAAGAATAATTTTTGTAGGACGCGCTTCAATCGACTCCAGAAGAACACTTCCGTTCCATTAACGTTTATTTACAGTCCGTGCGGTAGAGCCGGGGGAGGGGCTCAGAGGGGACTGGAATCCATGATAGCTTCCTGGAGGGCTGGGGCTGCAGGAATCCCAGACACATTGTTAAAGTTATTTTCCGTCACTCTTGCTCCTCTACTGGCGCAAGCCGTTTTCTGATATGTGGTGTTTTTCAGTTAGATTAAAGATGTTTTTTATTTTCACGGTCACCCTTAGTTAAAAATAAGAATGTCCATAAAAATCCAGATACTGCCGTCTAAGTTATTTAGTGGATTACCTATCTAAATTCGTTGAAAATATGATTAAGTACAGGTTTGATGGGCATCTTAGTTCAATTCAAATTTCTTTTCAAGGAAGCAGTTTAGATTTTATAAGGCACACTCAACTGAACTTACTTCCATATATCTCTATGAGGATGTCGTGGACTCCTTCCACAACAACCAACTTTGCCTCGGTGTCTTTTTGGATATTTCTGCGACCTTTAAATGCCTAACCCCTGAGGGAATCCCTGCCTTTGTGTATAAAAAGATGATCCGTCGATCCCTTGAGGAGGGATCTGTACCGAGTCTTTTCCGTTGCGCTCTTGTCTGTCCTGTACATAAACGTGGGGACAAAAGCAATCTGAACAACAAAAGGCCGGTCTCGCTCGCTTCAGCACCTTGTAAATTGTTCGAAAAATATATGCTGACAATGTAAACATGTATATAACTGTAGATAATGATAGGATCAATGGAAGTTGCCGTTCATCTCTTTAACCTGAAGATTGCGCCTACTGCTTCTTACGGTATACAGGTGATATGGCCGCATCTGACGAAGTTAAACTTTAAGGCGCTTGACCAAATCAAGGCCGCTTTTCTAAAAAAGGCGCTAAGAGTCCACCGCACTAGTCTTAACAGATTAGTCTATTTACTGGCGTCGACTCCGCTATTTGTTGAGAATTTACAAAAAATGCACGTGTTACCGAAAACGGCAGCTTTCAACGAGTACATGTCTGAATGGGAGAATAAGATGGCAGACATTGACCCGCTCTTTTATGAAACCCAGGCAATGACGTGTACTTCATGGAAGCGCTGCAACTATGAAAATAGACACCTAATTGCACGATTTGCTGTACATGGCTTCCACATGAAGATCTGTATTCGAGAGAAGTTCCATGAAATTTCCTCGTTATGCTTGTGCAAACTTTGCGGGAGACAGTGTGACTTATATCACCTTCAACGATGCGATAGAACAGTTCCGTTGACTCGACTTTTAGAACCGTGATGAATATATGTATATGTGAATGTGTGCTTTCTCTGTACGCGCAATATTATCGGTTAAACATCGGTTAGTAAAGCTATTATGATTACAATAATGATAGGAATGCCGGATTTCTTCAAAATACACTATAGAGTGGTTTAAGGGGCTCGATTTTAAGCTATCTGTAATTGAGTGCACCGTTTTACACTTTAGCCACAATAACCCTGTATACAGATACACGTTGGACTCGGAGGTGCTAATGGCTAAGACGTCTATTAAAGATTTAGGCATATTGACAAACTGTACTCTTAGTTATACTCCCCACATTTTAGAAGTCCCAGCCCTGGCGACACGGAGGCTGAACTGGATATTTCGTTGTATTGTGTTAAAAAAAAACTCCTCTCTGTGCATAAAGTTATTTAAGCAATATGTTCTGCCGGTCTTACTGTATGCCTCACCGATGTGGAATCTAGGCTATCCGTTACGATAACACACTTACTAAACTTCACAAGAAACTTGTCAGGCGTGCTGCGTCTCACAGCAACATCAATGAGAATGACGTAAAATGTGAAGATATTACATCCACGTTAGAAAGAATTGACAAATCCGCGTTTACTCGGATATGTAAGCAGCCTGAGGGAGCGGCGAAGTCTTTCAATATTACCACAACGAGAACTCGCGCCGGGCTCAATATCCAGTCAACAACTGTTGCTAAGAAAACGATTGTTAACAAGATGTTTGCATGGCGTCTAGCTTGTAGGTATAACCAGACACAACCTTCCTCGTAAGCCGCCGGTTTAGGCGAGGTTGTTTTCTCGTAGAAGAGGATTGTAATAAAACCCCCGTGCTAACGGGTGTGTGAATAAATTATGTTGAAGAAAGCTTCTATGCTTGTGCACGGGAAAAGTTCCTAACGGCCTAAATTGCTAGCTTCGCATCAAATGAGACAGGTTAAAGCATAAAAAAAGACAATATTGTCCTTTCACTAATTTTACATTTTTGTTTTGTTAGGAGAACTAAAGCATTGTGAAACTTCGGTTCCGTGAGTAAAACTCACAATTGAAATTGAAAAACGAATCGTCTAAACCAAATTAGAATCAGCTTTCTCATCGGCATTATTGAATCATCATACCTCAATAAGAAAAAACGTTACACTAATCCATTACATTTACATTAAAGTCGCATGCAAGAATTACAATACCTGTCTACATTCGGACATAGTTTTTCATAGTTCAGAAGAAAAAAACAATCATAGGAGGAAGTTTTAATTTTTTTTTGAAGTTCTCGAAGTCTCCGCTCAGGGCTGCCTGTCAGCCGTGAATCAAAATGGCAGTGCGCGCAGATTTACAAATGAGGATACCCTTGCCCGATTACTACGAAAGTAGGATTCGACGTAACGTGACACGCCTGCAACAGCGGATTTTCGGGTAGCGTACGCTTCCAATTCATGCAGAATTTCCAACTAATCATGCCTCCGATTTCACGCTGAATGTATTTGGTTTTTGCCTCAGGGGTCTAGAGCAGGGCACAAGTGATGCCCCTGTACTCATTACCTACAGCCTACGGAAATGACTTTTCAAAAGGGAGGACCCGGGCGCACACAACAGCTGAGGGCGACATCACTGCGACCGTGCCTCGTCTAGCGCGGTCGCCCAAAAATGGGACCGAAGCAAAAATGAATATAATTTTTTCTTTGATTTGAAAACTGTATATATATATATATATATATATATATATATAAATACGGGCGATAGCCTTTTCTGCAAAATTACCTGAATAGTTATAATTTTTTGAATTTATGTAATAATGGAAATTTCAAGCTCAATGAAAAGTTATTGAACATAAATAAATTTGCCGTCCGGAGAAGACGGTCCCATAAAAAAAAGAAATATATATATATATATATGACATAGAAGAAAAATATACAGGCCTCAAATATATTCAATGTTTATATATATATATATATATATATATACAAAATTGCCCATATATAATATTGCTACAACTTAAAGACCCCATAAAGCTCCTAGTGTCCTCATTAGCAGCACCCAGCAAAAAAATCTAGAAGCCATTTTGCTGGGTGATGCACGTCGCGAACAACAATGCAAAGTAGTGAGGCATCTAATATTTTTAGGCAGATTCCTGGCAGACGGCACACAAGAGCCTGCTATGACTCGCTAGGTCTTAGAAGATACAAAAAGTACTCCGAGGCTTGCTGCACACTTTGATTTACCACAGATGGAAATGGGTGAAAACGAAAAGATCTGCAGGTACGTGTTCTCGTGAGATTTCCAAATCTAGTGTAGCAACTTGCAACGTGTAAACTCTATCAATAGAGAGTAGGCTTTGATGTAAGCTTTTGATTGATAGAAATGTAAATGTCACTACGCCTTCTGGAAAAGTTACTCTTAAAGCGCCCTTCTATATATATATATATATATATATATATATATATATATAGTGCGACTTGCCGTGCCAGGAGACGGCCGTCGGACGCTGGCCAGCACCCTCTGAGATAAACGAAAACGAATGGTATTGGTTTTAATAGCATTAATAACCAATCTGGAATTGGTTAAACGCCAATAACCTTTTGCACATTTAGGAATGACGCGGTGTCCAGATTCTGGTAAACAATAGCGTCGTATCCACAGCAAATGCGATTGCTTTGGAGTCTGAATTCTCATTAAGATAAAATTGAAAGGGATTGGAAATCATTTAACTGTGAAGTTCCAATATCAACCTGCCGTCATGAGGATTCAATCCGTCCAGCTCTAACTGGCTGTCTCCGACCAGAGTGATAGCCATTGTTTTCAACTCCTCGTAGCAGTTTCGCTGCACCCTTGTGTCTAACACACCTCCTTTCGCATCTGCTAACAGCCCGCTAACAACCTCTTATATTATCGTATAACTATTTTACTCTACCCCTTTCCGATTTCGTATTTCTCGTATACTTCTTTTAAACTAGTCTTCATTATGAGTTGTGCCCGCCATTTCTGTGTGTATACTGCCTTTACCCTATTTTTACTTTACCCACTGGACAGAGCACTATCTATCCATTGTATACTATGGAGTCCTATATGTCTTGCCGCAAATTCCACACACACACACACATATACATATATAATGCATACTGCAGAAAACGTATACGCAGTCCTAATCACAACCACCGGGGCAAATTTATTTTCAAGCGATAGAACTATTACGTAAAGTTTTAAACATTTTCATTATAGAACTTTTTGATGTTAGCACTTTGGAGTGAAAAATTGTCTCCGCGTTAACGTCTAGTTACGGGTTCTCTAACCCGAGATTAGCCCAGCTCGACAACGTGCCCCGAACAGATGCTGCGTTTCCTCGTTGAATGTCGAACGACAGCCTCTGACGCAGAAATTCCGATGCTCTCGAGTCTCCCGTAGAAAGGCTAAGGCTTCCACTTACGCGCAGCGTAAACTTATATATTTTCCTTCTGATATAGCCACTAGACCCGCTTCGTGGGGTTCGAAATTACCAGAACTCCGTAGCGGGAAGATTTGCCTACATACCATGATAGTTTTATGTAGTCGATACTATATATTATTATGATTGATTGATTTATTCGCTTGATAGGTGTGTGTACACATATCACCCTTTTATATCAGGGGCGCATAACGCTGCAGCTATTAATTATCTATGTTGTAGTCCGCCGATTTTTGCCTTTATGTGTTGAGCCTTCCATCGGGATTGTCTCTGCTTTGTAATCTCTACCTGTGCCTTTTCTGCATCCTTAGCGCTAATCCTAGCGCTTCCCCTAATTTTAGATCCCTAACCCCTTCTAATTGCTCACACTCCCTAACCAGATAATCTATCGTTTCTTCTCTTTTACCGCATATCCGACATATCGTTGTTTCTAATTTCTCGTAGCAATTTCGCTGCACCCTCGTGTCTAACATACCGGCTCTCGCATCCGCTAACAGCTCGCTGCCTCTTGTATTATCATATAACCATGCTACCCCTTTCCGATTTTATATTCCCGTATACTTCCTTTAAACTAGTTTTCTGCATAAGTGCTGTCCGCCACTTCTCTGTGTATGCTGTTTTTACCCTACTTTTAATTTGCCCACTGGACATAACATTGTCTGCCCATTGTTTACTACTGAGTCCTATTTGTCTTGCCGCAAATTCCACTCTCCTGTCCCATTTTGTTTTTACTCCTATTGCCCCTTTTACCCATTGTATCTTTTTAACCCATCGTTCGTTATTCAATGTCCTAATTCTACTACAGTATCTCAGCTTACTTTGCACTTCTCTTTCAATGAATTTGGACATACCGCCTTCCCCTTCGAGAAACTCTCTGCTACAATTAAAGCGGCATCCCAATGAGAATCGAATTACAACTCTTTGAATCCCTTCTCACTTTCTCCATAAACCCGAGCTATGCACTAGAACAGCGTTTCCAAAAGTCAGCCCTGGAACATACATTGCCTTCCAAATGTCTCTTGTAACTACATATCTATTGAACCCCCATAGACTCTTGCACCTTACCGAATTCCTACCTCTGTCTGCTTTCTTTATTCTTAATATTTCTTCCTCCTTCATTAATTCTCCCTTGGACGCTATAGTTACACCTAAATATTTATATTGATCCCGATACCCTAACTCCTTTCCCTGCAATCTTAGCTTCCGCTCCATTGTAACCCCCGAAAACACTAAAACAGCGCTCTTCTTTTCGTTAAATATCATATCTAGCTCATCTGCTGCCTTCCCACAGGCATCAAGCATTCCTTGAACATCTTCTACGCCCCTTGCTAAAATAACCATATCATCCGCAAACAACAAAAGAGGAATTCTAATGAAGGTTTCTTTTTCACCGATCTGCCACCCCAACCCGGTGTTATTTACCTTTCTAGCGATTCTTTCTATATATATTAGAAAAAGAACTGATGATAAAGGGCATCCCTGTCTCACTCCTTTAGGAACACTATATTCACTCGATTCCCCCTCCTTTCGTTTAATCATTACTGTGTTTTCCCTATAAATTTCTTCCAGTAAGCCTATCCAACTTACGTCAAATCATTCTTCTGCCATAAATCTGTACAGTGTATCTCTATTAACCATTTCATAAGCTTTCTTTAGATCCAAAAAGCCCCCAATACAACCCTGTCCCCTGATCCTGGATATTTCAACTATTTGATTCAGTAGAAAAATATGGTCGTCTAACCTATATTCTTTTCTAAACCCACATTGCCATTCCCCAATTTTACCATTCGCTTCTAACTTTTCTTGTATCCGGCACTAAAAAATTTGCATGAAAATACGGTACGTAATCGGTGTAATAGTTATGGGTCGTCTATTTCTCAAATCATCGTTATCGACGCCATCCTTTGGCAGCAAAGATACCCTTCCCTTACGCCAACTTCTCGGGATGCTACCTCCGGCAAAGATGTTAATAAAAACTTTGGCTAAATAACTTATGTAGTTCTCTCCCAACGCATTTACAATCTCCATTGTTATTCCGTCTAACCCGCATGCCGTCTTCCCTTTCATTCTTCTAATAACTTGTTCTATTTCTTCTACCCCTGTGATTATACCTGTATTTATTCTTGACCTTCCTTCACTAACTCTATTACTAATAAAAAATAGTGCTTTTACCGCCGCATTCATCTCTTCGTTTGTGAGGTTAGTCATGCTTTTCCCTGCATTGACTACATATGCCCAGAATCGCTTTACCCGTTGTCCCCTTGGAGCCCCTAATATACTATTAAATTCCTGTTCGTCTTGCCGCTTTATTCCTTCTTGTACCAAATACTGAACCTTTGCCTTTGCCTTCATATATCGTTGCCAGTATTTCTCGCACTTACCCGGGTCTCTATTTACTATCTTCCTGTGCTCCCTGCTCCACTTTTTTCTTTCCAATATAGCCTCCTCAATCTCCTTATTTCACCAGCCCCTCTCTCCCCCTCTTACGCCCTTAACTACTTTATAGCATTCATCATATTTACCCCGTATTATTGTATGCATTTTGTCTAGATCCATCTCTATGGTGTCCCCTAAAAGTTGTTTAATTTCATCTATTTTATGTGCCCAATTCTGCTTGTCTATTATCTTTTTGTCTAATTTCAACTTATTAGTAGCTCTTCCCCGTCCCGTAACTTCCACCCAATGATGGTCACTGCCAATGTTCCATTCCTTTTCTTCATCAACAATCATCTCTCCCACCCATTCCCGTATTTTTCCTTTGATCATAATATGAATTACACATGATTTCCTATTTCCTTGGCTATACGTATATTTTCCAACCACTACTTTATCTACATTAAGTATATTTAGCCCTGCCGTTGATACCCATTGTAATAGCATTTTCCCTTCCATATTCTCTCTCCCGTCTAACTGATGAATGTGGGCGTTCATATCTCCAAGGCACATAGTTCCCATCCCCCCACTATTTGCGACCGCCTCTGTTAATCCACTGTACAGATTTTTACTTTCCTCTAACGTATTACTCGGCGCCCTGTATACCCCTATAATTCTTGTTACCCCGCTAAGCCCTTCAATATCAACCACCACCAAATCTTTCATTTTTAATTCACTTATTTCTCTACTTATTATGCTTTCTTTAATGAATATGCCTATTCCTCCAAACCTATTTTCTCCTGCCCCCGTTCTTCTATTTGTCCCATACCAATTGTATCCATGAATCCCCGGTGGAACTTCTGCCTCACATAGATGTGTCTCTGTTACTACAATTATATCTACTCCTCTCTTTTCTATAAGCCTGTATAGTTCCTCCCACTTACCCCGTCTTCTACCACCTCTTATATTTAGCAATGATATCCGTTGGAAAGGTGCTCTCTTATTTTTACCTTTTTTCCCTCTTCAATATCGATTTTGGTGTCTGCTTAAGATTTCTCGAAATTCGCAAGGTTGCCCATGGCCAGCCTCCGAATCACATCCAATGCACCCTCTAGTTCCAAGACTCCTCGTTGCCTCGTTTGTATTTGTGTTTGCATTCCGCGATTGCTGTGCTCTCTGTTTAAATATCTGTTGTCCCCTTGTCTTCTGTAGCCATTGTCCCCCCAGTTGCTTCTCTGATTCATGTTGTATGCGGTGCTTTTGTTTCGCCATCCAATCATTTGTGGTGTCCTCCCCCCGTAGTATCCCTCCCTGTTTATATACCCATTTCCCGACACCCAATGATTACTTCCCTGAGCTATCCTCATTTCATGTCTATATTGGCAACAATAGAAGTTAAAGCGTTTTTTTTAAACGATCTTAGAGTTGTCAAACTCACTTTGCAATTTGTAAAGAGAAACCTTCTTATGATAAATATATACTTCAGCCCATTCAAAATGCACTGCACCGGTTGAGGTGAGAGCTGCTTTAAAAGTATTCTCAATTATACGTTAAACATGTACTCAAGTCAAAACTAAGCGTAACTGGAACACATTTTCACTAGTATTATATTGCTAACATGGCTGAGGCGAAAGGGAAGGAAACAATGTACAGGAGAGACTGGGAGGATATTGGCAGCGTCGGGCACAACCCGAAGCTCCGGTAGATTATAAAAGACCTTCATAATCTACCGGAGAGTTTTATCACGTTCTGGGCACTGTTCTGGGGCTTGAAGGGTTTTTATGAACCGCAGGACGGATGTTGATGCAGACAGATGTTGCTAGAGCAAATGTGATACATACCACGCCGCGGTGAGTCAGACGGTTCGGTCTACAGCAGAACTAGCAAAATGCTAGATTGATGGAAAAACACATTTACCCAGTCCCTGGGTGTTAATAAATTATATTTCTCCTATGCAGGAATGGATGCTATTCAAGTGTCAAACGTTTGAATTGCTTTTTCTCTGTGGACTTCGAGTCAAGGACTAGATCTCAAGAATCAAAGCAAAGTCACAAGGTCTGTCTAAACGAGGTGTTCAGTGTTTTGCAGTACATGCTTAGACGTAATGACCAAACGTGTGTTAACATGGTTGCTGTGTAAGAGGCCACTAGAACAGGTTCTATTCGTTGACTTGCAGGCGACAGGTGTTCTATGCAATTACAAAAGTTGGCAGAATATTGCCGATATTCGTTTAATGTATTAAGAAAAATTGTTTGCACTTTATTAGCAATAGAAACATCAAGGACTGCGACCAGCATACTTTTAATGCGACATTCACTTGCACGCAGAGGTACAAAGGATACTAATAATATACGCGGTGTGACATCACTTTAAATTTGTGCTTTATTGAATTGATTGCTGGAAACCTAAAATCACCGTCGTGTATGGGAGTAGCGCTCCAGCGTCTCGCTAAATCTTAACACTGTCATATTGTAGGCTGATCACTAGAACGAACTAGCTCTCTGCCAGGACGGACCGTTTGTTTAGCTATGCTAGTATCCTAGTCACGTTAGCCTCGACGTTGATTGACAACCAATTTTAATATTTTTTTTCATTTTAATTCGATGTTGTGTTACCTCAGTGTAGAACACACCTGTGATCATGTTTTCCTGTTTATCATAGTTGCAACTCTGCACTTACGAATAGGCTGAGTCCTATGTGTGCGTTGCGTTTGCTCGGCTTTGCTGCGATGACCACCTCTGTTTTTCTCTTGTGTTTGAGGCACAGCGAAAAAATAAAAACCTTTAATTCGTTATTTCAACCGACCATCTTGATACGGTTTTATGTATACGTATATATACGCCGATGTATGTGTACTGTTCTGCATATATATATATATATATATATATATATATATATATATATATATATATATATATATATACGATTTATCGATTAAATTATATATACCATTCTTTTGACATGTATACCTAAGTGCACAGGTCACACTTTTATATTAGGGGTGCTTAGGGCGGCAGAATGAGCTGACATATTGTGATATGTAGGGTTTCTGCAACAGTCCTTGCCGCAGTAGCAGCGGCGGCAGCATGGCCGCTGATTCGTATCATCAATTCTCAAGGAGCATCGCTCAAGCAAACGTCGATCAACAACAGGGATCAAACCGGCGACACCCTGGCAGATGACAGCCATGACTAGTGCACTACAAGCCGCCTAAATTACGCCGCCACTATATTAATATTCCTATGTATGTGCGCGGAACAGTACACACCAATCAGGCGTTACGGGAGGATCGGTACAAAGGATCTACGCATTACATCCGGGTTTCCTCTTGTTCCTCTTCAATGCGCACTTCTGGCGGGGTCGTCACCTGCCCGGCGACCTTGCCAGGGCAAACTTCACTCTCGCAGGCAACTGCCGGTTCGACGTGAATCTTCGGTGGGTAATCTGCAGTTTCTGCACTGTGATTCGCTGCCGTCGCGATGCTACCGCATTTCTCCTTGGACGACCGGTTCGCGGTATTGTCCGAAGATTCGACCACCGCCTCCTGATCCGGATCAACAGCGCTCTTCAGAGTGCCCGAGCTGAATACGAACGAACTGTTCACGGACGTCGGAGAGTTCCGTTTACTTACACCCAGTGTGTCTTCGGAGTCTGTAAGACGTTTGCCATACGGATATACATAATTGTAATAATTGAATCATATATATCCGTATGGCAGCTATTATATTAAGATGTATATGCCATACGGATATATATATATATATATATATATATATATATATATATATATATATTTATATATAATGCATAATTCAGATAAATACATGCACAGTAATTAACACACTTGTAATCATCTGTGTCAAAAAAAAAGCTGAGTACATTTAAGTTTCAGGGTAAGATATTTCTCTATGCCTTGGCTCTAATACTGAGTCGACGTCGAGTTACCGTTCTGGCTACGGTACATTGAGGTCTTCGTATACTCTCAGCCTTCATTCTGCAGCATACGTTAACAGTTACGGGCAATATTCTCTAGACGTCGGAGTGACTATGTAGGGGGCCTGAGTGTCACGCACGACCATCTTCTGCCAGTTGCGAAGGTCTATATACTGTGTGCAGGTCAACTTGCATACGTAACAGCCTGCGGGCTTGTCCCGGCGCACAAGCGAAAGCTAAAAATACCTCGTGTGTACCTGATGAGCTCTCATATGTAGTAACTACTATTGCTAGGATGGCGGCGCACTAGAAGCATATCGTCTAAAAAATCAAAGGCATCCCTGACTAAAGCTGAGGTAGCGGCCGTCTATGATGGGAACGCCGTGGTGAATCTGCATATGTATATTGCTACTTGTGATATTACATACGACATTTTAATTCCTTTATCATTTTAGCGCTCATACCGTTACTTTTCTGAGAACTCAAGTATTAATATTAGATGCAGTCCGCATAACACATTGGGCTTGGCTATGGCGCCTTTAAATACCATAAGTCAAATACATATTAACCATACTGGTTACTTATTTCGAGAATTACTCCTGCCACCTGGCTTGTGTACGCAAACTGTTGCCTAACTGAATACTTCCGATGCGTCTCTCTCTCCACTGACTGTATATCTTCAAGGCACCGAGGGTCGGACATGTTGAGATATCTAGGGTTTCCCCACTAGTAGTCGTTGTAGCAGCATGGCCGCTGACTCTCAGCAGTAATATGGTTTATCATCTGTCCTCAATGAGCATCGCTCAAACAAGGTTCGATCAATAGCAGGGATCGAACCGGCAACACCCCGTTAGTTGATAACCGTGACTAGCGCACTAGGCTCGTAGACCACGTCACCGCAAATGTGTCTGAGCTCGCGCATTCAAAAGCTTGTAAAGTCAAGGCTATAATAATACTAATACTGATTGGTGTTATTGCGATAACAGCGATAAAAATTGGTAAGAGAGCAACGCTTGTGGGGGGGGGGGGGCAAACCTTTGGATTCAAGCGATGCGCTATCGTCCTTTGACGACGTGTACACGATGTGTCCACGCGGCTTGGGGGGAGGCGTAGGCGCACAATGAACTCGGATGACTTCGTCGGCCTTTGTCGTTTCCGACCTAGCAGAGTCTGCTCCAGTTGAGAGACTAGAATCCCCTTCGGGACTCATCAGCTCGTCCGAGGTTCCGGCCTCGACGAGTGTCTTGCGCTTTCGAAGGAGCTCCGTCAAGCCACTGTCTTGGGGTTTGTACTGCAAATATACAACACGAAGGACATGATGCACGCTCAAAATATTCTACTCACTCGATACTGCTTCGCTGTGCCTAGCTGGACGCAGTTCAGTTTCAGAACAACAACAAACGAGCGCCGTACAGAAGGCAAACAATCGCTCATTAACGATGTATGTGGGGCGCTACCATGTGAGCGCGGTACATCTTTGAGCCCTTCGGCTTCGCGTGAACATCAACAAGATATGCGTACCCCACAGAGGTTCCTTTGCACGGTGAGATGGCTTATCAACTTGCGCTGCTCGTCATGAGTTATTCGGGAGTCTCCGGCAAGCGTTTCAGGGGTTAGCATGAACATCTGCTCACCGGTGCGCTCTTTGCAGGCGTCCACAGTCCTAGAATGGCCACAGAAGCAGCAAGGCAAATGAGCATCACAATTAGTCGAACAAATAGAAACGGTAACTACCAGTACTACAAGTAGCAAAACGTAACGGCAAAAACAGCACAACAGCAACCTTAGTAGATACAGCAATGCAAATAACAACAGTAACACATAAAAGTACTTGAATGTACTAGGTTCTCGCATACCTGAGTCGCTGGAGGATCTCGCATGGAAATACAAAAATTTGCAAGCAGCTCACGGGCGTGGTAATGTAGGACATGTTGATGAAAAAGGCCCTGCTGATGTTGACCGGTAGCGGCGCTAACAAAATCGAATATGTATATAATCAATGTGAACGACAGTTGTCACGAGAAACAATATCAGCGACAGCAATACAAATAAAATCATAGCAGAAGCAGTAGCAACAGAGATACGAGGAAAGTAACGATAATTAGTATATTTTTTATTCACACATCTGTACAAAGAGCTAAGAACTAGAATTATGCACACTAAATTATTGATGTATGAACCAAAACGCGTTTACACTCCTCAGTTGTACTGTAATATTCGTTTTTTTTTATATGTTTACAGTATGCTCCGTTGTAAACTAGCACACTCAATTACAGGATTCATAATCGTAAAAATATCATCATGCCAATTTTTCCACAGCCCCATTTATGATTCCTTTCAATGATCTAGACCGAGAAAGATGCCCAGTTTTCCGAGTGACTCTAAAAGAACTGGCAAGAAAGTAGGAACATTCACAATAATAGTAAGAATACGAGCTACGAGCTCAAAGTATACTGAAGAAGCTACCACCTGCTTACCCGATACGTACATATCTATTTATAGTATGCAGATCGTCGGCGATGGCGTTCAAACGCATACTCTGTTTGAATTGCAGTCTTATGAGAACAGTTAAGCCGGACTGATGCTAATGCCTACAAAAACGTAATCGTATCCTGTTACGTTCGCCAACCTATTTAGAATGTTGGACACCTCACAGTCAACGTCGAGTTGGACTCGCCGTACCCGGGTCGAATGCAGAGCCGGCCAGAGCATTAGGCTAATCTTTGCTGATTCATTAAGAGACTCAGGACAGTTTGGTCGTCAGACAAATAAACCGGCCCGACCCATTAGAGGATCCAGAGGGGAAAAAGAATGGTTCACGTATAAGCAAGGCGACCTCTTGCAAAATCTGCCGCTTTGTTGCAATTGCCAAGCGGGGACAAAGCTACCTTTCGCTTTCAACCAAACAGCTAGCTCGTTTGCTGGTGGTCGCAGAGTACTCGTATGACGAGCAGCTGTTCCAGCCAAGGATCCCATCGTGGATAGATTAAAGCTGTATCGTGGTTTATGTCATACGGCGCAGCGATTTACCGGCTTGTTGTCACCTCTCGTGTCGTGGAGCTAAACAGTAGAAGCATCGCCGTTCGATTAGATAGATCTGCGTAGCACCCGCTAGATCTGCCTCACTTACTCAACTCACCCGCTCCATGTCAGTTTTGTGCAACAATCCCGAAATACACTATACGAGCAACGGCAGCCGTTCTGGGTTTGATCTAGGGCTTCTCTACTTAACCTGCAGCGTAGTGGCAAATCAGCCTATTACAAGTAAGAGGAGATTTCGTCCCCAAACTACTAGAAATGGCTTTTGTAATCGCCGAAGATTGGAACAATTGGATGAGCGCTAGGGCGGAACCTTTTACCATGTTCTCAATGGGTGCCGTATCGTGGACGCTACTTTTTTGGCTTGTGCTAGCATGTTTGGCCGATGGAACGTGTCGCTCAGGCGCCAGGCTGTTGACATTTGGCACAGTTTGTTACTGCTTGGGACTGCATAAATTAAAGGCTTCCGATATGCCCTTGACGGCTCTGGATAGGTCATAGACGTTCCACATAGTAGAAAGCTATGTGGAACGTTGGCTGTAAAAGCCTACGTTGGTCACTTGCAAACGCCTTCAGAAATGAACAGCACGCTGCCGAAACAGTCACGACTTCTTAGAAAATTTACATCTTACGATTCGCGGTCTTTAAAATTACCCACCAACAGGAGAGTGAGGTTTAGAAAGACAGTTAGACTGACCTCCCTCCGTATGACCAGCATTGACATAAACTGGCATAGTTTAGTGAAGGGCATTTGTCGCCTTGGATCCATATTTTTAGACAAATATTTATCTGATGTTATCGGGCCCGTTAAGCGCTTTAGTGGCCGTCCCATATGCAAGTCGTCACCGAAAGGGATATCTTGCCATGTTGGCAGTCGTACCACTCTCCGAGTTTTGATATCCAGCTTGATCCAGCTTCCTTTGGTCACTCCGGGTCTTACCTCCGCCCGTTCTTTCTGCCAGGTCCTAATGATGGCACTCCTGGCATTGGTCATATTCAACTCTCTGGCGAGGAAGCGCTTGCTTCTCTCTACCACGAACAGGTCACAAGGTAGCATCTTAGCTACACCAGGAGGGTTTCGATTGAAACCGTCCGGTATGCGCGACTTACCCTGAACGCCAGCGTCCGCTGGGCTGACCGAAGTGCGCCCCCATTTTTTTCCGTACGCATCGCTATGTCCGCCCATACCGGAGCCGTATACAGCGTCGTTGATTCGGCCACTGTCACTAATTATCTTCTTTTGGCTTCTGACACTCCACCGACCCTCCGCAGAATAAGGGCTAGGTTCAGGGAGACCCTTTTGACTTTACCAGTCACATATTTCACATGCGCCGATCTCGAAAGTGTTGCATCGAGGATGACCCCGAGATACTTTGCCTCCTTTCTGATTTCTATCGGGTGGCCCGCCATCACGAGTCTTACCCCTCTTCTCCTATTTTGGCCTGCTGGATACATCGCCTCTGTCTTATCGGATGTGAGCTTAGGATGAAGGTGTTCCATCCACTCATTTACACGGGCCAAGACTTCATTGGCTGTGCTCTCTAGGACCGATTCGGTCCGTACTGCTCCCTCCAAAGCTCCCTTGGCGTCGATCTCCTTGTTGAGGCGCTAGACTAGGACGTTCTCAACCATTTTGCCCAAAGCGTCCAGTAGGGTAGTATGCCAAAACGCCCCCTCCTCTTCTAGACTCTTCCCTGGCTTTGGAACCAGCACAAGGCAGGCTTGTTTCCAGGTTTTTGGGAATCTTCCCTCTCGCAGAAGTGTAGTCATGAAGGCTTAAAGACCCTGGGTCAGCTTCCGACGAGCCTCTTTACTACTTCGAGGGGAGGCCGTCTGAGTCGGAAACCTTGCGCCGGAAGCAATCTTTTCCCTGGCCCTGGAAAGCCTGGGCGGAGGCCTTATTTTTTATCTGGATGATGGTCGACAGTCCAGTAGTCAAATTGCCTTTAACCGGATGATTCGTTTTTCTTTAAATACGTGCCCTTGTTTCAGATGTCTCCAATAAAATATACCCCACTACGTGCATGGTTCAATATATACGTAGAATTTTACAATGTGAGAATGTATTTACGCGCAGCTCACCAAATTGTGTTTTTCGATTTTTCCAGCTCCACCTTCACGGCTTTAAGCACGTACTTGCTTGAATCGAATTGTCTTTTTCACAAATATTTTTCATTTTCGCAGGGTGCCATGTCAAGTGAATAACTCCGCATCTGGAGTCAGGTGGTGAAGCGTTCTTTACCAGCTCAACTCTCGTTGCGGCGATAGAAACCTCTGTCTTTCATCTCTGTGTGCTGGCGAGTTATAGTGGTAGAGAAACTTTGCATTTTTGTCAGACACTCTGTAGTATACTAATTGTTAACTTCTATACCTTTTTTCCACTGTGACTAGCGTCGCTGTTTCACTCCTGGAAAGAAGATGGTGACTTCTTCACATTGCCAGCCGACCTTCGGCGCTTCTCTCCTGCAGGTAAAGGCCGACCACTACGAGCTCCGGGACTTGAGTGGGGAGTTACAAAAATGTACCCATGTCTCATCGCCTGAGACGAGTCTCGAGAACAAAGACTGGCCCTCGTCTAATTTTATACGAAGTATAAGAAGTTTGAGCCAGAACGAGCCGCGCTTCTTTTTCGTTCTGTGACAACTAAGGAGGTACCCACAGTAGTTGTTTTGGTGAGTTTGAGGTGGTCGTAAAGCATCTTATGAGGAGACATTGGCTTCAAGCCCATTGCATATCCTCTTTTAACCTGTACCTTACGTTTGAATATTATTAATCACGGCCTCTACGCGGCCCACAGCTTCTTCATCCGTTGCTGTCCCAGGGAAAGTGCTCCATACCTAATGGTCGATCGAAGTACATTAAATCCTTTAAGTGCGTTTTATTTGTACGGATATTGTACGGTTTTGCCCTGATACATCCAAGCGTCATCTATAAACGAAAGATATAAGGGGGGGGGGGTGTTGAGTAGAAGTAATAGGGCTACCTACGGTAGTATTCCTGAAGAACTTATCTCGGAGTTTATTTGTCTGGGTGTAAAACTACCGCTTAGCGGCGCATCGTTCTTGGCCTACATATCTCAGTGAGTTAATAGTAGCATTGTCGCCATGACCTCAATTCCGCTCTTAGTAAAAGCAGCACTATTGCAGGTTTATCTCATGATGCCTCATGATGCCAACATATGGTATCATTCTTATTTGAGAAAACCTGTCCAGTGCTAAGAGTTCCGTAGGAGTTTTAAGCAGAAGATGAAAACAGTGCTAGAAAGCGTTCTACACGACGCCGGAAAGTTGGACAGTGCATGCATGATACTGCTCTTCGAGCAGCGCCGGTGCTATGTCCATGGGCTCCACCACACAGTGTGCCATCGGACTGGGTTCCATAACCCTTGTCTTAGTGATTGTCGCTGTACATTTTGCGGCCTCATTTGCACCAAATATCATCATGAGATAAGCCAGTTTTTCAAGACTTAATGAACACATGAAATGTAACAATACTGGCCGATTGACTGCACGGTCACATCGCTTCGGAAAAGGATAATGCTCTGCGAGGTCAAACCGTTACTCTGGCTCGCTATTAATAGCAAATGATTGATTTGATCCGAGGCCTGCTTGAAAAATGACCAGAATAGCGACAGTGACAGCACAAGACAATGCCTCATCGAGAGCGGTAAAACAAACTATAGATAATCTTGTATGGGAAACACTTTCTCACGCGCCGTACTCACCAGACTTGGCTCCATATATTTATAATCTTGTCGCATTGATGGAACACGAAGATGTCGGATTTCTCGATAATTGGTTCACCAAATAATCAAAGTATAAGTCAAATAATAATAATAATAATAATAATAATAATAATAATAATAATAATAATAATAAGAAGAAGAAGAAGAAGAACGGGCGTTTTCAGTACTCACGCAGGATCGAATCCCTTAATGGTCATCCACTCGCGTACCTCCTGCGGGGTACTTTCGGGAGTAATGTACACATATGCAGCGGATGACACTGGTCTGGTCCTTCTGGGTGTCGGCGTGCCGCCAGGCGTCGCATGGGCCGATGATTCACCATGTCCCGTTGCGCCATGCGTGTTTCCCGAACTGGCACCGTGGGTCTGTGCAGGTCCGCCGTTATGTTCCTGTTGACCTCGCAGCAACGTTAGTCGGGTCTGCAGCTCCTCGTTAAGCTCAGCCATTGTAGACGATGGTGATGGGCTAGAATTGCGCAGCTCGGTTCTGCAGTAATAACGCAGCGACGGCGTTAATTGTCAGAAGCGCTCGATTGGCAATGTGTCAAGTGCCTAGAATACTGCCCGCCAACTATCAATCAAATATGGTTATCAAATCAATACACAAATGCTCACAGAGACAACATGCCACCATGGGGAGTACGGGCTTGATTCCCCCCGCATAAGGGTATCCAACCGATACAATCTATATAGCTTAGATCTAGGTGTGCATAATAATCTTAGATGAAGCCAACACGACGACTCCACGCGCTTGGATGAGGCTGTAGAGGCTTCGTAGATGGTGTTCAATATGTTTACACAATGTGCATTTAGACCGCTGTGGTGCGCAAAGCAAACAGTTTTTAGTCCACTCTTAATTTTTATATGAGTCAGTTTATACTTTCCAGTATGTGGTTTGAGCCTGTGATATAACATTCATACGCGTTGTACAAAAAACGAGAATTATTATCTATATACGTACGAACGTTAAAAAGTTGTTCCTCTCCACTGTAGAACGACTTTATTTTGCAGTGTACTTTTTACGACAACAACAGACTGCAGGAGAAACCTTTTTGGAAGGTACGGATTTGTAAACTGGCTACAGGAACCTCATTTATTATTTACAAATAGACGACTAGTCGTCGAGTGAGTGTCCTCCAGGACAACATAACAGCATGGTCAGTGTTACATTCCTGTGTCCCTCCTCCGTCGTCTACAAATACAAAAGTTGTGCACTGAAAGCGTGCAACTGCAGGCAAACGAACACCTGACGGCGGGGATTCGTGCGTACATTCCGCGGTCGAAAGTAACGGACGATCTCCAAGTGACTGAACCGTACAAGCTGGTCCGTACAAGCTGCACTGCTCAAGACGAACAGGAGCTGTTCTCCTGTGAGTCTGAGAAGTGGTCTGGGAAGCGACTAAATGAGAAGATGCTAGCACATAGATCACATTCAGATCGACGCGTTCGGAATGTGCGACGAGCGTGCGAGATGCGACACCCACACCAAACGTCGTTCAATCACTCTACGTCTACAAAATGAGGCAACAGCAGCATTACTGGAGATACTTTGCCATAATGCTTCTCTTCGGACGGTCGAGCCGGGCTGAGCGTACAAGGGCGTCAACATGGCGTCGACGTGGTGTAGTGGTGGTGCAATGAACGACGCTTTGTTCCAGAGGAATGTGCCTCAATATAGTTGTCGTCGTCGTCGGACGTCAACGGACTCGTCACGTTCGAGCAGAGACTCGCACGGAGGCGTAGGTGCGTATCGGTACATAGGTAGATTGATATATAGATCGGCAGACAGACATGTGTATTGCAGTTGGTGCAGGGGTAAGCGCTAGCAAAGCGCGAGAATAACAAGGACAACGGCGTATAAGGCCAACAACTATGGCAACACTAGCAGCAACAACAACAACAACAACCACCACGGCAACAGCAGCAACAATAACAACAACAACCACGGCAACAGCAGCAACAATTACAACAGCAACAATAACAACAACAACAACTACAACAGCAACAAAGGCAACAAGAGAGCAGGCCAGTGTAGCGTTTAGTCAGTCGGCTGAAGCGTGTCGTTGTCTGCATGCATTTACCTCGTCGCTGTATGTCCTTATATTGAATACGTTATATCTATGCAGGCGTGTGTGCGTTTCTGTATGTAGCATGCGTTGCATTTGCAGCAGAAACAGCCGGACAGGAAGCAAGGCTCGCCGATCACGACGCCCCCGATCGCCGAGCCGGCGATGTTCTCGATCCACTGCGACCCAGCAGAGCAGCGAGATGCTTGGCAGGCAGCTGGAGTAGAGGACAGCACCTGAGCTTGCAGCCAAGCGGTGTACGATCACACAGAGTGTGTATGGAGCGTGAAGGAGGAGGTTTAGGTAGAGACGGCTTCAAAGAGGTAGAAAGAGTGAGAGGAATAGAGACATGGAAATCGAATGAGAAGAGAAACAACGGCTCGTGGAAGAGAGAACTAACAGTTAGAGTGAGGTAGACGGGATACAACAGCTCGGCTCAGCTTAAATTGACTAATGTTTAGCAGCGGGCGTTAGAGCCTTGGGCAGCCGACAAAGAGATGCCGGCTCTGGTGAGCTGGCATGCATCAGGTGTGGAGGGCAAAGCGGTTATTATGCAGTGTGTAGGAATGAGTAGAGCGTACGTTGAAGGAAAATGTCAGCCGCGTGCATCACTAGCAGCAGCACAGCTACGGCAACGACAACAACAACAGCAACAACAATGACAACAACAGCAACAACAACAACAACCAAGACGAACCCTTACTGCCCCCCCCCCTCTTCCAGGCACTCGCCGCCGGCTTGCAGACAAGCCGGCCAGCGAGGCAGAAACAAGGTAGCAATGGCAACGTCACGCGATACCGATCGGCTCGGTGTTATTTGTCTAGAGTTTAGGCAGCTAGAACTAGTGACAGCGGTGGTGAACTTGGCGAAATATCGAGAACGCCATGAAAAGCGGAGGGTGGAGCGGAGGAAACGCGACCAACGGGGAGAATGCGCGAGACAACGAAATCAAATGAGACAGTGAACGAGAATGAGAGAAGAGAGAGGCGAGCGGTTGTAAACCTTCGGAAACGAGTGGAAGAAGAAGAAAAGGGCAAAGAAGAGTTGCGATCGGATATCAATAGCTTTCGCGCACCATGCGTGCCGACTGCATTTACAGTAAATGTGGGGTCCGGCACATACGGTATCGTTGTTGATGTTGTTGCTGTTGTTGTTGTTGCTGTTGTTGTTACTGTTGTTGTTGTTGTTGTATATTGTGTACAGACGCGCGTAGCACTTGGCTTGCATCGGACACCAAAATAAGGGACCAAAATAGGACATATGGGACGGAGAAATAGAACGGCATAAACGGGAAACGCATGCAGACGGGCGTACACGTAAGCAAACGTCGTACGGTGGTGCAACACGCGAGCACGCCTGCACAAAGCCATACAAAGCTGGCTCTGAGCATCGGACGGGAAGCATGGGACGACCAACCGACCGAACGAGAGTAGAGAACGGCTTTCTCCCGAATGCCGAATTGAACAGCTGAGCAGTAAAAGAAAAACAGTTACAAAGGATAAATAAATACAAAGCAATAGGGCAACGGGTGCTGGGTGCCCCCGAAGCAGAGCGGGACTATCCATAGGTCTGGCCTGGTCTACCACCAGCCCTTTTTTTCTCGAGGTAGGCATGGGTGTGTGTGTACATTGGAAGTCTCGACAGCTTAAGCTGGTTTCCGCTGACGCAGTTGTGACTTAACGTTATACTGCATTTGCGTATGAATGGCTTGAGATGAAACGGACGAAGACGACCGATTAGGTATCGTGGCCATGACTCCGGTATGTCGGTGTATGACAATACGCAGCACGGGAAAATACGCACACAATATAGCGGGAGACTTACGTTGCCAACAGAGATAGGGCAGTCGGCCTCTGCGCACAGAATGGGGCTCGGGTTGAGCTGAAAACAACCTATAATAGAAAAGTTTCAAGTGTCACTCTGCCGCGTCAACAAAAGCTAGCCATTGGAAATCGAGAAAAAAACAACGAGCTCAGTTGCTTCTTCATGGGAAAGACAACCTTTCGCGGCAGGTTTGTTCAATTGAAATGATCGCATGCTGTTTAAATCAGGAAAAGCATTTGACCCATGACACACGTTTGAAGGCCTTGGGCATCAATCTGCAGCACCATTACGGCACATATTAGTCATTCAGGCATGACGCAAGCTAAATGGCGTAAGCTTAATGCAATTCGTTTACATTTGCAGCACCATTTGCGCTAGCTCGTAGTTCTTGTTCGGTTCCATCCACAGTTCCATCCTCGCTAATCGGAACAACGAAACAGAAATCTGACCAGAAGTCTGGCCCACTTGCATGCTTTCCTGCATCCTGCAGATCGTGGGCTTGGCGCCAGGCGCTTGGAGCCGGTCTTTGGAGAAGTAGACGGCTAGCCTCGACGTCTTCAGTTGGTGCTCGCATCGTGCAGTGCAGGAGTCGGCACGACAATCACAAGTAATTAGCATGCATTGTTGCGGCGACAGGACAGTGTTTATCTATTTGCCTCGAGGTGTTGTGGTCTTACCCAACCACAGTGCTATCCGGTGCTGCTTGAATGACACCGGTGACACCGACGCTGTTATTGGTGATTTCATCATCCTCTGCGTCCTCGGCGGTAGCAGCAGCGACAGCGGCGGCGGCATCATTGTCGCCGCCGCTGATCTTGATGTTTTTGCTGTTGTTGTCGTCGTCGTCGCTATTGTTGTCGTGATCATTGTTAATATTGACGTCAACGTTGTTGCTGTTGTTGTTGTTATTGCCGTTGCTACGGCTGCGGCAACGACTTAGGCGGCCGAGGCTTAGGCGGCCGATTCCATGACGTTTGTTGACGTTGTTGTTTTTATTGTTACTATTATTGTTGCTGTTGTTGTTGTTGCTGTTCACGGCCGGACAGCTATTTGGATCTGTTGTGGCCATCGTGGCCATCGTGACTGGCGTCGTGTCGAGGCTGGTCGTCGGCGAACCACCACTGTTGTTCGTATCGGTGCACGGCGTGCAGATGGAAGACTCGAAGTCTGAGCTCCTTCGGCGCGCACGCGTCGAGCACAAGCTGGTCAGACTGCCGCACTGGCTACTGCCCTGGCTACTAACACTGACTTGGACTGGGGCCCGAGTGGTGTCCTGAGCGGGCCGAGTGGTATCCTGAGCGGGCCGAGAGGTGTCCTGAGCGGGCCGAATGGTGTCCTGAGCGGGCCGAGTGGTGTCCTGAGTGGCCCGAGTGGTGTCCTGACTGGACCGAGTGGTGTCCTGACTGGCCCGAGTGGTGTCCTGACTGGCCCGAGTGGTGTCCTGACTGCCTTGGCCTGACGTCAGCGAAGTCCGTCTCGCAAGTCCCGCGACCCACGCGTAACGGTGCTCCGCATACGGGTACTGGTGGTGATGATGGCTGCCAGCGCTAGACGCCGACGAGTGTTGCCACCAGCCTTCGTGCAAGCTCTTCTGCTTGTCGAGACGATGCGTCGTCCACTTCGGCAGTGGAGGCGGTGTCGGAATCACCAGCGAAGGACTGAATGCATGCCAGCGAAGCCACCCAGCACAAGCACATCAAGCGCCATGCAGCAAAAGAGAGCGGCGTAAGCAGCGTACAGAGCGCAGGTGGCAATGGCGTATATATATATATATATATATATATATTTGTTTTATTAACACCCAAACTGGGTAAATGTGTTTATGTTACATCAAAATGTTTCGAGACGCCAATAATCTAGCATTTTCTGCTAGTTCTGCTATAGACCTAACCGCCGGGCATACCGCGGCGTGGTATCGATCACATTTGCTCCAGCATTGAAATTTGCATTGAAATTCATCCTGTGGTTCATGAAAACCCTCCACGTTGCACAGAACCTGATGAATATATATATATATATATATATATATATATATATATATATATATATATATATAAACTAGATGTCCACATGTTTGCTTTCTAAATAAATCAACGCTTTAGTATTAAAAAATCGGATGTATATTTTCGGATATTTTAAGCTGTTTAAGTACGAAGTTGTTGATTTGTGCAAAAGGCCCAACACGTGGGTATTATGTATGGAACAACACATTTGTCCTCCTCGGCTTTGCTAGCACGTTTGCATTCTTGTAACGACATAGTCGATCACGGTTCAGTATAATGTTGGCTGGATCTCAGTGGCAAAGGGCCTGCAAACCTTATGGCTCGGATAGTTGTAGATTTGTCTACATGTTTTAAAGTTCATAACATTTGGACTTTAAAAAATCCTTACTAAAAAGTTTATAGGCCTAGATGGCCAATTCTGATCGCCCAAACGGGATTTTACACGAACAGGTGATATATATTCGAATAAAAATGGTCTAATGGTGACTCCAACCTAAAATCCGCATTAAACAATAACATTTTTTCTCATGAATCTCATGTGGTCTCACTACAAACCTCTCATTTTCATCACTACGAATGCGAACATTTTGCTTGTTTACGAAGCCACGAAATATGAACATAAACCTCATCGCTAAAGGCGATTTTGTTAAAAATTTCGTCGCTGACTTGTTGTTGTTTAAGTACATTTTTGAAATAATATTTAACGACATAAACGCGTTGTTGTGTCGAACGTGATAGTGAATGCTGGCGGCATATCTTCTTCCACTCTTCCCAAACACCCTAATATATATATATATGGAAGAAATCTCAATGCGCGTCCTGCTTCGAGAAATGATATATGGGTAGACATGTAGTTAGGTTAATTGAGAGCAGCTCGGAAAAAGAAAAAATGGTATATATATATATATATATATATATATATATATATATCGTAAAATGCGTTAAAATGCGCGGCAGTTCATTTAGCATGTTTGTGCGTGAAGTTTAATTTGTTATGTAGCTCGTGTTCAGAGACTTGTCTCGAAGACTACACCAAGCGGTAAATATATTCTTCTTTGACATCAAATCGCTGACAATGACGTCAAAAAAGATATATTCATCATAAAAATGTATCTCTCTTAATGTAGACTTGCTTAACTGCGTATATTTGCCGCCATCCGGTGTTTACTGCGTTCCCTAGGCAGAATTCGTTTCCAGCAAACTATAAGATTATCTACCGTCGAAAGGGCTAAAGAATACAAAATTACAAACGCGTCTAGTGCTCATAGAGCCATACATAGAACTGTACATATTTATATCGATCCCATGAGTATTATCCCTCTCTCTCTGTATATATATATATATATTTTTTTTTTTATATAAAACATAATTTTATTTGCTTTTATATATATATATATATATATATATATATATATATATATATATGTATATATATATATAAAACATAATTTTATTTGCTTATATATATATATATGAATAACTCACTCATGCGGTTTTCGGTGATGGCTGTGTAATCTGAAGATATGCTGATGGGGGTGACTGTGCTTCTGCTCTTGATGCTGTTGCTGCTGCTGCTGGATGTGGTTCTGGTGTTGTGAGCTATGCGGATGAGTATGGGGATCGGTGTGCGGTCGATCAACGTGGTCAACTGAGCCAAAGCGACGAAGATCCAATTGGGCGACGTCTTCGACGGCCCGTGCGTTGCTTCCACTCCGCCTGGGAGTGTTATGTTGTGAGCGAGGCAAAGTGCTACTCGAGCCATCATCGCTTGGTTCTCGCCTCGGCACGTCATACCTGCAGAATTCCACGTCGCTATATATATATATATATATACATACATATGTATATATATTTATACATACATTTATACGAGTAGTAGAATTTATAGTACAAGTATTATATATATATATATATATATATATATATATATATATATGCACGCGCGAATGGTAACTAGCACGTGATAGTTTAGTCCAAACCTGACAAAGAATGCATGCTGTATAAAAGTTTAGCTTATTGTAATTTCCAAGAAGGTAAATCAAGGAAAAATGTATCCGATGTGTTGGCCAAAAATAGACTCAAAGCGCCCAAATATTTGCTCTTTATAGCGAGTCTATACCCGAGGTTCTTTTCGCAGGAGACCTGACATTTGTCATCAGAACATCTGTTCTATGCAATCTATCGCTTACAATATTCATTGTAAAAGGCGTTAGTTGCTATGCAAAACTATACCAGACGCTTATCGTACTAAGGTTATGACAGTGTTCTCCTGTATGGGCGCCTAGTCAATCATGTGATAAGGATCACTTGGAGAAAATTCAGCGTCGATTCATGAGACTTGTAAGTGAACGCTGTGATACATGTCCTAACGCAATAGCGTTATGTTGTTGATGTTCGTAGAGAGGCCGACCAACGTGATTCAAAGCGAACTTTTATCGCTCGCTAAAGATATTCGTTATTCTAACATTGCAGATAATCACCTGAATGCGGGACGCTCTGTTCGATTAAAGTGTTTTTCACCAATAAACATAGTGGAAAACAACCTATGTTCCTGGCGAATAGTTCGTAAGATTTCTGTTTTCTAAAAAAATAAACAACGACATTAAACAAAAAGGTAGGCACGCTGCCGAGCTAACTAGTTTTGTCTTGTCGAGTGAAAGTAGAGGCTAGATACAGGACAAGAAATAGGGATTAACGCGCGTCCAGTCCCTACTTCTATCCAGCGGGAAAGGCACCGCTCTACGTTGAATCTGACCTGTCTGCACTTACCTGTAAACCTTCACTAGAGGTAGTTGGCAGCTGAACAAGATAACACTGCATGTTAAGCTAATGACAAACACATGAGCGGATATTACCATGGCTGGTGCAACCTTACCTGCCGTGGGCGTCGTCGAATGCTTGACGCACGACCGGCGAACTGTATCTGGACACAATGTCCCGCTCTTTGACTGCCAACGAATGACGCCTCTCCTGGCGGTGCTTTTCGCACAGCGGCGGGTAGACGCCTGTCGGAGTGCTTGATCCGCTAGCTCTGGTAGACGCTGAAGCGGGCGCGCCATATGAAGCCGAGGTTGCACCAGACGGGACACCGGCGGCTGAATGTTCACCGTAGACACCACCAGCCGTTGCACCAGCTGCCGTATTGATGGCGGCAGGACCAGGACCAGGGCCGGGGCTGGGGCCAGATGAAGACGTCGAATGGCTGTAGCCAGCTGTAGCCGCCATCGAATACCTTGTCAGTTTGGCCAACTGCTCGAGTTCCGCCAGTCGTTCTGTAGTCGACGCCGACGGGCGACCTCTGGTAGCGCCGCGCCCATCTGTGCCCACGCCCACCACAGACAGTCCTACTCCTTCACCTCGTTCTCTAGCTGCTCCTTGACCTCTAGCAGCACCTGAACTACTGACGCCCCTGCCGCTGTTCCTTTGGGCGGCAGCTCCTATGCTGTTACCATTGGTTGTCGCTGTCGTCGTCGTCGCTGTTGTTGATGCTGGTGCGGCTGCTTCTAATGTGGACATTGTTGTACCCACTGCTGTCATCGCTGCTGCTGCCGCTGCAGCTGTTGGTGTGGCACAGCTGCTGCCGTGACCAGCTGTTGGCGTGGCTGGGTAGTAAAGTGCGTCCAGGGAAGCGGCGTAGCCACGGTGGTTCTCGCAGACGGTGATCTGCTCCGTATACATGGCGCTGCCTCGTGAGTCGTGGCTGGGGCCCCCTATCCAGTGGTGCAGGACGCGTCAGCTTAGATTAATGCTATGAGTAAGCTGCGTGACTGCTAGACAGTGGGTAGTTAGTTAGTGCGTATTCAAGCGCGTCGTCGTGATTCGAACGAACAGGCCGTATAAGAAGAAGGAAAGCGGAAAGTTGGCTGCCAAAGCGGGGGAAACAGGAACACGACGCAAGATAGAAGGATGCGGTTTTAGGAGACAGCGGGATAAGCAAAAGGGCCATCTTTGCCAACAGGTGGGGTAATTCCCAATCGTTGCTACAGGGAAATTGGGCAAGCCGATTACTGCGTATATGTTTAGACCGCGCCTTGTTACCCAGCATGGACTCTTGTATTTTGGGTTAGAGCAGCAAACAACAAACAAAATTGGCCGTCGCGTCTACAAGACAGGTTATGTATAGGCGCCCGTGCCAGAGGGCTCAAACGTAGTCGTATTTGTTAGGTAAATGCGGCTCTAAAACTATCGGACAGCAGCTATAATGGCAACACAAATTACTCTAGACGCGGAACTTCTCAAGCAATATCTTGCAACGAAAACCAGGATGACAAAGATGGTACTTTTATGACATTTGGTCAGAGTATTTAGTTACAAGTGCGAGGCAAGTAAATATAATTAGTGTCGACTATTGTATTCAACGACAGTTAAAATTAACAGGAATGTTACGTTCGTAGTACGTCCACCAATCGGAAGCAAATACCCCCAGGTCAGTGATAGTACAAGCAAAGGAAATCGGTAATCATGAATGTTAACACACGCCGCTACCGGCACCAGGACGGTCCACCGGCACAGAGGACGGTCGTCAATGATATGCCAACGATTCAAGCAACACTAAGCGCCATGCGGAAGGAACCGCCTGTCCCTACGGGCAGAGATAGGCACGAATATGAATTTGAATGGTATTGTACCTCTCACGTAAAAATGGTGAAAAAACGTCCTAGTGCCGTAAAAGTTTAGCGCGTTTTTCACCAGAAAGCCTGCAAACGAAATGTTTGCAATCGCTTATGAAATTTTACTTTATTGCAACGGCCGTCGGCTAACGGGTAAACCCTACCTTCACTGCTTCAATGTTTGCTAGCCTCAAGAAATTTGCTGATTAGAACTTCTATCAATGTATGTAGTATTCAATTATACATGTCGCTGTTTTACTACAAAATCCTGTTTAGTTATTGGTACTCCAACGGCAGTAGTATGTCTATTTTTATATTATTTTAGTATATTATTTTATGTTTATTAAAGGATATTTCTATTATCGATAGGGCACTGTAAGTACAAAACGTCACATGTGCCTGCCTTAACTTAACAGCGCAATATTATACAGTCTATAAAAGTCATGCGGCATGGCTTAGGCGTAAACTAGTAATATTCGCATCACAGGGTTAGCATGCATAGGACTCTCGAGTGGGCAGTTTTTAAAATTTGCTAGCGTATCCTACCTGAAGAGTTTCGACCTCCCGATGCAGACAATGCAGATGATGTAACCAGGCCACAATCGACGGATAGACTCATCGATTGCAGTCCTATATAGATTTATATATATGTAGACACAGTGAGATAGATGTAGAAATCAAGAGCGAATTTGACGGAAAGCAAAATAAAGCAGGATGTGTCCACGCAGCATGTAGCAAAGCGGAAGCGGTTGTTAGCGGATAGCAGCCATTCGAAGGTATATATATGTAATGCCTACTATATCTACAGCACTTAGCCCACAAAGCGTAGAAGCCATTAGGTAGAAGGCTATATATATATATATATATATATATATATATATAATGCCTACAATATCTACTGCACTTAGCCTACAAAGCGTAGAAACCATTAGGAAGAAGGCTAAATATTTCTGGTGAACTTTGCATCACAAGTTATACCTGTATATCTGCATAGACTCAACGCGATGTGAATATATAGCGAGAGCACAAAATAAAGCTAGCTAACCCGTAGCCGAACCGCTCATGGTTCGGACGGTGAGCGATTGATCTGGAAGAAAATTCGATGTAGAAAATGCCGCGGTGATCGTAGATACATATAGCATGCATGCCATAAAGATAGCGTCACTTGTTCATAGTCAGTATGTCTACGTGTGTGTGTGTGTGTGTGTGAGAAACAGAAGCACAGGGTTAAACGTGAATCATTCGAATGTGATACTTAGGACGAAAGACCAGTCTTTTCCCGGTCTTTCTTTTTCTTTTCCCAGCGGAATGACGCATGCGCGTGCCGAATTTTCGTCCCTCACACACAAACACGGACACAGCGACACATGAACACCACCGACCACTCAATTCATTACGGTTCAGTCACGCAGGACGCTCAGTTTCAAGCATCAAGCAAAAATCATGTATCAAGCGTACAGGGAACATAACAACTAACACAGATATGTGCGATATACGTGTTCGTGTGTACGTAAATTCTCCCGGCAACACACAGTAGGAATTAGTGCAAGACCTCGTTGAGACATCAGGTTGGTAGGGGAAGCGTTTATTCATCGTAACCGTAACTGACAACTTGCCATCATCTGCGCCATCATTCATATGCAGTTCAGGAATTGAAGACATGTACTTTGTATTCCGTTTGTTGACGAAATAGCATAGATTGCATTTCACAGCTAGACCATCTATGCTGATGGGGGAGTGCCTTGATTCGAAGTCATGCCGATCGTCGCATGCAATTGTCGTCAATCTCGTGTAGTCTTATACAAGTAAGTGTGCGCGGCCTCCGGTCTCGGCACCTCGCTTAAAACTCTCTGGAAATGTGTTTCTATGTGTTTGTGTGAGAACGCGTTGGGGGTAGTTTTTGCGAGGGCACACGACGCAAAGCTGCGGTAGCTAAGATCTACCGTCGAGCTACACCATATCTTTCGAAGTGAACAGGAAAGTGTTTGGAACGGGAGGAGTATACGAAGAAGTACAAGGGACGAACCGAAACGCTTGGCCTCCACGTTCGCTCAATGGGGGGAAACAACGCATAGGGAGCGAGCGCAAACTGCACTGCTGGCCTAGTTAATACATTTTAGTAGAGAATAGCAGCTCATTGCAGTTTGGCTGTGGCCGGAACAAACTACCCGTCGTGCTAGACACGTGCCGAACCTATGTTGCACAAGCATAAACAACAACAACATCAATAACAACAACAACATCAATACCAACATCAACAACAACAACAACAACAACAACAAATACCAAAGTTCCATTTTCAATCAGCCGAGCCCACTCGAGCCCACAGCGCTCGTGATCTCGGCGCCGAGGACATGGTCAACAGGACAATGAAGGATACGCCGACTACAGACCAACGCAATGTAACAAAACTCCTCGACATCATGGTAAAATTGCACGCGATTGACGATATTGTGATATCATGTCGTCAGCGGCTCGTCGATCACCCGTCTGTAGCTAATTAGGAGTAGCTAATTAGCAAGGCAGAAGGCCCAAAGACTGCATGCATAGGCAGGTGGTACACGCCGTAACCCGATGTGCGCATATGTATACAGCATTTGGGCACATCAATGCGTTCACGCAACCATGTATACGTGGCTGGCAAACTTGATCGACGTAGCAAGCTACCAAGAGCCTAGAGGGTTGTCGGTTTTGCTTGGCGTTATCATTTGCGGCCATTAAGTTGGCGCTTCGCGCCGAGTTTTGATGATGGTGTTGTTGTTGTTCATGAAATTCTTTTTGCTGTTGCTGTTGTTGTTGTTGTTGCTGCTGTTGACACTGTTGTTGCTGTTATTGGCGTTATTCGTGTTTACACAATTGTTATTGTTGTCTTGTAGTATGGACGTTGTCAATGTTGTGGTTGTTGTTGCTGCTGCGATTTCTTCTTCGTCCCATTTACCACCTTTAACCTGACTGGTAACAAATACCTACTTGCTCTGTGGCCGATTGCCAATGACGGAGGTGCTGCATCTCTCTGCATTACTCTAATATTTGTTAGCATTAATAATAATAATAATATTATGGATTATTATTATTTTACATCTGTGTTGTCAGCTTATTCTGTAACCGTAACGTTTGTCTGCAGAACGTCGCCTCTAGAAGCACCGTCGTTTCGATATCATGTCGGTCATGTCACCGTTGGCAGCAGGGCTCGCGGTTGTGCGTCATTGCTGGCAACGGAGACTCTAACTTTAGAGTCTATCTAGATAAGCTATGTCAACTTGAGCACGGTAATTCGATCCGCATATATATATATATATATATATATATATATATATATATCATGATAACTTCTTTAGTACATTGTGGCTGATGACTGCATGCGGGATATGCACCACATACGCTTCGGATGCAACGGATGGAAGGCAACGGCAGCCGTTTGAAGTAATCATCATCATATTTGTCGCGACACTACTGGACATTCTAGCAGTGAGCAGTATTAGTTGTAGAGACGATTCGATCAGTCGGCGCGGCCAGCGATGGTATGTGTGATTTGTTTTTGTCTTGATGTTATGCCGCAGCAGGCGGAATTGTCTGGAATCGCTGAGTAAACGCACAATCCTACCTACTGATGGTCACAGTCATTGCTCGAGTTGTACGTCGTTAATACATTAGTGTCTCTTTCTCTCTCTCTCTCTCTGATATCGGCAATTACTGTACGATTTTTTGATAAAGTAAAGTGATCATAGCCTGCGTACCTGACAGACCATGCAAATCCGCCCTGATCGATCCTCGACATCGTTGTGGACAGGCACGCTTCTCTATGCGTAATGTCAAGGCTAATTAGTTTTATTACAAATTATGCTATAGTATTCAGTTGTGGTATTTCTGCTTCATGACTCAGCTAGCGGGCAGGTGAGCCGAAATACGCAGTTAAGGAGGCTGGCGAGGCGCAGTTTTTTTTAAAGGCGGGCTACGTATTGAACGGTGTGCCTTCTGTGCCTGTATCTCGCTAGACTTTGTTAGCTTAATTATATTAAGAATGCATATAACATTAATAAGAAAAATAATAATGAAATATCAGAGCGTCGGAAAAACCGATGCTCGCACGGCGGGTTCAACCGGACCTGTCAAGGCTCTCCGATTTCGAACTCGCTTTTTTATGTGGCACTTTTATATGTACGTAGATATGTATCTGTATATATGTATGTATCTGTATATATATATATATATATATATATATATATATATGTATATATATATATATATGTATATATATATATATATATATATATATATATATATATATATATATATATATATAGCTTTAAAACGACCGATAATCTATAGCACTGCCCGGTACGACGGTTGAATCGTGCATGATTCTTCTGGACTATACTTTCTCCGCTTATATACACATCTGACATCTACCTGGTCTTGTTGCTGTCCGCCTAGTAGACAGACGAGTGGGTGCGTATAGTGTGCACTAACGTGTGTGTTTGCCCGAACGGCCTAAAAATCGAGCTGTTTCGGCTGAATTTCGGAACAATTTGCGTGCGATTCCGCATGTGCTTGATTGCTCTCTTCGTAACGCTGACTCCACCCCCGATCCCATACATCTGCTCTCGCTCTCTCTCTCCCTCTATACATATATATATATATATATATATATATATATATATATATATATATATATATATATAAATATATATATTTATATATATATTTCTCTCTTTCTCTCTATATATCCCCTTCGAGTTTTCTTTGCCATCAGCTGTCTCCCTATCTTCCTGGTGCGGTCATTTAGCCATGCTGGCGATGGTGCTAGTGATACAGGCCTCTTTCTGAAGAAGAATGACATGAGCGTTGTATGGTACTACACACCTATATGTTTTTGTGCATGAATGGTACGCAGCCCCTGGCGGCAAACAGCGGCGCGACTTACTGTGCGCCACATCAACAACAACAACACAGCGCTTGATGGAGGAGATAATGATGCAATCTTTCTTCGATATTCGAAGACGCACTTCGATGACATGACATACAGTAGTACATGAGGTGGACGAGGCGCACGTAAGCCACACGCTAAGCTGGCCTCATCATGCACGTCATACGTACGGTTCAGATACACAACACCCCACGTGCACGGACGGAGCATTACATGCATCGACGAGACATCGAGACATGCTGACGGATGGACATGACTCGCGTGCATGCCGAAACCGCTCGCCGCATCTGCGCAACATGATCATGTCCGGCGGTATGCCGTTACGGCGAACAGAGGGCACTGAGCCGAAAACTTGGTGGCAAACCCAAAGCGGCGTCAAAACGGTGAGGCGAAGCCAATCCCGTGAGGGTAAGAACGAGGGACCCTTGCCCTATATATTTTCGTGAATGGCCGACGTGCTGACGTTGAGCTTCGGATGGAGCGTTCCGTCGACGAACATCGATCAATCAATCAACCACAGTAACTACTCGATTATCGAGTAGTTATTACAGAGCGTCAATCGTCGTCAATCAACAACCAGAGTAGCAGTCAATAACAGGTACTCCAGGTGGACAAGCGCACGTATGGTTATGCATCGGTACGACGACGACCTATGCGAGTATTCATGCGCCGGCGTCGGGAAAGCAACCGTCAGCTGCAACCTTCTTGGGCATAACCAATGTCATAGGAGCGTCACTACTCTGAATGCTCCTTGGCGCGCAACTCGAAAAACGGGAGCTGTTAAAGGCTGTTAGTTTGTTAGTTATGTGGACGCGCGTGCCTCTTCGGGCAATCGTCGTTGTCGTCGTCAGCTGCCCAAACCGACATGACCACAACAACAGCGACGATTAAAACAACCATTAGCTATTACAACTACATCTGCTGCTCCTTCTTCTTCTTCTGTTGGGACTTCTACTAGGATTGCTAGTACTATTAGTACAAGTGCAATAACTACTGTAACAATGCGCCCATTAGTCGACGGCATTATTATTAATGACCCCCCGCCCCCCCCGCGTAGCACAGTCGGTCGCGTCAAGAACGGTGTGGCGGGGGGTCGTTTGAGCAGGTACGACAGAAATAGCAGTAACCGGCAACAGCGGGCGGGAACAAGAGACAATGAAAGATGTCGGACAGTCGCCATAACGAAGAAGAAGGTACTCATAGTACGGATAGTATTGGCAATGGTAGTAGTTGAACTCGTAGTAGTAGTAGTTGTTGTAGAAGTAGCTTTGCTCATAATGGGCGCGGCTCGGAGGGCAGGGCAGGAGGGGAGATAACGATGAGCCCGCAGTCTGCTTGCCAATGGCTGGGTGAGGAAGTTGTTTATCCACAGTACGCGTGGCGCGAAGGCAGGCACCCCCTAATCGTACAACGGCAACGGCAGGTCACGGACAAAACACTGGGACAACTGGACACGAGGCTTAGGCTTGTGTGCGCAGCAATCGGAAACTAAGCGAAGATTGAAGCGAAGGGAAAGGAATAGAGGGAATAGAACGAGTTGACTGCTTGTTCGGGCGTGTTTCCCGTCTCCGCGCCCGCCTCCGTCTCCATCTCTGTCGTTGTTATTCGACTGGCCGCCAGCGGCAACGATTCGCTTGGCAAATCGAGGCACGCTGAACTGTCACGCACGTGAACCACCGCTAGTACCATTAGTATCATCATCAGCCGCATCAGCAGCCGCAGCAGCACTATAACATCCTAGAGGCATCTACCGTACGTAAAGGCGCACACGCATTTCATATCAACACAAGCAGGAAATGCACACTGATGCTGCGAAAGGGTGCCGGGGGTGGCCGAGGCCGATCATCGTAGCGCAGGTAGAGGCAGAAATTGCCGAACACAAAATGCTGGCAAGCCAGTGTTGGCAAACCGTCATGGACCACCTTTACGGTGTGGCTGGTGGTCGACGATAAACTGGTGGTAGTGGCGGTGATGACGATTATTTCGCTTATTGTAACGATGACTCATCGTGCATGTGTGCCGTCACGCGCACGGTCTAAAAAGGTCAAAAATAGTAATAAAGGCGAATATATATATATATATATATATATATATAGTGCCAGGAGAGAGGAATAAAGACCCACATAATATGGCCGTATTCGGCAGAAAACAACATTAAGCGTTGAGCAAGCAGCTGTTGTTGTGGTTGCCACCACTTTTCGGGCCCCGCATCGGAACGTTCTTCGAGCTGACCGTCGTCGGGGTGTGGCTAATGACATGTAATCACTCACACGTTGCTACCGCGTACAGGAGCAACTGCAATGGCAGGACACTAGCAAGCCGTCCATCAGCATCAACAGCCGTATCGGCGGCAGCGTATCGGCATTGCTAACAACCAGACCAGCAGCGGTCACACAATCACGGCGGAGATAACCGACCGCCGGTTGCAAGACATGATCGGGGCCGCTACCAGGACAAAGCTGTAGCTAGCTTTTCGTTGTCGGGTGCACAGAGAGATGCACATAGTAAGAAGACGTGGGCAAACACGTCACTCTTGAGACACTTTGCTGTGGTTTTTTCGAACGTAAATAAATGTTTTCTTGTCACGCTCTACCCGCAACGGCTAGTGCCGGCGGACGCTAAGCATAAAATATGTGGCTTCTATCACCTTGTTTTCCTCAGTTCAGAACAGAGTAAGCGAAAGAGAGGCAGAGCAATATAGCGAGATAGCAAGAAAGAGAGAGCGAGAGAGAGAGAACGCGAAGGGAGATTTACAGCGAAGAGGTCACGCGCAGGTGCGTGGTCATGGGCGGGATACAAGCAGGATATTGGGCTATCGGACATAGTTCGACGAAATGTGTAGACGATGGGTGTCTTAAATCATTGATTGATTCATTGATTCATTGATCGATTTGCTGCTTGGTTCATTGGTTGATGCACGGATGGGTGGTGGGTGGATGGATGGATAGATGTATGATGATGGGTCGACGTATGAGCAGGCCCGGCGACATACATTGCATGGTCATTCATTCATTGGTTGCTGGGCGGGGGGGGGGTGGGAGGTAGGATCGGGTAGGATCGTCGGGAAGGTGTGCTTGCGGCCGGCGACAGATATCGTGACGCATCGTCACGCTCGTTCACGCACGCTCGTGCTCGCTCTCAGAAGTAGCGAAATTCACCTTTCTTGCCCTGACGCTCGCGTCTCACCCACTCGGCGGGTGCGGTCTGGGAGTTGGGCGAGCGTGCCATGGGCCCCATCGGGCCGCCGATGCGGCTCCCGCCGTAACCGTCTACTGGTGACTCGCTCTGCGAAGGTGACACGATGACGATAACGGTAACAATTATGATGGCGACGATAACGATGTTGGAAGTGACGACAATAACGACGACGACGACGACGACGATGATGATGTACACGTATTGCCATGGCAGGCCGATTCAGTGTTCACGCAGACGCCCATGATCGTTCGCCAGAGGTTGTAGTGGTGGTTGAGAAGATTGTTGAGAAGACCATCCGGCACCACAACGAACGTGAATTGCGGGATACGTCACATAGAGATAAGTGGATAACAGGGTAACAAAAGGTCGTAGCCGACACAGGAGAAGCGAAACCAAACTATGTAAACTATGCGGACTACAAAACTACAGAACTTGACTATAATCATCACATTGAACTGCTGCATGTGGTCGTAACGATTTGTGCTTACGACTCAATCTCATTTATTTGCTTTATGGTCTCAATTAATGTAAGAATTGGATTCGAAACAAAGGCATCGGTAGCCTGTAATCTGTAATCTGGTGCTGCCAACGAATCCGGGAATAACTGTTCGTGTCTACTCGTCGCTAGACGCTCTCGCCGAGTGTTTAATAAAAGCATCATCTCAAAGCGAATAATAATTGTAGTAATAATGATACATCTATTAATCGGAGGCGCTCAATCGTGTCACTTACGGGGCTATAGTTGTTTGCCGATTCGTAGCCGTTGTTGTGGTGGTAATCGCTGTCACCGGTTGGAGCGACAATCGTGTGCGGCACGTGACCGATCTGCCCGCGGATGTTACGTGTCTTCCACCATTTTCGCGAATCATCGAGTACCTTAACACAGAAGAACAAGAAGTCAAGATTGAATGTTCTGGTCCATAAATTCACGGATTTGCACATAACTTAATTGTAGCAGTTAAGTATATATATATATATATATATATATATATATATATATATATATATATATATATTAACCCAAATTCAGACATTTTCAACAAGATTGCCTGGAAAGTGTATGTGTCGACCCGGCGTCTTACCCGCAACTCTTAGTGTCAGTGACGTTCCGCCAACATCAGTATATACATACGCCAACAAACGTATATATATATATATATACGTGTGTTGGCCTCAGCTTGAGATCAGGTATAATTCTACCAATGTAGAAGTTTGGTTTTAAACAACAAAAATGATGCAAAACGCATATGATTCCTCTGAGTTGCGTGCCGTTTATTTTATTTAGAAGGCTGTATTCGGTGGCTCATTATATTCAAAAAAGTTACCGCATCGAGCTTTAAAAGTTAATAACAACCGGTAGACTTCGTAGACGGGAAACTGATACTTTTGAAACCATGTGAGCCTACGTGGCGCAGTCGACAACATGCTCTCGGAACTTTTTGTGAGGTATATTGGATACGTATTCAGTGGCGCCGGCTAAATTCATCTCGCACACGCAATAGAAGCTTGGATAACTAGTATTGTTATTACTACTAACAGTAACAAGCTATATATTCTTGTTCGAAATTAGGTTTGTGCGTATTCCAGTGAAACAATTGTATAAAACCCTGCAATATTCCACTTCATATATAAATACACTCTATTTGATCTCTTACCTCGAGGTACTCGCCGCGGATTACAGTGAGCTCCTTGTCGTTGTTCGCCGTTCGGGGATACATCACTTGTACGCACTTCGCCTGCGCTGCCTTCAGTTCATCGAGGAAGAGCGCCTGTAACGTAAATCAGTAATCACGTGCGTAAGTTGCCTCAACTTCACATCCTAAGTTTCTTCCTTCATACCTTTTTTCTTTCTTATTTCTTCTTTCATATATTATGTTACACGTATCACAATGGATTAGCTAAGCCAATATGCCTAGTGGGCGCGTATTGTGGCTGTCACGTGTCCGTTTCGATGAGGTCAGGCCGACACCACCTCAGAAGTGTGCCCCGAACGGAGGCAGCGTTTCCACGTTGCATGTCAAGATCCAGACGTTGTTTGAAGAAGGACGACGACCTGTTATCACCTGTCATCATCTTTCATATATATAAATGCACTAAATTTCTTTCAAGCATACGTATGCATGCATACATTTGTGTATGTTTAAAGTTACTTCTCAACGTTGAATATAAATTTCAATGGCGTTATTTATTACATAACATTGGATTATGAAAACCCTCACGATGTTCTTAGAAATTGTATGCTAACGTTTGATCTCACATTTGCAAATTCCAAAGACAAGTGCTTCCGAAAAATACGCGTCGCGCCCACATCAAACGCACGATTACTGTTCTTGGAGTCGCCGACCGTTTTTTTCTTTTAATTCTACACTATCCTCCGTCGTCCTCTAAGGAAGAACACTATCCTCTTTGGAATCGCCGTGAGGCATATCTTCAATGCACGGAGAGACGGAGGGATGTTGAGATATTTTGACGATGATGATATAAGAGGGTTTGCCCCACGTATTATTATTATTATTATTCGGCAGCATGGTCGCTGAGTCTCAGTTATGATTTATCATTCATTCTTAATAAGCATGGCGACACTTAACTACCCCGCTAGATAACAATAATCCAGACTAGCGCAATACTCCTCTCCTCCCCCCCTTTTAGACCTAGCCGTCAAAGTCGCGGATACATTTTTCAGGACTCTCAGCCAACACTTAACGTCGACGGATTTTCTTTCCGGCCCGTCTTCCGGTCATTCTTTTTTCGCAGGACTCTGCTTTTTACCAGGTTCAACCTAGGTCCCATTTGCGCTCGTTGTCGAACATGTGGCGGCAACTAGATCCGCCACCGCCGTATCCGAGGACGCTAAAGCAGTCATTAAACGGTGATCTCATCCCATTCGTGCGTCGTCTGGTTCAGAGGGCAGAGGACACGTCCTTCACCTCGCCGATCCCGTCCAGGACGCACGCAGGGTCCGGAGCGTTGCCTATCCGGTGCGGGTACTCCTGGAGGCACTGGTGCCCCGTCGTCAATTGCGTCAAGAGTGACGCTTGCATGTTTTCGACTAGGCTTTTTGCTGCGACAGCTAGGGCGTAGACAAAGCCCTATCGAATATATAGCACTACTATTACTACTACTTATACTACTTCTGCGATCACTTAAACTAATAGTTTGCTATCAGCCGAGAATAGGACGGTGAAAATTGAGCAAGCGCCGCTAGCGAACCCTTTTCGCTGCCAACAGCCTCGTAACTCGTATGAGGCCGTCATATGAGACCTGATAAAGAAATTCGCATGTGAAGGGCAAGGACATGGCTACGACTACACAACGACCGGTAACGAGCAGCAACGCAAGCTCCATACCAGATTAAGGACAAAGTCCCGTCGCCCTAGGCCACCAGGGGGTCTAGGGTGCTGCAACACTAGACACGCAAACCATGACAAATTCGTTTGCCACAAATTTATATGTGTTTCCGCTGTTGTCGCCAGGTACTGCTGCATTGCCCTGTATTCCTTTACCAGCCAGTTGTTGTTGTTGTTGCTGCTGCTATTGTTGCTCGTTTCATATCTACAGATTTGACAACTACCCTAGCACGTAAAATTCGTTATTTTTGCCTAGTTTACGAGTATGCGGTGTTGCTGCTGCCGCTAGTGCTTTACTACTACTACTACGACGACGACTACGAGTGGTTGGAGTCGTAGCATAGTTAGCCGTACAAGAAGTTGTTACAGTGACAGCTGGAATAGACCGGTTAGCAAGTCTCACTTGCACCAGGTCGCAAAGACAGCAAAAAGTGCCACCACTGTGGGCCGGTCACAACGGAAACAAGCGTCTCCATAGATAGACGGCTAGACATAGTGAAAAGAGCCGCCCGTGTGTCGTGGTGTGTTGTTCACAATCGGCAATGCAACAGTTCACAATGCAGCACATACTGCTCACAGGTGACCCACCGCTGACGCGCTGCCTCCAATGCACCCACCGAGAGACGGGCGGTCGGTCGGGCGGTCGGTCGGGCGGGCGGACGTACGGATGGACGGACGTGCACTATACATCTGTCTGTAGTACGTCTTTCTGTCATGTGATTAAACACATGTTACATATACATATGCATCCATTTATATATATATATATATATATATGACGTCGAGTTCCTAAGAGCGGCGCTCCCCGACCCGCAAAAACCTCGCAGATTCGAATCCATCACTATCTCTATGAGTGGTGTATGGGACTCCGAATCTAGGCTCTTGGGGCTCGGCGTCACGAAGAGGAATCTTAAGGATCTTACCGTTTTAACTTTGCAAGAAACCTTGAGGATATACCGCTCGCACCGGGTCCATAAGAGCGGGGGCTACCATCAAGCAAGGACACGGACAACTAATTATTAACTTCACGTGACACCTTTTTATCACCATTTTTATTAAGGCGAGCACTGCCGAGTGTGCAAACGTATTGTAAATGATTAATAAATCATCACAATATTTTCTATATATATATATATATATATATATATATATGTCTTTTTTACATAGCACAGCACGTCAAATTTATTTTCAGTAATGTACATTATGTTTATATTACACGTATCACGATAGATTAGCTAAGGACTAGCTATATATATATATATATATATATGTATTTGTTTATGTATATGTATTTTGCAGCGGCTATTAAGATCGCTAACATTACCATTACTCCGTAATGGTGAACAACACAAACACGTGACAGCGCGTAAGGAAGCGAGTGCAGGGCATGTCAACATATCTCGGCAATATCGCCACATATACAATAGATAATCCAGCATTTACTTGTTCGGCCTAGAAACTCTAGTTCTACCTTGGCGTTTCTTTTTATCTCTGTCGACACGATAGTGTTATAACAACACAATGCCTGCAGTAGCTTTTGTCTATGACTAAATCGTATTGCACGTAGCCAGACAGAGGCGCTTTTTTGCTTGTCGCTACGCGAACAGTTATGGCAACAGGTTTTGCAAGATATCGTTCAATTTCGTTCCGCCTGGACCCTGCCTACAGAACTACAACGATTTTAATGCTATTACGTTTTTGGATTGGATTGGAAATTACAGGAGAATAGTCAATATGTAATACTCAAACGCCACCATCGCACCAAGCAACGTTATTGCATTAATAGCAAGAACAGACTTGTTAGATTGGTTCGACTGAAAATCACCTAGACTGCACATGCGCAAATCGGACCGCTCGGCGAGTAGTTCAAATTGAGAGAAACGTAGGGCTCTCCTCAGGATAGTTAATATCATAGTTCTGTTTGCGCTCAACTTAGGTAATCTTGCTTATGTGACAGTTGCACCCACTCAAACACAAATAGAGCCCGGCTGCACGTTGACGTTTCATTTCTGTATGCAAAATGGGTGAAGTCACATAACGACAGTCGCAATAACTACCAGACGAGACGCATCTACAGTATGTCATGTTGTAACAGTTACATTGAATTATCTCTTAATTGGCAAATAAGAATAAGACAAACAGATGCACTTACAACATTAGCGACAGTGACATCTGACAATAATAATAATAATAATAGTAACAGCAACGACAGCGACTTGGCAAGAGGCAGCGCCTTTTAATTAGGAAGGACAGTATAAAAACAGGAAACAGACAACATACGGACAAACACGACAGCAAGATAAGAGACAACGGACAACATAGCAGAAGTCACGCTAATGATTGATTGATTCATTCATTCATCATTGATATCGGTAGCAACGCCAAGAGGAACACATAAACAAGAAATATGAATGGTTACTCAGGTGACGCAACATATTTGTATATTATTTAAACACTGGCGCTACACTGGTTAACGAAAACAAAACTGGTGTTAAGCATTTCGTTCTTTTTGTCGCATATACGTATATATATAGATAGATAGATACGCGCAGGTAGGATCACATTCCTGCAACTGGGACACGTACCTGTTGTCGCTCAAAGTGTCGCTGGGCATCGATACCGCCAGGAGGCTCCATCGAGTCGCTGCTCACGTCAGATCTCTGCACAAAATCGTGCTCAGATGGAGTTCGTGTGCGTTCCTCCGGAAAGCCACGAACCGGATGGCCGTACAGACCGGCCGGCGAATCTGGCCGCATGTCATACCGCTCGCTACCCGGTCGTCCATAGTCCTGCAGACACGCATCAATCAGACACAGTGCACAACACCGACGAACAGGTTAGCCAGCCTCCGAGACACCATATGTTTCCCTGTGATGCGAACGCGTAGGGAAGAAACAAAACTGCGACCACTGGTTGTGATTCTCGTACCCGCGATAATCTCTCGCCCGGCGAACGAACCAGGCGAATCAAAACTAACCACACCTCATTCATACACGAAGAACGTCTGCCGGCGTAACGGTGGCAGCGGTGAGTCTACGGCAGTGCGGATCGGTGGTGGTGGTCGTCGAAACCACGGTGAACGGCTGAACGCAGTGGTGATCGAATCGAGGCGATCCGTCCAGCTAGAGTGTGCGTTTCGGGTTTCTGCTTGCCAACCAGGATCGCACTCGTTCCTTTGCCTTTTTTTTGGCGCCGGAATTTCATACTATAGCAGAACGCGAATAGCTATGTAAGTAAAAAGCAACGAATTACCAACAAAAACAACGGACAACGCTTGCCGTCTCTCTGAGTACGCGACTCACAGTTCGAATGCTGGCACGAAGTGTCGCCACATCGTTTGCATTCTCGCCAAAAAACGTTGAGAGTCGGAGAGCTTGGCGGGGAGTTCGCCGACGTCTCTCTATCGTGAGAACGATATGCGGCTGGTGGCCTTGTGCCGGAAGGACACTGCCCTTGGGCAGGGCCGTGTAGCGCGGGAGAGTTGCGTAGGTCGCATACGTCGCGTTGAAAGCCATACCGTGACTGTGCCAACTGCGGGGCCTGGCTTACCAGGCCGACGACGGACGGACGGACAAGCGACGCCAATCAGAAAGGAGGAGAGCTACTAGGACATGCATGCTGCTTGCTCGACAATCCAGGCCAGGTGGTGGTGGTGGTGGTGGTGGTCTGTGGTAATGGTGCATAAGACCGAACGCCACAACAGCGAGATCTACCCTGCCTCTCCTCTCACGTGGCCCGCCGCTGACTTCGTAAACACACAGATATCCAGCATTACACACGGTCACAATAATATAAAGAAGCCCGGCCGCAGAGAGGCGTCTTTAGCAGACTAGGTCATGAAGGGACGGCTGCGGTGGCGGTCTGAAAGGCTTGACGCGTGTCTCTATTTGCATATACAGGCCCATGATCCTTGCATTACCGAGGGATTTAGCTGGATCTAAACTTGTACGGGTCGCATAGAAAACGCCTTTCGGCCAAGAATAAACGAATCTTTTGAATCTTTGCGACTGTCCAGTATATTTGAAGCGCAATCTATCTCTCCAGTTTAAATGAATATGTGTATGTATGTGTGTGTGTATATATATATATATATATATATATCTGAGGACAAATCAAAAAGTTCTTATATATTTATATATAATTATTTAGGCGTTCAAAGTGTTTTTGTTCCCTTCAAAATAGCTCCCGCCCTCTACAATGCATCCGTACCATTTTCATTCCCGTTCTTCGAAAAATAGTTTAAATGCTTTTTTTTTATAAAGTTGAGTAGCTCCTGTGTCTTTTTATCTCCTATTTAGACCAAACATGGACTTAACATTCACATGTATATATAATTCCTTTAAACTAAAAAATCACACGGAGCCAGGTCCGGTAAATAGGAAGGTTCCGAAAATATAGAATATGTATTGTTTTACTAAATTATCAGAAACCAATATAAAAGAGTGTGTTGTCGTGATCTTAGAGTTGTTCGCTCTCTTAGTTCTTCTCGCAATACTATATCTTATTGACCGTAGCATCAGGTAGCAGAAATTCGTAGAATACGAATCCCTTGTAGTAGGGGTCCCTTGTAGAAAATAGTAGTCAAAGGACAATTGTGTTGGATTTGCTCTGTCTGGGTCTCTTCTGTCGATTCTCTCCTTTGAAGCACCACTAGGAGGATTCGGCTTTGATCTCGATGTCGTAATCATATACTCGCGGCTCGTCTCCTGTTATCACTCTCTCTGAAGCAATCCAGGATCTTCTGCTACAGCTTGAAGGGTATTAATTTACCGGAAATTTTAAAAAAATGACTGTGTTTGCTGATGAATAATGCGGGCGGACAGAAACGGAATAATCATCTCGACACACGTGTAATCTTTAACTACGGTAAAACGCAATGTGACTACAACTTATGGGTAGCGCGTCCTAGCGTGCTTGTAATTCTAGGAACGTCTAGGAATTATGACGTCTGTCATAATCAGTTCGAGTTGGCAGAATAAACGACCAAGCAATAATGATAGTATTTACCATAAATATCTATTATTGGAGATCTCAATATGACAAAAAACAGTTGTCCGTACAGATCGTATAGGTAAGGCTACATTAGGTGTGCAGAGGCGACTTCGAAAAGAAGAAATTCGTATTGCTATATGCATCCTTCCTCTCCAATCAATCAGGGCGCTCTCTCGCTGTGTGTGTGTCTCTCTGTCTCTTTTGTTCTCTCTCTCTTTCCATATATATATATAAATATATATACGTATGGATTACCTCTGGACGACGACGTGCTGTCAGGTCGGATCCGACCTCCTCAGGGAAGTGCGGATACTCAGGAGCCCAACCATCCGTAAACACTGGCTGATAGGTGTCTTCGTAGTTCTTCCACTGATCCCTGTTAGAATGAGTAGAACAACAACAGGTGCCAATCGAGTTTAGTAAGACAGTTAAGATGAGGAGGTAGTACTCTACATCTATCCCTTTGTGCAGTTGTGTCAATGCAAACTGGTCAGGTGCTTAGTCTTGGGTAGTTAGTCTACTCTGCTAATGTTGCTTTAGGGAACTTAGAAATACTAGCAACGTAGGTGATAAGCGACTATCCTAATTGTAGGTGTCGTGTACACATATGCATGTCAGTTCAGGAAACTCATAGTGAACAGGTACCTGTCGTTCTTCGTTCGTTTGCTAGTAAAGGCCGCGCAACCCGTTCCCCGGTTGGTACAAACCTTGGTACAGACCACGCATCTCCAAGAGAGCGCCACAAATCGTTCTCCTTCGACGTGCAACAGTTGTCGAGCAGGTCGCACGCGTCACGAGTCAGCAGAGGAGCTATGACCTTCGAAGCGAGGTTAGGACCAAAGTTGAAGTCGCGCGCAGCGTCGACAATGACTGCCAGCGGCGTGAACAAAAAGTGGATCAACTCTGGCGAGTTTGGATCGTGGATGTGGTTGCGCAGTTTAGCTAGCAGATTGAACGACAACTTGAACTTCGCGAGGACGTCCTCAAACTCCTTCTGCGGCGGTGGCTTTGCCCGCATGCTCAGCAGACCCTCTGTAAATATTCCAGGATAACGGAAATAAAAATGATCTCGTTTCGGTGAACTGGCAGCAGATAGGGTATTTTCAGCATAGACGATATTCCGCTGTGCGTACCTACGCCACTATAACGGGCGTGATAAACAGCATATGTATCGTAGCTTTCATCCCATTATATATATATATATATATATATATAAAGGCGAGAACTGCCGAGTGTGCATATGTATTGTAAATGATAATTAAATCATCGCAATATTTTCAATATATATATATATATATATGTAAGTAGACTATTGTTAAGTAACATAAGCATCGCAAGGTTTGCCCAAGCGTAACGTTTTTAATAGGACATTAATAAAGATAGTCAATACTTATATTTATAACAATAACAATAATCAATGATATTAAGTAAGTGATATTCAATTAAACTTAAATATGATTACCTTATTATTTCCATTTAATTAGGCTGAGTAATTATTCACACGTAGAGTGATTATTTAGAAATAGAAATAATCAATGCCGAGAACGTACCGCCCATGTCTTTCTTATTGGCCTTGTTGCCGGACTTTTTGCCCTTGCGTCGCTTCTCCAGCTCCTTGTAGGCAGTGGCGGCATTCTGGAGCCGCGCGATAAAGCGCTCGATGTCGTCAAAGCAGTGGTTGAGGATCGCCACGTCTCTCTCGTAGCGTTCGCTGCCGGTCGACGACGAATCGTCGTGCTGACCACCCCCGGTGCCGGTGCCAGGCACGACCTCACCAGGTCCAACCTCACGTCGGACAAACTGGGCATGCTGCGACGAACGGAGCGCTTGAGCACCCGACTGTCCAATCGATCGCATGTCCTGCGGCCGTAGTTCCTGCAACGCTGCTGGGCCTCCATGCGGCGACGGTTGCAGCTGTGGTTGTTGCTGCTGCTGCTGAAGTTGTTGTTGCTGCTGCTGCTGTTGCATGTGAGCGGAATGTACGGAGTGTCCACCATCCGATTCGGCTCCGCGATTCGTTAAGCTAAGTCGGGACTCGGGCTTAGTATTGTTGAAAATGCTCACCTAGAATAGAAACGGCACACAAATAGCGCGGTAAATGAGATGCGCATGGTAAAAAGTACCAACCGCAAATAAGGGGTAGGCACGGGCCTCTTTTGGGATCGGCTAAGCGAAGCTACAGAGAATCTACATTAAACTATTTCCCGTGAGAGGAGGAGGGGGGGTGTTGCCTTCTCAACATAAGTAACATAGAGTAATGCTAACCACGTGAATAGTCGGCACGGTTATAGAGTGGCGATTATTCAGAGTTCAAACTAAAGTAGTAGCCTGAACTATGTAACAACCAGTTACTATGCAGCTACAGAGTTACACTTCGAGCTAGTTAAGGAGCTTGCACTATCCTTCTCTGACGCTCAGAGAGAGAGAGAGCCTCTAGCAAGGTTATGGAACACGTTGGTTAACACACACACACACCTAAGTTAACAAACGCTCACACTCGCCTATGTTGGAAGCAAGCTTTCCCTTGAGAACTAAGCATACCTGTTCCCTGACGTTTACTCCCGTCGTAGTCGGCGGTGGAGTGTTTCCGTGGGGCCGGTGGGCCGGGGAAACGCTTCGAGGTCCTCGACCCATTGATGGCATAGCACCTCCCTGATTGTTCTTCTTCGGGAGACCTTTTCCCAGCATTAGACTCTTAACGTCGCTCACGACCTCCTGTGCCTGCAAGTAAGCAAAACCAATCGAACATCAATAGCACAACTACGGCCTACCTAAGCTAAGCTTAACACAGATGCATATTTGTTCGCGTAGCATTCGATTCAGTCGGGAGTCGGGAGATTTTATTGGTAACATGGCGCAACATGCCAATGACCTCAAGGGCCTTCTACTGATGAAAAAATCTAGTTGCAGTAGCGCAATGTGCATTGAAACACACACAGTTTTGTCTCTGTTCATGATCGTGAGGTTACAACGGACCTTAATCACAACAGGAAATTGCTTTTGTATGCCATCTCCTGTAAATATGGTACGCTTTTTTCTGTTAGCACTGTCTTTATAAATCTTCTACAGCAACCTTTGGGTTTCGTGATTCAACCGAATGTACGCTGTGGTCCCCGTATATATATATATAGTTCGACAATATGCTAGGTAAACAATCTTATTGATGACGTCTCTCCGACATTGTAAAAAATCGTCGACAACATGATTGCGATCACAATCATTGTTTTGTGCTACATTGCTGGCCACCACCGCTGCCACTGCCGTGGTTAATACATTCTGGGCTGACTCTCAGCCAAGATTTAATGTCCATGGTACTGCGTTTTGCATTGCTTCATAGACGGACCCCCATAAATACAAATCGGTGCAACGGTAGGGCTCGAACCCGCACACCTATGTGTCTCCTCCGGTCGCGAGGCGCAGACGAATGCACTCACCACGCCACCGGGCTCGACTTCACTGCCGTGGTTGTTGTGTTTTTGCTGTTATGTCATCGTCATCTGCAGTACTAGCACAAAGATCGTTTTTGTTGTTGGTGTTGTTGTGGTTGTTGCGTCTATCCACATGACGACAGACATGGGTCAGAGAGCGAGTGAATCGAACAATGAACATCGCCGCCAGCGGTAGCAGCGGCACACCAAACGCATCGGCTATACGACGTCGGCGGCTCGGGACTAGGCATTAGGGACTAGAGACTAGGACTAGGGATGGGCATTATCTGCAGCTGCACGCTAGCACAGCCCTTCCACTCCCACTGGTCGGATTCTCCCGGATTTCGAGGACGGCTGGCCGCCGGCGGCGGGCTAGAGTGCGGGCTATAACACGGCTCCGGTTGGTGGTAAGGTTGGTGACTGGTTGGTGTCTGTCATTAGCAATCTGCGTTGCGTGCGATCACACGCCGAAGAGCGCCGAAAGAGGAACCACCAGCCACCGCAAAGCAGAGGCAGAGGCGGAAAACGAGAGGAACAGCAAAAAGACTGCGCGTGTTGCCGTCGTCGTCGTCGCTGCCGTCGCCGCAACGAGCCATAGCCAGCCGGACGGCATTGTCTGTGCGACCTCTATGTGGCTCTTGCTTGCATGTCTGCTTAGCTCTCTGTCTGGTATTATAATTGTCTGTCTGCTTGTTCGTCTCTCCGTGCGTTCATCTATCCATCCACCCATCCATCCATTCGTCCGTTTATACATGCGTGCACCTACGATGCACGTTCGGGCCAGCGTTCCACCACGAACGTTCCGCCCCTCCACGATCGTGACGGCTGCCACCACGACCCCTGGCCATACTCGCGTCCGCGTCCGTGCATGTGCCCATGACCATCTTTACCGGACCACCGCCCCATCCCTCCCCCCCGGTCTCTGGGAATCTACTTGTATCATTTTGTCATTACTACTACTACTACTACTACTAAAAAGTAGGTTTTCGGGCTGACCCTCAGCCAAGATTTAACGTCCACGGGACTGCTTTTCGCATTGCTTCATAAACGGACCCCATAAATACAAATATGCAACGGTGGGGCTCAAACCCGCGCACCTATGTGTCTCCTCCGGTTGCGAGACGCAGACTAATGCACCACGCCACCGGGCTCGACACTACTACTACCATTATTTCTATTACTGCTGAGTCTAGTACTGCTATTTTTGCTATTACTTAGCTATGGCTAAGTGTGGGTAGTAGCACACTACAAGAAGTGCAAGGCAAACGCCGTGCAAACAAGCAACACGCTGCCCAGTTGATTGGCTGACGCGCAGATGCCTGCCTGAGCGAGGCCCAAGGATCGGTCGGGACCCCAGCAAACCTCAGTCTGCTGTTTCATTTGCCCGCTTACATCTACGACGTGCTTCGTCAGGATGATGGAGGCGCTCATGATGCAGGCGTGACGGGAGGACATGCGACGGGCCAGAAAAGGAGCCAGTTGAGCATGAGCATACGATAGCAGGCAGGATGAGCCACAAGTGAACGGGTGTGTTGGTACTTTGTGCGTATCAACTAGATAGGGCAAGGTATCGTACCTGGAGGTTGTCAGAAGAAAATGGCGCCGAAGAGAGGACGCTTGAGCCCCTGGTCGAAGGTCGGGTGGGGGGGGGGGGTGGCAGTTATGCCAGAAGGTGGCGTAGACCGATTAATAAAGGACCAACACTTAAAAAGCGTGTCTAAACGAGAACGAAGTTGTTGTTGTTGTTCTTATTGCTGTTATAGCTGCTTCCGCTGCAGCTGCTGCAGAGTAGGTCATCAGTATTGTCAGCATCATCTGCTTCATCTCCATCATCACTCGCTGCTGAAACAGCAGCCTGGGCAGTGGGAGCGCTAAAGGCAGCTCGGTGATGCCGGGGGGGGGGGCAGCGACGTTCGCCCCCAACGATCAAGGCCGCTGTCGGCTCGACATTCGACGCTTAATATCGTGCTCCACCACCTCTTTTCCATTAGTTATTTCCACTATCTATGTTGGTCCCATGCCTGTACACTGCTTTCGCTCCGATTTTCACCAAGTTGTAACGCTGCATATTATCCCTAGTAGACCCTAGATTTCCCCAGTCACCCCCCCACTATACAGAGAAAAAAAGGATGAAAAATTTAAAAACGGAAAACAAGATATTTTATAAAAGAACATTACCACTAAACCAGGACACCACCTAGTAGTGGAGTCAATGCTGTTAGACGGACTATAATAGCCTGCCCTCTATCTGTCTGTCTTTCTGACCGTAGGCGATTGGGGCCGCATGCGTTAGACAGAACAACAAAATAGCTAAAGGTTCTGTATCTGCGAACAGAAACAGATGGGGCTGGCTTTCATCGTTTTGCAGCCATCGTCGCCTCGCAGCAACAATATAGCGATGTATAACGAACGTGAATAATAACTCTGTGAGGGCATTTAATCAGACGTAAAGTGCGACATTCATTGCAACGTTGCCTGATTGCCCCCCACCCCCCCCCACCCATAAAAGAGATGGTCAACGGTCACCGGTGAAGTATCTCTAACGTCCAATGGACGACAGAAAATATTAAGGCTGCCATCACCATCATACATGACGACGTGCCTGCAAATCGATTTATATTCAATATATGCGCACATGTGTCCATATATCCTCCTAACATATTGCTATGCGCTGAAGTATAACGGTAGATTTCTGTATACTGCTTGAATGTTTCCCTCGCAGAAGCCCGTCGCAATGGTGTATGGCTGCAGTTCAGGCTGGGCAGTTCGCTGCGCAACGAGTTGTTATTCAAATTCTGTAGATTCGTCTCTATATCGAAACGCGCTGATATCTGGGCCAAGTAACTTAGCGCCATTTGTCAGTACGACTTGCAGAGCAGCCTTTGGGCTGTCCGTAGATGTATTCTCCCATTATAAATATGTACATATATGTGTGTGTGTGTGCGTGTAAAATAGGTCAGACTCGCTCAGGCAGTGTTGAATTTGTATCTTAGTATATTAGTGTCGAACGCTAGCAAATGATCGCTTAACGACCTGGCAGAGAGCGCCTACGCCAAAACTCAGCTGACTTCAGGTGTGAAATCAATTTACGTCGGTCGCGAGTCTTCGTGTAGACGTAGCGTGTCTCATTCCGGGAGTATATTCTAACGATTCCAAATTCCGCTGTCAAGCGGCCAGTGGTAACAGCATCAACCGCACTGTTTTTCGAACCGTTCATCAAGAAGTACTTGGCAAGCCTGTTCTGTCTCATATATTCGGCCGTGTCCGACCGTTCTATAGCGCGATGGCGACAAAAACGCATTCGCACAATCAACTCGGTATCGTAATGGCTGCGGGGCAGTTTCCAAAGGGAACAACTTTGTGTCCGTTGGTTGTGGGCAGCAGATGTGGGAATGAACATTGAACTCGAAGGCTACAGAAGAACCCTAACCGCACACCGCTACCGAACACACCGATAGAGACACACACACATCTCAGGACGCCCGTAGGACAGATGGTGCTCCGGATGGTTCTGATGATGACGATGGTGATGATGATGCTGATGGTGATGCTGATGGTGATGAGATGCGATGATGTCTTCATGGGCCATTGTGTTTCCATGAACATCCAGCCAGCTACATCTACAGATTGAGGACTGCGGATGAATGAATGGTTGGTCGTGTTCGCTAACGTAGCGAGCTTGCACATACTAATTACTATTATTGTTATTATGACTATTATTAGTTTGCATGTGTGCGAGTGTGTGTCCGTGTGTATGTAGGGCTGTTTGAGATGTTTACTCATAGGGTGGGTCATCGACGTGTACAACAACAACACCGCCTGTGGGCACCTGCGGCCGGCCAGCGAGGGCCGTGATACGTGACAGCTTGGCGGGACCGAGGCGCGTCAGAGGGGAAGGAACAAGGCAGAAATGCAACGGCGCTTCTGAACAACGACCGACACCGACCGGAGAGTCCAGAGACGTAGCTTGTGTCCAGCCACTCTCATAGCGACATCGGCGGCGGCAATGGCAGCAGCAGCAGCAGCAGTTGTGGCACGATAATGAATTAGATCGAGCGTGAACACGGCGTCCGAAAATCGACACAAATTAAAGTTGACGTTCGTCGGCGTACGTCGACGGAAATTTGCAAAATTGCAACCGATACGAAATTCGAAACGACTGACCGTCCGACCGACCGCCCGACCGACCCCGTGAACGGACACAAGAAAGCTGCGAGCGAAAAATGATGGACGGCAAAAATTGTTGAACGACATGAAAGGAAATTGCTCTCGATATATATATATATATATATATATATATATATGTATATATATTTATATATATATGTATATATATGTATATATAAATATATATGTATAGGTATATATAAATATATATATATACATGTATAGGTATATATATATATATATGACAACAGAAGTAATCACCAGGAACACATACTTGACACTGCAATATCAACATAAACGGCACCAAGCACTATTCCGGATACTCCTGGTAGCAACAATAACAACAACAACAACAACAACAATGGTGACAACTACGGCTGACACGTGTAATCGCGCTACAACAACAACAACAACAACAACAACAAACACCCAACCGTAGAAGCAGCGTTTACAGTTAGACGAGCTATAACGACGTCATATGTGTATGCTGATCGCAACCATCATTGTCACTGTGTCGTCATTGTGCCCATTCGTTGAGCTAGCGGAGCAGCAGCAGAAGAAGGAGAGCGGAGCAAATCTCTCAATGTTTTTCTTTCTTTCTTCCACGTTTTCCACGTTTCCTACGTCATCTTTTTGGCATCATTTGTCGAAGTAGTGAAAACCCAAACAAAATCAACAAACAAAGCAATGATAACTCTTGTTGTTGCTGTGGTGGTTGTTGTTGTTGTTGCTGCTATTGTTGCGACTGTCGCTGTTGCTGTAGTTGTCGCAACGGCTATTGTTGTTGTGGTTGTTGTTGTTGCTGCTGCTCCTATTGTTGTTGTTGTTGTTGCTGCTTCTTCTATTGTTGTTGTTGCTGCTGCTGCTGGTTGGCGTTGTCTGCTGTGTGTCTGGTCGATAATCGTGTGGATTCTTGTTGATGACTGTGGAGCGCGTTTGAAGTCCGTTTAGAGCAGCCGTCTCTACCCGTTGCAACGTTATCACGGCCGGCCATCGCCGTTGAACACAGGTTTCACTCGTTTCAACGTAGCCGCCACTATTCCCCAATCCCTTCCCCTGTCCGAACCAAAAAAAGAGGCACCCCTTGTCCCCCCTCCCCCCATCTTTCCACCTATTTTTGTTTTTTTTTGTTGTTTTGACGAAATGTGAACTGAGCGTGATTGTCGTGTTCGCACGAACGGGAACAACATAGCGAGTGAGAGAGAGAGAGAGATATGCTAGATATATGGATAGAAAGAGAATAATAGTGAGCGAGAGAGAGAGAGAAGGAAACGTAGTAATATACTGCTATTGGTGTTCATGTCGTGCCCACAAAGCAACGTCATGATTCTTTCTCTTTCGTCGTCGTCATCGTTGTTGTTGTTGTTGTTGTTGTTGTTGTTGTTGCTGTTGTTGCTGTTGTTGTTTTTGTTGTTGTTGTTGTTTTTGTTGCTGTTGCTGTTGTTGTTATTGTTGTTGTTATTGTGGTTGTTGTTGCTGTTGTTGTCTGTTGTTGTTGTTTTCGTCGTCAGAGCAGCCGACTCCATAAAAGTCATCCAGCAACAACAGCAGTGGCATTATTACCAGCAACAACAACAATACAACAACAGCAGAATAGCCACAGCAGCAGCAGCAGCTGGAGTCTATTCACGACCACCATCACCACCACCACACCGACTACCCCCACTTATCAATAATAATTCATCAATCTACCATCGGTGGCGCCGCTTTATTCATTCGGCCTTTGTCTTCGAAAACACCAACAGCTCGCAGCCAATGATGAGCTTCCACCACACGTCGACGAACGGACGGGCACAACGCGAAAGCGGACCTGCTGAGAGAGAATGAGGCATGCGGTAGCTTGCGCGGTTCCGCCTCTTCTGCTGCTGCTGCTGGCTGTTGCCGTAGTTGTTGTTATGGGCAGAATTAGCAATTCTAGTCGTATTCGTCGTCGTCGAACTGGTAGCAAGATGTGGTGGAAGTTGTGGTAGTAGTAGTAGTAGTAATAGTAGTTCCTGGTTTGGTGGCGGTCGGTCGTCGATTGTCGAAACATTTAGCGTCACACTATCATCTATCATTCATCCCCATCACCGGTGGGGTTTTCCTCCGCCCCCCTTACCTCCTTCCGCCCACCCTCCACCTAATAGTGGCGCTGTAGACAATAACGCATTTAGCGTAGACAATAATGACAACGAACAGCCACAACAATAGCTGCAACAATAACAGCAACAACAACAACCACGACGACGACGATAACAACAGCAACAACAACGACGATGACAGCAACAGCAATGACAACAACAACAACAACAACAGCAACAACAGCAACAACAACGACGATGACAGCAATGGCAGCAGCAACGAACAACAACAACAGCAGCAACGACAACGACAATCGCAGCAACAACGACGACGACAGCAGCAAAAGCAGCACAACAACAACAACAACGACGACGATAACAACAGCACAACACGACGACGATAACAACAGCAACAGCAACAACAACAACACCAACAACAATGAAAACAAGAATAACGAGATGAACCATTATGATGATGATTATTCTGATCTGCTATTATGAGCTGGCTACAGGACAATGAACACGAGACGAGACGTTGACGACGCCGACGACGACAGGAAGCAAACGCGAGTGAAATTTTCGGCCTTCCGCCACAGCCGGAAGGCAGCATTGTGTTGTCCTGTCTGTCTGTCTGGCTGGTTGGTTGGTTGGCCGCCTGCCTGTCTGCTTGTCTTCCTGCGGTGCTTCTCTCCTCCTGTTTATGTTTCACGCTTAGGCTCGGGACGTCATAATCACGGCTACGTCGGGACGTCCTGACATCGCCGCCCCGCACGTCGCGGATGTCTGCCACGCTACTACTGTTGGTTCTGCTGTTGCTGCTATCGGTTCACCACCATCACCATTAGCATCACTGTGTCGTCGTCGTCATCATCATCATCATCATCAGCAGCAGCAACACTAGTAGAAACAGGACCATAACTGGCT